>VDFB02000003.1:721676285-721784472 GCA_007258455.2 Sequoia sempervirens
ACCATTTCATAGGCTGCATTGATGGTTGTATCAAATATAGAATTATCTTGGATAGAGTGGTATATCTTGTAACCGATAACCATTGATGCAAATTTTACATCTACTTCAGCAATTTCTTTGATTGTCATTTCCCTTCTATCCCATTTTGCACATTTTGCTTCTTTAACCTTTTCATTCTTCATGGATTTCAAGATTGGAAGTCTACCAGTGGAATTCAGACCCATGACTACACATACAACATCATTTGTGATCTTGAAAGGTATTCTTAGTCACATGAATTCGTCATGAACATGGCTCAAAATGTATCTAACCCATTCACCCTCCTCAAATATGGGAAATTTTGCAAACTGCATGAACTTCTTGTCTTCTATGGTTTGGTATTCCAGTTTGACACTGAATTCTTCTCCAAGTATATGGTTTGAATAAAAATTCATTATTTGAGAGGTGCCTAACTCTTCAATGTTAGCATGAACAGAAGCCCTAATATCCTTAGTGTGCAAAACTCTGAATGACATAGATGAAAATAGATCGAGAGGCTCAGTCTTAGTAGACTTATAAGGGTGTCATTTAAACTTAGTATGAGGTTGATCCTTGACTTCGACTACGAGACGAGTGGAAATTCTTGCAAATTCACAAATTTATTTCTTTTTGATAAATAACTTTTTCATCGGATCAAGGTTTGATCACAGATTCTTCTTCGCACTCTGAATCTCTCCACAATTTAGTAAATTTCACTCCAAGGCTCTTCAAACTACTTTCCTTCAAAATGCAAAGTGACAAATGAAGGATAGAAGTGTATTTTTATCATTTGCACAACTAATCCTTTTGATGCAATAAATTCCTTTACCCTAGTACATATGGTTACTCTATTTCATGCACAAAGATAGATAAACTTTTTGCAGATCTTTTGTACTGCATAATACCTTTTCAAATCGATTGAACAACAACTAAAAATCATTGATCTACCTACTATACTGGTCCACATTCCAATATCAACTTCCTGTAGGGGGTTAAAATATTTTCCTAATAGCTCCCCCTAGGCCAAAGACCTACAACTAATTCTTGAAGGAATTACCAAAAGCAGATTCTGGTGTAGGGACATTTTCTTCAACAGAGGGTTCCTTCTTCACCCATTTCTTCCGCATCTACCTTCTAATCACATCTATAGTAATTTTACCTTTTCCTTTGACATCATGTTGTCTATTTTGATTTACTAGACCTCTTCTACTCCAACAAAATCTAGCAGCATGGCCGAATTTGTTGTAGTTGTAACACACAATATTTCTCTATTCAGACCAACTGTTCCACTGATTTTTCCTTATCTTGCATTGATTAGCAATATGCCAAAGTCTATTTCATGCATAACATCTTATATCTCTATGAGATTTATGTACCAAATTTATGCATTCATTAGACTTATGACCATACTTGTTACAATTGAAACACTGACATGAGAATGATGGTCCACTTTGATTCATTCTGCTTCTACACTGAGAAGCCATATATCAAAACCTATTATAGGTAAAATAGTAACCATTCAATATCTAAGCATTTAGTTGTCTTACTAGGTTTCTTCTAGCTCCATTCATCTTATTTCCTTGCCAGAATCTTCCTTTTTAGAATTCCTTTGTCCAGAGTTCCTTTGACCAAAGTTCCTTTGTCCAGATCTAGAACTTCCAGCTTCCTCATAGCCAAGACCTTGCTTGTCACCATTATTCCTTTGACCTTTAATCATTTCATCAAGCTTGGTTGAGCTTGCTTTGAATTTCTCCTTGTACTCATTTGTAGTAGTAAGTTCATTTTTGAGATCATCAAGTGTTTTTTCAAGAACTTCCTCATTGTTTCTAGATTGTTCCAATTCATTGTCCAATCAACTGCATTGTTCATATTTTTCTTTCAAGGATTGAGAAGATTTTCTTCATTATTCTTTCTATCTTCAATCTCCTTGGTCATCCTCGTCATGATAGATTCCATCTCATGCTTTAAGACAACATTTTCTCTAGAGAAATTTTCACATTCTTTTGTTTTCAGCTTCAAGGAATGACTTAGTTGTTCACCTTCCATGATTATATTCTTCTGCTTAAGCTAATCACATAGTTCTTTTCTTTTCTCCCTTGATTCATTGATCTTGTCTTTCAATGAATGGATGATTTTTTTTTGCATTCTTAATATTTTCTTACAATTCCTAGTTCTTAGACTTTGACTCGTCAAGATCATCCAAGTAAGTTTTTGTTGAAGACTAATTGTATCCATTGAAAATAGTTTCCAAGATCTTCCTAAGTTGTTAGACTTCTTTCAACGAACTAGCTCTGGAGGAGTGAATCAATGTTCTACAAAAAATAACTTTATTATTCTGTTCTTTAATCCACTTAGAACATTCAACCAAAAGTAATATGTAGATACAAAGAAAAAAACAACCACAACACCATAAAACAAGGATTTTTACGGAAACCCTATTAGGGAAAAACCATAGTGGATGGCCTATCCACAATAAGTTCTAAGTATACCCAAAATATAGATTATAAAATGGGAATGCACTTGCATTTAGGCACACTTCCTAGAGCTCACTGCTCAAAACAAGAAGGCTCACTGCCTTATAGAGATTTGGATTAAATCCAAGAAAATGAACTAAAAGATTAGCATCTGCAAATGCTTGATTATAGTTCCAGTTAGGCTTTGATGATGATCTTTTATCCTTCTAACTGATACTGAATTCCTCTCTACTTTGCTCTGATTCACACCACAATTTCTTTATGCACAAGTGAAACTGTGCATAAAATCACTTTGACACTCTTTAGATATTCACAACACACACAGACATACCTTATTGACATACCAAAATGATATAATCAATCATCTATATATATATATATATCTATGACTAAGAATTTAATCGCTATAAGTCGACTTCAGTAAAACTTAAAATTTTTTACAACTATCGGCTCAAATCACAAATAATTTTCAATGCACATCCACAAAGTTGGCTACAACTTAGCTTGGACCCAAAACATAATGATCAATCCACAATACATTTTATCAATTAAGTCAGCCCCAAAATATTGATAAAACAAAAATTACCAACCTGATCTTCAAGCTTACACAAGGCTTAGTATGAGGCACTAATCCTGGATAAAATAATAAATATACTGATAGACCTCCCATGAGATCCACACACCTCAAAATAACAACTGGAAATCTGCACAAGAGTTGATGAACTCAAAACTGCCGGATACTCTATTCATCTTGACTGTCCTCAATCTGCCTGCCGGTAGGAGTAAATGGTGTCATGTGGATCTGTTACCACTAGGGTTTCCATCAATACAACACCAAAGCATAACTATAGTGTCTCTTGCCAACAATTTTAATCAACCTTTAAATTTTAAATTTTATGTCACACGGTGCAAACATATGCTACATTGAGTCTTATGAGGGGCAAGCATAGGCTGGCCTAAAACCAATAAGAATTAAGACTATGTACTAGAGTAAACTATGTATAACTCATCTTGGTGCATGCCTGTAACATCTACATGCATATATACATCTAGAAGATGTGGCAAAGAATTGGATAAATAAATTTTCTAGTTTAACCATCTTTTTCAATGGTCTGGGCTTTGGCCAAAGTGCTTGAAAAAATGGGAAGATCCTAAAAAGAGGATCACCCTTCTCTGTTGTTCCACATTTGGCACCTTCTAATGAGTAAAAACTTCCTCATTCATATTCAAGCATTTCAAGCATATAAAGAAGGAAATCTTTATCACATCTTGCATGAACGGAGAGAATACATTAATGCCAATCAATTAATGAAATTTAAGTATTTCCAATGCATATCATACAATGCATGTCATTTCATTTATCATGCATAGCAACATACATGCCACTCTTCACAACTTGTAAGATAAAATTCAATCATGATTCTTATTCAAGGTCGGTACATTCTCCATAATTTACTCCCTCAAATGTTCTATTGTTATTCATGGTGAACTTGATAGGTTATAAAACTTAACATGATTTAGGACCAACAATGTCAAACATTTGGAATAGTCACCAAAAAATAAAAAATAAACCCAAGAAAGAAGAATCATCAATTTCAATACTAAGTGAGAAAATGTCACAATTCCAACATTAAATCAAGTATGAAAAAGGGTCACAAAATTAATCATCAAGGAGTTGGTGACAAATCCAATCATAAGAAAAACTAAAGTGCAAAGGTTGGTCCTTACATTGCAAGAAAAATTTTCAGCAATGAAATCAAAAAAATCATCAATTTGAAACACTTTGCATAACTATGTGTACACAATAATCACATAGAGGGAGGAAATGTCTACATGACACCTTTCATCCAAGGTGTGCTAGAGAACATACCAAATCACATTCAAAAATCAAGTCATTCCTAGTTGCACACTCATGCAATGATTTCATTGTGATTGTAATCATAGTATGAGCTAAATACATCAAATACATACAAATTTAAGCAATGTTTAGCTAAAATACAATCCCAATGAGATGTTTGAAAATCATTAAAACAAAGAAGCCATTAAACAAAACGATGAAGAAATGAATAATGAAAAACTATTTTAATGCTTCAAACCTCATCCCATTGGGGGATTGGTGTCATATTGATATGGAATTATGACCCTTTCCCAATCCCTTTGATAAACAAGATTTTTTTGATAGATTGATGATGAAAATAAGCTAAAATGGATGCAATATTGAACCACAATGGATGAAAAATGCTTCAAAGGAATGCTAATGGATGAAAGTGTGAATGCATTTCAATAGAATAACTTTGCTCAAATTATTGTGGATCCATTTCTCTGCAAAATGTGAGGTATTTATAGGAGAAAATGGTGAATCAAGGGTTGAGATAAAATTGATCAATCAATGGTCAATATTCCATAAGAGGTGAAGGCATGGATCAAGGATTCTCATCAATGGATAAGAATGCAAGATCACATAGATCAAGGAGTCAATCAATGGCTGAAAATGATTCAAATAAACACACTTTCAAAGTTGTTAGAGAGTTTCTTAGGAAAGAATATTCCCTTTTTGAACTCAAATGGTTGAATATTCCAAGAGAATATTCCCATGCAAGTGGATGTGTGAGTGAAAATAGGAATTATTTAATTTAAACAAAGTTTTAATTATGCAAGTTGAGGGGAAATTAGGATGCTCATTAAATAATTAATTTATTTGATGAAAAGGAGATTGAAATGAAATTTAATTAAATGATTTAGATTATTCACTTAAATGAGAGGAGATAAGGGGTATTTAATTTAAATAATTTGAATTATTCAATTAAATTAGATGAAATGTTAGTGTGAAAAAGGGGGAAAATTAACCTAATAAAATTAATTAGATTAATAGTTAAAAATGATGTATTTAATTAAATAACTAGGCCTATTCAATTAAACAGTTGAGAAAGAGATAAATTCTAGGATGAAACAATGTTAGTAATCGGAATCAAGTGTGTAATATAATTCAAGACAATTTTAAGTGTCTACTGAACAATATGAAAAGTGGTGGATGCTTTATGGCCTAGGTCATAAAACACCACTATTATCCAATTGCCATTCAAATATGGCCTAGGATCCCAAATTGGATTGACTATCAACACAAAGGTGAGTCAATTCTCAACAAGGAAGACCTAGGAGGGGGTTCTTTAAGCTTTGAGGGGTTCACCACCAAGAAAAATCTTGGAAAATACAACTTAACATTCAACTCACAAAACCTAGTAATGCAAGTCAAATGAGTAGTGCAAATGATGAAATTAAACAATAGTAAGTTGGGGTATGTGTACTTGGGAAGTCTAGAAATGTGATGAGGATTTTGGAAATACAAAAATACTGTCAAAATATGTCAGGGGGGACTAAGATGCCCTTACTACATTGTCTTAGTCCCATTACTATTTTTTGAGGGAAATGTAGAATCTTCAGATGTTGAAATAGGATTTGGAAGAATCTCTACAAATTACCACTTAGAGGACTAAGACGCCCTTACTATTGTCTTACTCCTGATCTGAACTTCTAAAATATCTGAATGTGATCCCAAGTCTCAATGTCTATGCTTCCTTCTTCTCAAATCTTAGGTCCTGAAACTTCCAAGTATTGCTTGTAGGTGAGTTTCTGTGAAGATGAAAACTTTGTAATATAAATAAGACACGGTGTTGTTCACAGTATGGCACAATAGGCTATCTACACCATACTAATTGGAACTTTTGTTTTGTTTTGTTTCCAAAAAGATAATTCCTATATATATTTTTATATAATCAAATTTAGGTCAACAGATTCTTAAGTGTCAAATTGTTCATACTAAATATTAATGCTATTGCTTCTATGGAATATAATGTGTTGGAACCAAACCAATACTTCCAACTAAGAGAGTGGAAAACTATTTCATTGAATACATATTACGCTTTTATTTTATGAATGTTACTTTATTCTCCCCAATGAGATATCCTTGAAAAGCATGGATCAGGGCTCATATTTAAATGAAATGGATTTCTCTTGAACTATTTTCAATGGAAGAAAAAGTGTTTAGTTCGTTTCTTAAAAAAAAAGACTTATGAGTGTGTAAATGTAAAAGCTAGCTGCTTCCATATGTCATGCGGATATTAGCATTCCTTAAGTTATATAAAAGGGACTGACACTAAATTTATTATTGATATGGCTATAGAACGAGGTTAAGGATATTAATTATAATCTCCATATATAATCGCCGGTATTAACATTTCCTCATAGGGTTTGATCTAATTCAACTGGTACTTGTGGGTTAGAAACTATGTAAAGTCAATAGAGTGAAATATAATGTTTATATTACTTTCAAATTTATAAAATTAGAGACAACAAAACCGTTACAAGTAAATTAAATACATTTGATCAAGTTTCTTATTTACTTGAGAGCTTTTTTTCCTCATTGGTTATAGAGTTTTATGATAGTAGTTTATTCTCTGATTATGTCTGGTCCTCACTGGAATTTGCACACCATTAAAGGATTTTACTCAACTCACTAGTCAATGCCACATGAAAAATGAAATAATATAAGGTACACGTCTGTTCAATTAAAAGTTTCCTTGGACTGCATAAGATCCAGAAAGAGTTTGGTTTAGGAAAAAAATTATATAAAGTAGGGTTGCTTTCACAAATTGTCAATGATAGATTCCTTTTATCAAATGGTGATTGAAATGATAATATAGAGCATACATGAATGATAAGATTAAGGGTCCACTTAATCATAATTGTGGTGGGAGCTGAGCCATCATGGCCAAGTGATAGACAAGCCTCAAAATAAATTTATCTATAAATGAAGTAAATAATGCAAGTGTCAATGCTCATTCATGACAATATGATTGAAACCTATTTAAAATACCTATAGAAGTTGGGTAATATTTATCTGGTGGACCCATCATAATTAACTCTGTGCAAATAGGAAATGATAGTAAATTTTATCCAACAATGGTGTAAAGTAAATCAATTTAGCCATAAAAATATAAGTATTATTAAGGACGATTCTCATGCTTGTGAGATGGCATGGGGAAGTTAATAACTCAAATATAAAGATATAAGGTAGAAGAATTTGCAACTCGTCAACATAAATTGGGCACCTCAGAGAAATATTGGAGATCCAACCCACTTTCTAAGTTTAGTGTTCAAACATGTATTTACATTATTAGCTACAAAAGCAATATAACATGCACACAAACTATGAAAGCATTAGTCAACATGTCAATTTATATGGAGTATGGTAGCAAGAGGATGGATTGTGGTAGCAAGGGGATGGTGTGGGTGGTTTACAACTGAATAATTTTATGTTAGATGCAATAACACCACCTACTAGACACCTAAAAAGTGCATTACCTTGACTCAAATTTTAGGAAACCTACCTATACTTGTGTGGAGGATTATGATTGTCTTGACTTGAGCTCAAAGAATTTGACAACTCTGGAAGCCTATATGGTCATACCTACTTCCATACGTCCTTTCTAAGGCATGGGAGTGACACCTAATGATGTTTATTCAATAAGTATGCCCATATTCCGACATGAAGACACGACTTATTGTAAGAATTATATAGAGAAACTTGTCAAGGTTGGGTTCCACATTCATGATATGGATAGAACTTACATCTATGGTCAGAAATTGTAGGTATGGCAGATAGGTTGATTGGGTGATTGGATTTATGAATCACAACAACAAGTTGAGAATGAAATTAAAGAGAAGATTGAATAAGCCTATCATACAGTGGTCAGAGGAAGATGGTGTTCACTGCCAGCCATTGAGAATTAATGGCACATCCACTGACTATTGACACCTTCCCATTTTTCATGTCTTGTTCTTGTGCTTTATTTTCAAACACCTAAGTTTAGAGTTGTTCATTCTCTGGAGACATCTCTTTGTAAATCACGAGCTTACTACTGAATAGGGAATAACCCTATATTTGATTGAGTAAATTTTCCTACTTTCCAGGGTATACTTGAAATGATAGAAATGGCATGGCAACAGGATGAGACCATTAGTTTGCACATGAGGGAAGTGTTTTCTCCATCAGAAAGGGATTACTTAATCCTTGTATATTTGCTATGCTAAGAATTTAATCCATTTCAGCTCAAGATTAATTGCTTGTGGAATATACTCTTGAGAAATTTTTCCATTTTATAGGGATCATACCTACAATGTTATTGAAACCTCTTATGCAAAGATTTTGTTTGTTTACTTTTTTTTTTTATCACCAAATGGGAGATGTTGTAATACTCTATGATATTGTTTTATTTTAATATAATTTCACATTGTACAAATGAAGCTACTTTGCACTTGAATGTGTGTGCAAGTGTTTTTGATCTACCATAAAATCCAAAACAACTTAGAAATGAAAAATAAAACAAACACAAGACTAACTCATGATTAGCCTAGTTGGATTCAAAACAAAATAAGATAACAAACAACAAATTTACCTTGTCTTGAATCGATCCTTTCGTTGGCCCTTGATGGTTTATTTTGTGTGCTCCTTTTGATGGAAAGATTCTAAAGTGGATTCAAAATGATGAGGGTTTGATGAGAATTCAAATGGAGGATGTGGGTAGTTGAGAACATGAATACAATGGATAGGATAAAAACTTGAATATGCAATAATGGTGGATGAAGGTAGATGCAAGAGGTTGATAGTTGGAGAGATGAAGTTCTTGATAGCTTGTTGAATGAGAATGTGTTGAATGCATAATGAAAAAAAAATAGGAATGAAAGAAAACTCTTTCATTTTATGGAGATAAGCCCTAAAAAGAATGGATGGTTGAGATTTTTCCACCATGGGCAAGATGTAGGGCTTTGGTGAGTTGAGAACTCAAAAGCCCTCACATTTTGACATGTGGAGGATGAAATCTCCAAAGGACATGATAAATGGAAGGAGGGTACATGATGTGGAGGAAGGACATGTACCTTGAAAGTACATTGGAAGATGAGAAGATTCCTTGGAGGAATAAAAAGTGAATTTAAAATTCACATGATTCGAGAATCTTGTGGATAAGACAAGGTTCCAAAGGGAGAGGTGGAAAGTATCTTGGATAAGACACGGTTCCTAAAAAATTAAGCACTTGTCACATGTGACTTGATGTGACAAGTCAAAGATTCCATGGGGAAGAGTTCACATGTGACTTGATGTGACATGTCAAAGATCACATGGGGAAGAGTCCACATGTGACTTGATGTGACAAGTCAAAGATCACATGGGTAAGAGAAAAAATAATTTAATATTCCTTGGAAGGATAAAAGGAATTAAAAATTCCTTGGGAGGTTAATTAGGCTAGTTAATGAAGGACTAGAAGAGGGTTAGGTGGCTAAGAAATATTAGGGACCAACTTGCAAAATTTGGAGGATGTGACACATCCTAATCAAGGATTAGGCATGTGCACATTTCTAATGATGAGATTAGGAAGTTGGATAAGATTAAAAAAAAGATGTGACACAAGGAATTAAATAAATGTCATATTTATTTAATTCATTTGATGAAATGGGTAAGGTAATTAATTATTAATTGAATACCTTAGGGGTTTAGAATAATTTATGGATATTAATTAAATAATAGTAATATTACTTAATTAATGCAAATAACAAGATGCTTAGATGAAATGGGATAAATTTGGATAAATTAAGTGTCCAAATTTAGGTGTCTACATTTTTCTCCTCTTCTAGATGGTGTTACAAAGTAGCATCATTTCAAAGAATATTAAAACATAGAATCCAAAAGTAGTTGGTTAGATTGAGAAAGATGCCCTAGTCATTCAAAGGAGTGACGAGGAAGAAATATGATGGGAGGGAAGATGAAGGTTAGGGATGAAGGATGCCCCCTCAAGAGGACATGCAGGTTCAAGAGAACATAGGTGTGCTCTCAAAAATGGATGAGATGATGCGAAAGGTATATGGGAAAGAGGGTATAAAGTGATGGATGAGAGAGGATGATAAGCGATAGGATATTGAGAAGCACAAATGGATTTAAGGATGAATGCAATGTTTCCCCAGTCAAGCTAGAAGCTGAACTGGGTTGATGATACAGTGTTGATGAGGGAATGAGATATCCCAAAACAACATGAGGATAGGGAAATATATATATCCCGATGATGATGATGATGATGATGATGATGAAAGTCTGGTTGATGAGGGAAGGAGACATCCCAAAACAACACCAAAGGATAGGGATGGATACATGTTGAGGATGAGGACAATGATGAGGATGAGTGGGTGGGGGGATATTCATATATGAGAGGATGGGGGATACATGCACGACGATGGATGGGAAAACAAGATGCAATCCTAATGTAATTTTCCATCTTTGGGTTACTAATTTTTGCTATAGCAAAAGACACGATACACCAATGTATAAAGGACCAAAGAAGATTAGTGTCTAATGCATGAAACACATAAAAAACAAGAAGGCTATCCCAACACCCCAAATTTGTGATGACCTTGGTTAGACTAGGTATTGGGATAACCTCAACCACACAAGGATGCCCCAACGTAACACAAGACCTCAGGGATCTTGTTGGTTACTATGTGGGACAACCGAGAAGACAACAACAAAGAAAAAAGATCAAAATACACCCCTATGTTGACTAGTCAAAGTACACCATGATATGATGGATCAAGGTGACCATGACAAGTGATGATAGGGAGCTCAAATGATAAAAAAAAATCCAAAAGAATCAAAATATCACTATCAATTTTAAATTTCCTTTGCCATAAAATCAAGGGGATGGATGGGGTTGATGAGGTATGTTAGGAAGGATGCATCCTATTGAGACCAAAGATGGATACTAAACTAAAAGATTGATATGTTGCAGGATACTTAAATTTCACTGAATCTGCTGATACAAGAAGATTTCATTTGTGAAGAACTAGCTAGATAAGGGCATATCTTGATGACATAAAACATGAGACGAGACATAAGAAAAAAAATAGACACACCCTAAAGACCTAGGGGATTAAGGGACGATCAAAGATTAGCCTTGCTTACATGAAAGCACAAAGCCTTGATAGATAGATAAAGAAAAAAGTAGATAATGAAGACTTCGATGGATGATCAAGACAGGATGGAAAAAGGTAGAAAGACCAACGATAGATGATAAAGGAACAAAACTGATGATAGATGATAAAGGAAACCTTGGGGCTAGATGAAATGATTGACCTTGCCTACGTGAAAGCATAGGGGCAACATAGTTTGATAAAAGGCCAAAGACAACTGATGGATAAATGATGATGAGATAACCCTAGATAAGGGGATAAAATGATAGGACCAACACAATGGGATAGGATAGACCTAGTGGATAAGATAGGATGATCACAATAACACAAATCTCAGGGATGGAATAGTTATCCAAATCATCAAAATATGAATTGAGAGAATGATACAGTGAAGAGACAAATGATGAGAAGCAATGGGATATTGGAAAGATGCACAAAGGAAGCATGAGTGACAATGATGAGATAGATGACATTGGATTGCATGGGGAGTAGCCTATAGCTAGATGCCAATAACAAGGGATTATAAGATGGGATGAGGATAAGGAAATAAGGATGGGAAGATAAAAAGGATTGCTATGATGGATGGATAGGGGGATAAGGATAGGGAGATGAAAAAGGATTGTTTGGATGGATTGGATAGAGGGATAAGGATTTGGATGAGGAAAAGGTTATTGGATAGATAAATGGATAGATAATAATTTGGGTGATGAAAAGGATTTCTGTGATGGATGGATAGAGGGATAAAGATGGGAAGATGGAAGGGATTGTTTGCTAGATGAAGGATGTCTCCAAGTACTATGTCACAAAGGAGGATAGATGCCCCCACTCTAAATATGTCATGTATAATGAGGCATGAGCGATGGAAGGTAGATAGATAGGCTAATAAAGGAGTGAGATGGACATGGATAGAATGCATGGATAAGGAAGGGAGATTAATGGTAGCATGACGGGTGGACAAGGAAGGTAGATGAATGCAAATAAGGATGAGCAAAGTGTGTAGATGAGGGGAATGTATGCCAAGAGGTGTCCAAAGCATGTTTGTATCTTTTCCCTTATCTAGATAAAGATCACAAGGAGGATGGAGGGATTGGGATAAATGGGATATGATAAGTAGGATGTGTAAAATTGGTTGGATGGAGGAGACGGGTAAAGGGGGATGGAGTTGATGGATGAAGGGGATTGAGTTGCTCCCAAGTGTGGAAGTAAGTTGGATGGGGGATTTACACATGACACCTATTTGCCAGGTTTTCATCATGGTACTTTATCCAAGGTGCTTGTTTTCCAGGTTTTCACTATTGGACGAATTATTTCTCTTTACTCTTTCTATTTTGTTTTTGACTTTTCTGATTTTGACTTCTTTTTTTACTTTTCTAATTTTCCTGATATTTTTGGATTTTTTGACTTTCTTGGATTTTTGGATAGTAGGGGGATGAAAATGGATAAGGATAGTGATGTGGATAAGTTGATTTAGAAGACATGTGATAAGGAGATGGATGAAGGAATCAAGCATCGAGTTCCATACAAGGTATTAAGAGGCCATGTTCAAAGAAACTGTTGGATGTTGGTACAACCTTATTAGGATAAATGGATTATGCAAGAGGATGAATTAGAGGGAGTTGATGGGGATGATATGTGGGATGATAGATGGGGTGTTGGAAAGGGTATGGATAGAATGATGGGGTAAGTGTGTGATGGAGTGGTGAGTTTAGGACCAACATTGGCAAATGCAGTGGTGTATGTAAAAGGATAGGAGGATTAATGGATTGAGAATGTGTGGATAATGGAGGAGATGGGATAGTGAATTTTGGGACATAAGGACCCAAAAAAAATTTAGGAGATGGAGGATGCATATGATTGGATAATAGATTAGCAACTTTGGATGTTATTATGGATGCTTCATTTGAAGGCATGGAATCTTTTTTCTTTGGTGGGCCTTTGTGGCCAATGGGTTTGATTTTTATTTTTCTTTTTGTCAACATTTATTTTAGAGGAAACATGAGGAGCTTTAGATTCATGTGGATGTTTATATTTATGAATTTTTATTTTAGCATTCAAAGTTCTTTTTGTAGCAATGGGATGGGTGCGAGGAGATGGATGATGTGGATCAATGGAAGTAGGATTATGGGGATTATGTGTAGATGGAGGATGTGTAGGTATGTCCCTTTGTTGATCTTGATTAGGGGACATGAGAGTGGGATGTTTATGATGGGTGACATGGATAGGTGTTGGACGGATGAAAGGTTGAATAGGATGAGATAGAGGAGGTGATTTTGAGATACCAGGGCCCAAAATAGATGTAGTGGGTGGAGTGACATAAGGAACCAAGATGGATGGAGTAGATGAAGGATAGGAGATGGTGGATGGAGGGATGTAAGGACCCAAAATGGATGGAGCAGATGAAGGAGGAATATGGATGGTTTTTTTGAGGTGATACGATGGAGGAGGACGAATGGCAACATATGATTTGGTGGAGCTATGGGAAGAGCCTATATTTTTTTTGGAAGAGGTTCATTGAGGACATCTAGAGGTTTTACCAACATCTTTAGATTGTGAGTCTTGGGAAATAGGTCCAAGACCTTGCATATAGATTTGTTCTTTGACGTAGATGGGCTCCAAAATACCTTCCTCATGAAAGCCTAAACCTTTTCCTTGATAGTTCATGTTCTTAAGCTTCAATCCATGATAGGATTCTTGTTATTTTGGAAACATGATATAATTCTATTATTAGGAGGATGATGGGTGGTATATATGATTTGTTTTTCTTCTACAAGGAGAGCACCATGGAAGAATGTGAGGGTTCCAAGGGGATATACAAGTGATGCGGGGATAGCAGTTTTAGGCGATGATGGAGGATCATGAGAGGGAGATGAGTTGATAGAAGCATTTAGATGGGTGGTATTAGGAGAGGGATTAGGGGATATGATAGGATTTGGATTTGTGGTAGCAGATGAGAGGAGCTCATGTGATGGAGTAACAAAATATTGAGTGACAAGAGGATCATGGGATGGAATGGATGGGGGACTGTGATCTTGAGGTAGACTAGATGGGATGGTAGGATCTTGATCTAGAGAAGGGGATATGTTGGCATGATTTGGATCAAGCTCTTGGAATGACTCATCTTGTGTGGATGGCAGGATGACAAAGTGTTGGAGGGACTCTTCAAGTGGGGAAGATGGAAGGATGGAGGATTCAAAGAATTCATGGGAATGGAATTTTGTGATACTAGGAGTGGGAGAAGTGGATTGGATGTAGGTGTCTTCGATGGATCTAGGAGTTGGGGGAGTAGATTGGATTTGCATGTCTTTGATGGATTGGGTGGATCTAGGAGTGGAAGATGGTGATGTGGTTTGGTTATCTTTGATGGGTTTGGTGGCTCTTGAAGTAGGAGATGGGGGTTCAATGGATTCATAGGATGTGATAGTTTTGATAGCTTGAGTGGTGCTAGGGGTGGTAGCATCAATGATAGGTGTGGGCTGGAGAGAGGTATCATCACTAGTGACCATGGATGATGGATTGGGATGGCATGATTCTCTGACTCCAATGTGTGGAGTGGGGGATTTCTTCTTTGATATAAGTCCTTGGAGAACTTCTGGAGTGAGAAACTTGCATACTCTATACTTAGATGGTGAGGTAGGAGTGAATGAAGGATTAGGGATTGGTAGAGGATTGGGATTATGGATTGGTGGAATAGGGTTATATGGGGGAATGGGATTGGATATAGGTGTAAGAGTAGATGGAGGATTAGGATTGGATGGAGGGTTAAGGTAAGGATATTGGAATGGTGAATTAGGATTGTGGTAAGGATATTGGTATGGTGGATCAATGCTAGAGGAAGTAAATGGGAAACTAAGATAGGGATATTGGGATGGTGGATTAGGACAAGAAGATATGGGTAGTGAATTGTAATAAAGGTATTGGGATGGTGGATTAGGATGGGAAGATTGAGATGATGGATTGAGATAGGGAGATGTGGATGAAAAATTAGGATAAGAAGATGTGGATGTTAGATTAGGATAGGTTGATGTGGATGTTGGATTAAGATAGGAAGGTGTGAATGTATGATTAGGATGGGAAGATTGGTATGGAGGATTAGGATAGTGGGCATATGCAGATGAAGGATTGAGATAGGAGGATGTGGATAGGTGATTAAGATAGGGGTATTGTTATGGTGGATTAGGATAGGAAGACATGGATGTTGGACAAGGAGATGATGCAAGTGAAGGATACGATGAGGATGCAGGTGAGGAAGATAATGGATATCCTTTTTCAAAGGTAGCATAAGGAGTGTGATTAGGCATGGATGAGGAAATAATGGGATAACTTGAAGGGGTGATTGGATTGCAGGAAATGGATGCAGAAAGCTTACTAGCGATGATAGCGCCAAGGGGATCTATGTCATATTCTTCTTGATTGACAAGATGTTCATTATCATTGTCGATGTAATTAGGATTTCCCTTGATTACTATTGATCGAGGATAAGGATTCGTGATGATGAAAAGATAAATAAGATGGATCAACTATTTTGGATGGAAACAGACTAAAGCTCAAATCAAGATTTAGGTTAAGCTCAGATTGGGATTGGATTAAAGCTCAAATTAGGATGATTAGATGATGCGATTGATTCTAGTGATCAAATTGGATTACCAAAGGATGATTACGAAACCAAATCTACCTTGAGATGGAAGTATATTGATTAGGTCAAAGGTGATTAGATAAGGATGCGATTGGATTGGATTGGATAAGATCAATCGATGATTGACGAGATCAATTGATAGATCAGATAGGATGACGAAAGGTATTGGAAAACCTCATTCATAGATTATCCTAGGTGACTTAGGATACTAATTCATTAGATTAAAGGATAAATGGATGATTGCGGCACCGAATCCACCTTGATATTGAAGGTGGATTGATTAGGCTGACGATGATGACTAACTTAGGACGGATGACAATCCTAAGAAGCTATGGATGATGATGATCAAATTTAGATACCTAGATCAATTTGGGTAACTACATCAAATGAAATTTAGAGGATTTGGATGGGGAAAGTGATGATGGATACCTAACCCAAAGATTCTCTCTATGTAATTTAGATGATAGATGAATGTTCTTGCGAGAATGTTGATGGACCAAAGCTCAGATTGGGATTGGATTAGAGGAATGATAGGATTGATTGTAAACCAAGTTCAAGGGTTTTAACTAGATGATGCAAGGTGTTGACAATCAATTTTTTACTAGATTTGGCAATTTTCAAAAGTTATCAAATTTTTCCATTTTAGGAAACTTCATAGACATACCTTTGAGAGTCCAATTTTTTCCCAAAAAATACCCAAAACTAACATAGGATGAATTTCCAACTATCATCCCAAATCTGAGAAGTGCATTTTGAGTTATTAATGAAAATGATTTTTCAAAAACTAAAAAAAAAAATACTAAATTGCAATTTTGAGGGTCAAGATGAAAGTTTGGAGCCTAAAAATGTGTCGAAATGGGGTCCAACAGCCTTAGGGTCTGTTGGGAATCCACATTCCACCTCATAACACAACCACCCATAAAATTTCAACCAAATCGGACAACCAAGTCAAAAGTTATGGCCTCTGAAAGTTTCAACATAAAAATCAAAACCCTCAAAACAAAGTCTAGATGAGTGGGATGGATGGTTTGATGAAAGATATGGACTCTAATGATGTTCTAAGTAGCACCCATGTGGTTTGGTTGATGAAACCATGAATTATGGAAAATTATTGATGACGGGAAAATGGGTGCTCAAAATGAATGAACAAAGGGTGAAATCAACTGTTTGAAGGTCACGTCTGCCCTTGGCTAGTCAGGTCTGCCCCTGGTTGGTTAGGTCCACCCCTGTCTTGTTAGGCCTGCCCCTAGAAGGTCAAATCCACCCCTGGAAGGTCAGGTCCACCCCTAGCTGGTCAAGTCTTCCCTTGGTAGGTCAGGTATTCCCCTGGATGGTCAAGTTTGCCGCTCAAGGTTAGGTCTGCCCTTGGAGGGTCAGGTCAACCCCCGGAGCTCAGGTCCACCCCTTGGGTGAAAAATAGGCATAAAAATGGGTGCACAATATGAGGAAATGGATCTATAGATGAAGAGGATGAATGTTCAAGATAGGGAATGGATTCTTGGAGGGAGGGGACAATGATTCAAAACAGAGGAATGAGTACTCAAAATGAGTGAACAAGTGCTCAAAATGGATGAACGAGTCTCAGAATGAGAGGATAAAGGTTGGGAATAGCTAAACGAGAGCTTGAAATGATAGAAGAGGGTTAAAAATGGATGAACATTTACTTGGAACGAGTGAACAGATGATTGAAATGGGTGAACAACTACTCAAAACATGTAAATAATTGCTCAAAATGGATGAATGATTCTCAAAACAAGAAGATGAAAAGTCAAAATGGATGAAAGATTGCTCGGAATGAGAAAATGAATGATTGGAATGGCTGAACAAGAGCTAAAAATGATAGAAGGTTCATAATGGATGAGAGATTGCTTGGACTGAGTAAATGAATGATCAAAACAACAAATTAAGAGTTTAAAATGATAAAAGAAGGTTCCAAATGGGTGAACGTTTACTTGAAATGAATAAACGAATGATCAAAATGACATAACAAGTGTTCAAAATGATAGAAGGTTTAGAATGGATGAACTTTTACTTAGAACGAGTAAATGAATGATTGAAATGACATAACAAGAGTTCAAAATGATAGAAGAAGGTTCAAAATGGATGAACATTTACACAAAATGAGTAAACAAATAATCAAAACGATAAAAAAAGAGTTCAAAATGATAGAAAAAGGTTTGAAATGGATGAACAAATGTTTGAAATGAGTAAATGAATGTTCAATTGTGGAGATTAACCTTTAGAATAGGGAGACAAATGCTCAAAATGGGTGTATGATCACTCAGATTAGGAAAACAGCTCGACAGAACGAAGGAAGGACACTCAAAATGATGAAATAGGTGATAAAACTGAGTATTTAAGGGATAGGTCTGCCCTTGAAAAATGTTAGGTCCACCCCTGGCTAGTCAGGTATGCTTGTCTGACTAAAGTTAGACAAAATTTGACTAAAATGGACTTAAAATGGACTAACATAGAGGGAAAATCTACCTCTAGAAAAGGTTAGGTCTACCCCTAAAAGTCAGGTCCACCCTTGGACAAGTCTAAACTAGGTTTTGACAAAACTATCTAAGGCAAAGGACCTAGAAGACCACAAACAAAAATCAAAGGACAAGGCTAACTCGATTGAACAAAAAAATATTGGTTTTGCACAAGAAAAATAGTTCAAGCAACACGAACCTAAGATTAGTAGAATGGGTATGGCTGACAAAGTCTCGTATTCTAGGATAAACATGGTTGCTAAGGAGTCCTCGATATACACTTGGTACATGAGGCCCAAACCATGAACACCAACCTATCACAAGCATGAGTTGGGACCCTTAGCAAGATACTAAAGGCTTAGACCAACTCTTCACATCATCTTGGTGCTTCACCAATAATGACATGGTTGGATTAAGGTACAAATTTCACTCTCCCCCTTTTATATACCCTACTGATACACATGGTTCGAATCATCCCTTCCCCTAAGAAAAAGAAAAATGGGAGACTCCAAAGGACTTACTAAGCTACAATTTCTCATCACCCAGGATTGCCAAATAGCGCAAGGGGATTGGATACATCAATAGCCTACTGAAAGCATGACACACAAGGTAAGTTTGACCCCTCCTAGTTAATCTATGTGCCAAAATTACTAAAAAATGATAAACAAACAACTGATAAAAGTTTTAAAATGGATAGCCTACAAGAAACTTGTTAGTGATTTATTTTTTATTTTCCGCCAATAGCTAATCAAATGCTTGCACAAACACAAACAACACACGTTAGGGGGTCAAAAATACTCAAAAGAGCTGAACACAGTGCTTAAATTTTAGTTTTTACCTTCTTGAAAAAGTTGTTTTGGGTTAGGTCCACCATTGGAAAAGGTCAGGTCCACCCCTAGAAAAGGTCAGGTCTGCCACTAGAGGTCAAGTCCACCCCTATGTGGAAAACCTACAAATCTTCTATTTTTGGACTCTATGGAGGGTAGGTCCACCCCTCTGCTAGGTTAGGTCCACCCTCAAAGGTCAGGTATGCCCCTGGAGGAGGTAAATTCCACCCTTGGAGGTCAGGTATACCCTTGGGTGGTTTATACACCCCTGGATGGGAAGGTACGCCTCTCTGCTAGGTTGGGTCCGCCCCTCTACAACTTGCACCTGCAAATAGTGAAAAAATAGAAAACATTAAAGAACAAGACCTGTTTGTGGGTCCCACTAAGTGTACCCGAATGTGTACAGGTGTTTGTGATCTACCAAAAAATGAAAAAGAAAAAAAATACAAGACTACCTCACAATTAGCCTAGTTGGATTCAAAAAAAAAAAGATGACAAACAATAGATTTACCTTGTCTTGAATCAATCCTTTGGTTGGACCTTGATGGTTAATTTTGTGTGCTACCTTTGATGGAAAGATGCTAAAGTGGATTTGAAATGATGAGGGTTTGATGAGGATTCAAATGGAGGATGTGGGTAGTTGAGAACATGAATGCAATGGATAGGATAAAATCTTGAATATGCAATAATGGTGGATGAAGGTAGATACAAGAGCTTGATAGTTGGAGAGATGAAGTTCTTGATAGCTTGTTGAATGAGAATGTGTTGAATGCATAATGAAAAAAATGGGAATGAAAGAAAACTATTTCATTTTATGGAGAGAAGTCCTAAAAAGAATGGATAGTTGAGATTTTTCCACCATGGGCAAGATGTAGGGCTGTGGTAAGTTGAGAACTCACAATCCATCACATCTTGACATGTAGAGGATAAAGTGTCCAAAGGACATGATGAGATGGAAGGAGGGTACATGATGTGGAGGAAGAACATGTACCTTGAAAGTACATTGGAAGATGAGAGGATTCCTTGGAGGAATAAAAAATGAATTTAAAATTCACATGATTGGGGAATCTTGTGGATAAGACAAGGTTCCAAAGGGAGAGGTAGAAAGTATCTTAGATAAGATAAGGTGCCTAGAAAGGTAAGCACTTGTCACATGTTACTTGATGTGACAAGTCAAAGATTCCATGGGGAAGAGTTCACATGTGACTTGATGTGACATGTCAAAGATCACATGGGGAAGAGTCCACATGTGACTTGATGTGATAAGTCAAATATCACATGGCGAAGAGAAAAATAAATTTAATATTCCTTCCAAGGATAAAAGGAATTAAAAATTCCGTGGGAGGTTGATTAGGCTAGTTAATGAAGGATTAGAAGAGGGTTAGGTGGCTAAGAGAGATTATGGACCAACTTGCAAAAGGTGGAGGATGTGACACATCCTAATCAAGGATTAGGCATGCGCATATTTTTAATGATGAGATTAGGAAGTTGGTTAATATTAAGAAAAATATGTGACATGTGAGGAATTAAATAAATGTCATATTAATTTAATTCATTTGATGAAATGGATAAGGTATTTTATGATTAATTGAATACCTTAGGGGTTTAGAATAATTTAAGGATATTAATTAAATAATAGTAATATTACTTAATGCAAATAACAAGATGCTTAGATGAAAAGGGATAAATTTGGATAAATTAAGTGTCCAAATTTAGGTGTCTTATAGAGAATGCAACCTTAAAGCTTCAGATCCAAATGTCGTCTTTTCTTCATCATTATATTGTAGAGATTAATGAAATTACATTATCAAATTTTGTATATATGTATATAGTTTCTAGTTTCTTCTTTTTATTTACATATTCCTATGTATGTTGCAAGATTCATTTTACTAATGTAGATCATTAAAATATACAAATGTAAACATCTTTTTTTTAATCCCAACTCTCATTTTAACATAGTATCGAATGATTCATTACAAGGGAATTTTCCAATATGCATTAACCTTCAAGAAAACAACAAGTACTTCAACTTTCTTACCACAACCATTTAGACTACAAGACCAAGAGTAAAGAATTTTTCTTTTCTTTTCTTTTTTTTTCACCACAAAATACTACATTATCAATATCACAAATGACACATCAAAAAATATGAGATAACATGCCAACAAGTAAGACTTGTTTTTTTTTCTTTTTCCATACAACCAAGCACTAAATTTTCATATTTCCTTATATTTTAAGAGATATAATGAGTGACAAACAACTAATCAAGGCTTTCTCTCCACCCTACCATAATGGCATCATGGAGCCTCGTGGGCTCTAGCCATACCCCCAAGAAAGGAATTGTTTTAGCCCCATAATGATCAATGGAGTCTTTCCTCATTTTTACAAAGAGATAAAACTAACATAGCACTATTTACACTTTCTATTTTCAAATGATCCATACAATAGGTCACCTCCTTACAACCAAGAAACAAGAGCAAATGGAAAAGGAAGTACTTATCTTTTCTTTTATAAGAGATTGAATTCTTGTATCCATCTTTCCTCTCCAACCAAGCCATCTTCATCCCTATCTTCCCAAAGACATGGAATCCTCTCCTTTTCGGATTCTTTCTACCATCTTCACTCAAGTTCTCCAAGAGGAGAAGTGGGTAACACCCCACTCATCCTTCCTCTTCTAGATATATAGGAGTTTCAACTTGCAAAATTTTGGATGGGGAGGTGTGGAGTGCACCTACCCTCATCAATGAGAGTCTTTTCCTTATTAAATATGAAACATGCACTTGAACAACCCCTCTACCATACCATCCTCATTATCTCCTCAAAACTCGTCACTCACCATAATGAGGACTTTTTAGGGGTCAAAACATGTCCTAGGGGTACTATTGCATGCCCAATTTACCCCTACCACTATGGTATAGACCCTATGGGGTTTAATTTTTGCATTCCAACCAAGGAAATTGACCAACAACCCATTTTAAAAACCCATTTAAGGTCCTATCCGAATTTCAACTTGGATAATATTTTCTAAACTTCAACCCCAACTTACATCTCACCTGACTCACAAATAAACACCCTTTCAACACAAAATATAAATTATCCCTTTTTACATCAACCCTCACCATCCTAATGTACAATCATACTAACTTTATATCTTTCCAAGTCTTGAAAGGGGTCATATTCATAACCACGAGAAGATGTTTTTTGAACTACTCAATGATTTTTCCTTCTCGTACTAGCACTCTACTTTCCTGCACATTACCAATGCCATCATAAGAATGATCTCATATCATATTAAATTTATAGCTAAACTAATATTTAATTGTACAACAATTCCATTCACAATTTTAATTCATATTCCCATTCATGATTCCATAACACCTTCACAATAGTGACAATGAAATAAATATCAAGGAGAGATACAAGAATATGGTCATCCAATCACATTATTTATTGTCTCTGTAGCATATCTTACCATCTAATTATGGAAACATACAAAAAATTATGTTTATCATTAATCATATGCAAGTGGTGGAAGAATGCTTGAATTCTTAGATATGCTTAGATTGCTTGTTAGATTGTTAGGTGAAAAATGAGTGAAAGAACCTTATATTTATACTTATCTATGCTTAATATCCTGAAATTACACCACAAAAACCTGACATATGAAGTCATTAATTAAAGGAGGCTAAATCCTTCCAAGATTTGAAATTAAATCCTAAAAATAACTTAAGGGGGACTAAGATGTCCTATGTGGTATCTTAGTCATGAGGCATGAAACCCGGGGCATAGACTTCAAATAGGGGCCCATTTAAGGTGCTTTCAAAATTAGGGTCCCAAGACCTTCGAGTCTTGGAGGACAAAGACACCCTAGGTGGCATCTTAGTCCCCATCAAAAAATCAGGGACACAGCTAGAATTATTAAATTATCATTTATCCTTTGATGTTTGTCAGGATTAACTAGAAAAATATATAATTCATTAGGGTTGTGGATGCAAAATATGACCAATTAAGACATAAATAGGGATAAATAAAGCAAGGTGGGCCCAAAAAAGTGTGAAAATGCAAGGGTATTCATTTTCCTACACTACATCTACATTCATATATCAATACATGATTCCATTCATTTTCCATACTCAAATATTTCTTTTCAATGTAATGCAAGAATACATGTGCAAGAGGAATTCCACATTATATGCAAGAGTTATATTCACTCTAATAAATCAATCATGTAACATTATGAATACCAACCATAATATTCCCATTTAAAAAATATCTTTGATAAAATCTATTTGACATTATGAATATAAATAAAAGACATATATTGAACTGCACAACTATTTTCCATCATAGCATCACATGTCTATTCATTTCCAAGTTTTATAAGTCAATATACATAGTTTGAATTGGCATTTAGTTGCCACTTAGTCTTGTTCAACTTTACATCGACAGTATAATGTATAATAATCAAAGATGGAATTCCAAGACTTATAGCACATGGTCACTTTGTTTACATGTTCAAAGACAAGACATATAATGGTACTAAACAAAAAAACATTATCTTATGCAGACGAAATTTCATTTAGTCATGCAAGAGCAACCCACTTCAGGGTATACACAATCTACATCTCAAGTCACTATCAGAATCCTGATATAATGACATCCAAAGGCTTATGTAGGTCAATATATTGAAGTCATCTATGATATTCAATTTACGCTATAACTTATTTACTCTTGCTTCACAAGGTAAGTTCATTTAATCATTACAATCCACATTAGAAGATTACATATGAGGTAGTCCATCCTTTCTACCACTCTATATTTGATTAAGGAAGATATGTTAACCATCTATATCCATATGTGAAAAATAACTTATTGGACCCATATAACTTCCTCAAGATGCTACAAGGCACTAACCATATAGGTTTTGCACAATTATTATGGGTAATACATTCTAAAGTCATAGGTCTTCTTTCCCATTGATCTACTATGTCTAATTCTCATAATTTTAACTCTTTCTTTCATATAAAAAATGATGCATTCTTACAAGAGTGAGGTACATGCGCATCAAGAAAATTCAACAAGAATAATATTCTAATCATCTCATGAATTTATGTCATCATGCAACAAATGACTCCTATCATTTAGGTTTACCTTCAATATTTTAGTATGCACCAAGCAAAAGTTGGAACAATTCTAGAGTTTCAATGCATATTTAGTATGACATGCAAACACTCTTTTGTCTAATTCTTTTCTTTTCAAGCAATTGATAAGCTTAGGATGCCTTCATCCATTTATTTCCTTCTTATGATATCATGCATACATATGCTCATTTATTGTTAAAAAACAAAGGCACTATGCAAGTTTTTAATGTAACATAAGTTTTCCTTTTAGGCATTAGTTCTACTTAAATGTAGCCTTGAAAACCAAACTCTTGGCTTTAATAATCATATAAATTGCACGTTTTTTTTAATATGCCTTCTACTTAAAGGGAAATGTCACAATGCAAGAATCTATTAACATATCCTATGGTGTGTTCAAATTATGTATTAAATAACATATTAGAAAGATTTCAATACATCATTCATGCTACCTTCTCTTATAGGGTCTCCATGAGTACACAAATAATATGGTTAATGGGTTCTAGCATTCCAAAAATGACCAAAGCTTGTACTAATAGAGCTTATCTAGAGAGCTCAATAGATATGAGACAACAACCACTAAATAAGATATGTAAAGGAATAAGGGAATTGTATCAAACATGTAGGTCTGACATATGGATAAGATATGAAAGAATTTATCTTAATTTCCCAAGTGATGCCTTCTAAGATACACAAGGACTTAGGTCATGCACACAAAAAAATTATGATGTTGAAAACTCAAAAATTGATCAAAACTAATCTTTCCTATGATGAGCATATGTTCCAAAGGCACTACCGTAAGAGTGACCAACCTTTCCTCCAAGAACTCTAAGGAAAGGGACATTGTCCCTTTCTTGTCAGGTATGAACAAGATCTATGAGACACATTCACACAATTACACTCACCAACTTGCTCATGCATTCTGCACTAAAAAATGTTAGGAGGTTCATGCAATCAAGTGTCAAAACTAAGCAAGGTGAACTCAAGGCCCTAGCACTAAACCTTAAGCTCTAATAGAAAATGCAAGGATCACCATAGATTAAACTCAGTTAAATTCACAAAGAACAAAGGAAATGACATGTGTCCAATGTTAAAGAAAAATATAAGGAATTACATTGATTAAATAAGTTTGAAGTACATTTTTCATCTTACATGGTATAGAACATATGGGAACATTTCCCTTACAATAGACCACTTGGTCAATAGCAAGATCATATATAATATACTAAAACTTGAGTCTTCCTGACAGGATCCTTTTGAGTTTTGAAAACTCCTATGACCACTTCAAGGGAAATAACATTGCTAGAGTGTGTTTCCACCCTACCATGAAGTGATGCACTTCCCCAAAATTCTTCCTAAAGAAGAATAATTGACCCAATACAAGGACTAGCAAAGAAAAGTTGATAGAAGTAATAGAAATTTAAATGACAAACTATAACTAAGATGTCAAGAATGACATACATTTCAATGGTACACACTAAACTTTACATATCAGTCAAATAAGGAAAATATCTTCAATTAATCAAGCACCATCCTTGCATATGAAAAAAAAAATCCCAACATTTTCATGAAATGCTCACAAGTACATACAATCAGCTTGATTTCAACCTTCACTATTTATGGGTATATAGAGAATTCAACAATATTTGAATATGCATTTAATAAAGAAATAAAGAGGGTAAATCACATGTTTGTACATTAAAAATGCAACCATGCATGAATAGCCATTCCACACACACATCATGGTATCTAGTCTTCAAACACAAGGAATACACCAAAAATGTCATCATGCTCGATGCTCATGCACACACATAGTTAGACATATATAGGCTACATAGCAGTTCATCTTCAATAATTGGTTGGTTCATATTTTCTTAAAAGCAACGAGATAAATTAGTACAAATACAAGTATATACTAACATGATAACTTATCTATATGCATGCAACTCTTCCATAATCTTGCTAAGTGCATATCAAGAAAAGCAGTGGATCCAATATGAGAACATACATGTATAAGCATGAAAGTGAAATATGCAATTTTAAATAAAGAAGGTATAGCTCATGAATGTATGTAAATACATAGATGTATACTTATTTATGAGTATACATTCTTATGCAAATATAACCAATGATCTGCTAAAGCAGAGATTGAGAATGGGTTCCTATGACTTCTTTATTACATGGAATTTCTCCATACAATCATTAAGAATGTAACATATTTTATTGGATCATAAACTCCTCACATAATATTCAAGTTCTTTGGCCTATGATGGGACATTATTCAATTGTAAGAAAAAATATCCATTAAATTATTGGTTCTATTAAAAAGCTTTATTTAAGTAGATGACCATTTATCCCAATTACAAGATACATCTTATTTTCCCATAGGATAAGCTATGGTCATTAGGGTAAACACTTATAGTCAAATATTTCTCCTATTTCCCTTGAACATTCCCATGATATGCGGGTTAGCTTCAAATTCGAGTTATCTTATAGGTACTTTATGATTTGTTTAGGCCTTAACATTCCTAATCCATATATAGCTTAGGAATAGGACTACCATAAAAGGTGATGAGGGATTTTTCTTCTTCTGGTGAGATAGAGTTACATATAATTCCTAAAGATGCTAAAAAGAAAGCATACATACAACTCTATAAACAACTCCAATCCTAAAATATCTCATGATTCTAAGAATTTATAATGTAAAAGCAAGAATAACAAATGCTTATATCAAAGAAACAAGTAAACTTATCACATTTATCATATACCCATGTTCATAATGTTCATATGACATAGCTTCTAATATAATAGTATTTCGCGTAATTCAGAAAGGTTTAAGAAGAAATGATACTATTATCGTTCATTCCAATATGTTTGGTGAAAAGCTTATGTATGATTCATATTTGGCATAAGCATATAAGATTGTCATATATTTATATATTGTACAGTGTAGACAAATGTATCCCTTTACATTTTCAAACTTAATTTATGAATTAAATATTGAAATGAACTTAATTATGCCTTAATTTATTGTTGTAGTATGTATTTTACATATTCATATTAATTTTAGGGCCCTATTAATTAAAATGGACTTAGTAGTTCCTTATTTTTAGTGTTGTAGAGTGTATAGGTCTTTACACTTTCACACTTATTTACTGCTCCATTAATTAATTGAGGTTAATTTTCCTTAATTGGCCCCTTTAATTCAAATCCAAGCCTAATTAATTACATTTTCTGAAGAGGAAAACTTGACATTCATTAATTCCTAAACATAACACTTCTCATTGAGAAATGTGTGTTCTGGGTAAGTTACCTAGGACCCATTCACCCATGGGAAAATGGCTCCTCACTTAGACCTAGGAACTAAATTTTAATTATTTTTTTGGTACTATTTTTATGATTTCAAATCCATATTCATATGTCAGCTTGCATTATTTGAATTTTGAGAAATTAATGATACATACCTATAAATATAAGGTCATTTCATTAAGTTTCATCTAAGCAATCTAGAAGACTTTCAAGCAATCTAAGAGTATGCAAGTGAGAATTATTGGAGAATTTCAAGAGTATTTCAAGGAATTCAAAAGAAGTTTTATTGAATAATTATTACAGCAATAAAGATCTAATTATCATATCAAAGTCTTCTTGCATCATGCATGTTATTGGAGCTAATATGTGATGTCAATTTCATGATCTATCCAAGCATTCAAGCCATTTTTTCAAATCAATTTTCAAGATCAAGATCCATATCCAATGAAGTCATTTCATGTAAGTTGTAGATCTATGTTTTAAGGTTCATTCAAGGGTTTGGTGAGTTGTGACATTTCTTTGTTCATTCATCATTCCTTTCATGCTATTTTGTTTCATTACAAGTTCAATTACCAAAATGGAGTTTTCCAAGAAAAACCCCCACTCACCATAAAAAAAAATACCCTCTTGATTTGTGTTTGTAGATTTAGGTGGAAGATATCTTGGAGATCTCTTGAAGAGAAAAATTAAAGAAGTTTTCAAAGTTGTAAAAGTTCTCAAGAAAGTTGTCATCTCATGGAAACTCAACTACATCATTTTTTTTTGGCTTTTCAAACCTGAAACTTGGGAAAATTGAGATATTTAGATATGTTGTAGAGGCTTCCAAAATCTATAAAAAAACCCTAAACCAAGATCCATTCACCCCTAGGTGAATGAGTCCTAAGTTAGCTTCAACAAAGCACTTTTATTGACTGTTACACATCATCTTTCCTCTCTTAGATCTGCAATTTGATTTTTCGTTCCATTATTATTAAGTTTTATCTATTATCTATCTAAGTTGTAGATCATATTTTGGGTTTGATTTTCTATTTTTAATAGTCCTCCCCAAAGTGTTGTTTAATTAGGACCCCTATCCTTGCAAAAAAAGGAAATTTGCAGATTCACACTTTGACTTGACTCACCTCAAGGTTGATAGTCCTTTCATTGTGTGGATCTCATTTCCAAACTAATTGAGGAAGAATAGGTCACCCTAATTCAGTTACCAGTCTTACTTTAGTAACCCAACCTATTTTCTTTCGTTTCATTTTGGTGAACCTAACTTTTGATTGTTGCATTTTCTGATTTTGGAGTCCATTTTCACCCTAGATTTGGATCTTTCATTTATTATCATTGACTTTGTATATCATTTAGGTATTTTGGGATTGTGCATCTTTGCATTCTTGAAATCTAAAAAATAAATAAAATTAGTCATTTTGCAAGTCATTTACATAACATTGCATCATCATTCATTTACATTTAAAAATTGATTAAAAAATTGCATATAAAATTAGATATCCTAGTTTATCATTTTATCACATTTTTCATTTGCATTCAACATTCATCTCATAGAAAATTCAAACTTTAACTCATTATTTTAGATCAAAATCTTGAAACCACTATAATCAACACAAAAATTTGCAATTTTTTTTTTAAAACCCTAACGAAGGACCCATTCACCCTTGGGTGAATGAGTTCCTAATTAGGGTCATTTCCTAATTTTTTGGGCATTGAAACATCTATTTCTGAATTTTATTTTGTTGTTTTCAGTTTTTTGTTTCAATTTGCAGAATATTTGTTACTTGAAATTGATCATATTTAGCTTCATTTGATAAATTTAGTGCATTATGTGATTTCAAAATTTCATTTACAAGACATGGGTAAACCCACAAAAGTCATTTACAATTCAAGTGAAGAAGGAAAAGTTTCAAAAAATTGACCCCTTGCAAAAAAAAATTGGTTTTTGGGGTTCAAATGAACCCTTTGGTTTGAGCAAACCAAAAGAGGGTTTGAATTTTCACCCTAGTTCAAGCGAACCAATTAAATGCAAGGTCCCACCATTCCTTCCAAAAAACACAAAGAATTTTTTTTTTGAAAGGGGGTTCACTCGAAGCCCCCCTGGTTCACCCAAACCCCCCTTTTCCCACCTTCTCACCCTCTAGCACCAAAAAAGTACAAAATTTTCCATTTCAAAGCTCGGGTTGAGGATAAAATGGAGGATACTTCACATACCCAACTGGATGATGGTAGTCCTTAGAATGAGCTATCCAACAAATACAATTTTAATATGTTTTGGTTTTATTATATATTTTTATTTTAGTTTTATTAAACATAGGTTTTTCTCCTAAAATCAAGCTCTTTATTTTGCACATGTGGAAAAATAGTAGATTATCAAAAAATTTGAAAAATATGAGTGCACTAGATATTGAAGTCCTTAACAAAAAAAATTAAATTTTGATACATACAAAAAAAAGTTATAAGTTATACAGTCCACCTATTTCTGAATTTTAATTAGTTTGACTTCGAAACTTGATTAAGGAAAAATAATTCAATTAAAAAATACCTAACCAATTTTAAGCATTAGATATTGTAGTTACAAATCTAAATTTGAAAAAATAGAATTTTATCCTTCATCGAAAAAAAGCTATGCATTATGCGGTGAGTATCACTCCTTAAAAATGTTGTTTACTGAAAAAAAAAAACTAGTTTTGAAACGAAAAAAAAGATGTCCAATCTGATTCCATTTTTTTTTTTAAATTATATTTAGAATCTACAGACAAAAATGTGACAAAACACTAGTTTGCATCATCTTCAAATTCTTCACAGTTTAGCTACTATAGGTGCCCGAAAGTGAAGATTAAGTTAGAAAAAAATATTTAAGTGTCCAGTTTGGCCAAAAAATGTAAAATAGTATTGTGGGATCATGCACATCATTTTCAAGTTTTTACATAACATAATAAAAAAAATTCTTGTTTAAAATCTTAAAATTACATTAAATTCTAGGTCATTGCATTACATTTCACCTACTTTCCATTTTGGGTTTGCATTGAGTTTGTGAAACTTGTATGAGCTTTACAACTTGGTGTCCTATTAGCAATATTGTTGTCAGATGTAGTTTGAGACTCATGTCATCCCATGATAGACCATTCGTCATGGATATTGGGTTCTCCAAATCTTTCACTAATAGTGTCGATAATCAACCCTCTATCGATCATAGTCTTCATACCTCATTTTCAATGAATTTTCTACCTACAAACAATGTTCATGATGTTTCTAATGTCGCACAAGAGAACATAAGAAGGATGGCTGAAGAAATAGAAAAATTTCAAACCTTTGTGACTTCTAAAAACATTGCTAGTAGTGTCATTCCTGCTTTAGATAATGTGAGGAAAATTATTAAAGATGAACATGGAATAGAAATTTTGTGTTTCCTCGCTTACGCTGTTAACAAGGACATTAAAAATAAAGATAATGATAATATGCATACCATGGTCAACCTCATTAAATTTCAACCTCATAAGGGCCTAACTATTAATATGTCACTTGAAACTGCTTTCTCACAACAAGACATATTTAAACATGCACCCGATGGTCCTCTTTACACATCTGGAATAATCAATGAAAATCCTACTAATGGGAGATTAATTGATCATGTTTGTGTAGATAATGTGATCATTAAATAACTCCTATTTGTGCATGATCTTTATCAAGATACATATGAAAAAATAAAAGCATGGATCAAAATGCATAATGGTTTTACTTTCCCTATGATTAGCTTAATAAATCTCCCTCTAAAGGTTGGACCAAAAAGAAATAAATTTCTCATTCACTATTATCCCATCATTGGACCAATTTCATGTGAAGTTAGGCTATCCATGGCTTCACTCCATGAATGTTGTCCTGTCGGTTGTGCATAAATGTTTAAAGTTTCCATTTGGAAATATATTTACCATGCATCTGGCTTTAATCTTGTGTCTTCACTTTTCATTGGATCCCTATCACCTTGTGAGGACTTTTTTTCAAATCCTATCAAAATTTTTCATCCCTTAGTGAAGCCTCCTATCCTTTAGGCTTCCATCCATGGCTTCATGAGATAATAAAAAACTCCATGAAAGTGGTTGAACAACCTCATTGGTTCCTTATGTTCCTCCCAGGGAAGAAAACCTCGATAAACCACTTCTAAACAATCACAATTTGAAAACTAAATGAAAAGGTTGCATGCATATTGCTTGTTTTTTACTAGAAAAAGAAGAAAATCAAAATCCAAACTTGTCTAAAGCAGTGCATGATACCTCTCCACCTTCGTCGTAACATAAAAAACAACAAATTTCTATGGATATTATCATTATACCTCCCATTTTGATTAACTTAGATGATGATAATGGAATTGCAAAGAGTGATGAAAAAGTGCATAATGAGTAAAATTTAATGTTTTCTTCTTCTATGAGCTTAAACAATGATCCTCCTAATAAGAGTGTTGAACTTGGTGCTTATCCTAATTGAACACTTGATCTTGTCCCTTTGGCTAGTTGTCCACCTTCCAGATATGCTGAGCAATATTGTGATGTGGATGACCTCCTATAGGTTAAATCACATGTGCCTTATTATTTTTTTGCTTAATTTTCTTTTGCATGTTTCTTTGTGTGATTTCATGCGCATAATGTGATCCCCGCGTACTATTATTTTTGATGTATCTCTCTCTCTCTCTCTCTTTATGTGCATTCGTCTATTTGTATCTACATTCTTCCCTATGTCAAGTAAACATTTATCTTTTCATTTATCTTGTGTTTTCCTTTTAGGGATGACACAAGGCATAAAGACATTTAGGTCTCTTCCATGTTGACCTAAAATATTTTCTTTGTTTTCACTCTCTATGTGCCATTCTTCCTGTTATGTGAGTATTTGGGGAATGATGACATTTTTGAGCTCTATAACAACATTGTAGTAAAGATATATTGGCCCAAAATCGATAGATCCCTTATGTGTTTTTGGGGAAACCCCTTGCTCTCTCTTTCATGATGTAGTTTCATTTGGGAACATATGACTTGGAATAGGGATTTTTGAATAAGCTCTCATGTCTTCTTTATTGGTTACTTTAAAGAAAATTTCTCACAACAATGGTGTAACAATTTCTTTAAAGTGGGGCATACATTGGAAAATCTCATGTTTCATTCTGTGATTTTCTTTCTTCTTGTGATGCATCCTTTTCTTGGTGGTTTAATTGGGTTTGATGTCCTACAAGAGTGTGAACTTTATTATTTTACCATAGAAAAATGGATCTTTGGACATTTTCATGGTCATTTAAAGGTCTTTTTCCTATGATTCTTGGCTTATTTTTCTTAGATTTAATGTTATAATGTGACTTATACATTCACATTAGGCCTTGAATATTCAAATTATTAAGATTTTATGATGTCTTGTAAAGGTGTTGTGAAATGTTGTAACACATTTCTACACTTTCTAGACTCTTCTTATTACAATTCATCTAAATATCCCCTTTTTATCCCTTACCAAGTCTTATTTTAAAGTGTTGTATAGTATTGAAACAAACTCTCATGCTCTTCTAGACTTGTCACCACTAAATACACCTTTTTTTATGCTTTATTTAGCCCCTTTATGCACTTACAAGGCTTAATTGAGAGTGTTTTTGAATATAAACCTAACAAATATCATTAAATACAACTTAATTCCTAACACCCACTTGCTTGCCTTGAGTGGGACCCATTCACCATGGGTGGAAAATGAGTCTCTCTTGGAACAAAATTCAAAATAATTTCAAATTTCTTTTAGGTTTTTATTCATTAAGACCTTAGGTCAGCTTATGATGTTGTATTTTTGGGAAATTAGGGCATAAGTGTATAAATATATATTTTCCCCTCATTTTACCATCTAATCTGATTCACTCATCAACTCATTCAAACATTCACTCATCAAAAGCATCATAACATTCAAGCATTTTCTATCATTTAATCAAACAATTATCAAGCATCTTGGAGCAACCATTGACATATCTTCAAACTTCTACAATAAGGGTTTGGTGAGTTCATGGCACTTACATGTTAATTGTTCATCATTCCTTTCTCATTTCATTTCATTTCACAGGGTTTGATTACCAAAGTGGAGTTCGACCAAGGAAAACCCCCATACTCTAACCCTTAACCCTTTTTCTCCTGTTTGCATGTGTTTGTAGGTTTTGTAGGAAGATTTTTCAAGGAGAAAGGTGTCAAAAAGGTGTTACAAATTCATCTAAGTCATCATAGTAAACATAAGGGTATGTGCAGGATCATCATGGAAAATTAACCCCTTAAGTGGCGAAAAATTTGGAAAAATTGGAGTTAGGAAACTTGACGTAAAAATTTGAATAAGTTATCTATATTACTTCAAAAGTATGTAAGAATAGAATTTGTAGCAAATTGAATGTAGTTTCTAAACTACTAGGTTTAGTTAAAAAAAAATCTATTTGGTGAAAATTTAAAATTTCAATGTAGTCTAGTACTTAAATTTTAGGGAAAATATAAAATTTAGGTGTTTGTCTGACCACCCTAACCACAATAAAATGATAATATTTTTTTATAAGATTTTAGATATAAGTAAAGGACTCATGTCACGATGTGATGCATATTTTTTTGTAATCTTTTTCCAAGTAAGTAATTAATTATGATTTTTTTATTACAAATTTTAAAAAATATAAAAACTTGTATGTCTGACCACCTTAACTTGGTCAAAACTTCATTATTTTTTTTATTTTTTTAATCCTATAGTATGGGAAGCATAAAATGTGACACATGTTTCAGATTAAACAAATGTGATACTATTTGAAAGCTACATATATTTTTCAATTAGCCTATCAATTAGGACTTTAGTCGTAATTCAAATAGAAAATGAATAATAATAATTTATTCAATTCAAAGTAAAGCATAATATATATTGGTGGAAAGCTGGGAATCTCCTTTAATAACCCTTTTTGTTTCTTCAATTTTGGGTAAGAAAAAGTCATTAGCCACATACCCTACACATACCCATCATATTGCCACTTTTTGGCCCATCATGATCATGCACATACCCATAACCCTAATTGGAGCTTGGAGACATCATTCAACCTATTTTATGTAGATTTGGATTCGTCAACCTGACAAGAAAACAAGTACAAATTTGGACCCACAAAATTGACTTTAGAATTTGAAGATTTTTGTAGGTGGATTGATTCACCATCAATGGCGAATGAGTCCCACTACCAGACTAGAGAAAGTGGTTTATGAGGTTTTCAGTTCCTGGCATCCTGAAACCTATTTCAGCATAATTTACTAGAAGTGAGACTAATTCGCCATCTGTGGAAAATGAATCCTAGTGGTCATCAACAGTGATTTCTGAAACATTCCAAAACCTTTTAACATTAAAATTCTACCTCAAGGTGCACACCATTCAATTTCATTGAGTTTTGTTTTCATTTGTTTATGTTTCTAGTTCATATCTACATTTTACACTATGTTTTCAAACACTTCATATTTCTTAGATTTTGCATAAATAATCAATCTATTTTATCAATTTGTTGCATTTAGATAATTGCATTTAGGCATATTTTCATTTTATTTGCATTAGTTTGAGTGAACCACCTAGATTTTGTGTGGGGTGTATCTCTCTCCTTTAGGTGAAAAACCCTAATAGAGCAAGAGAGTCATAGCATCCTAAACCACAAAAAATCTATGGTTCACTTAGTGTATGGCCTTCCTCTTAGTGGTGATGTGTAGCATCCTACTCTTTCTTACAAACATTTACCATGAATTATTCACCAAATAGTAAATAACTAAAATCATAGATGAAAAGAGGTATAATTATTATTTTTTATATGATTATGGAGCATGCTTCTATATAACTGTTACCATAAAGATGTAAAAAAACCATTTATACAATATTTTCTAACTAAAAAGAACAAAAATCTATCACTTTTGTATTTCAATGAAATGATTACATTATTTTAAGCTAAAAAAATAACTTACAAGATTAAGGTCAAAGATCTTGCATCTAGAGTTTTTCTTTCTTCCAAGACTCGGCATGCCATCTGCAAGAGGGAGAGCATCACCTGGGTGTTTTACCTCCAACCATGGACTTAAGCGGTCCCCTGAACACCTTCCTAACTAGAAGTGGCCCTGCCCTTCAATGAAGGGATTAGTTGAGAACCCTCTTAGTTTTGCCATCTGAGCCCTGGTGTTGTGTCCTACTTAATACCATTGCACAACTATGGATACCTTCCAACTATATTCAACATCTGGGTATGTGCAGGATCATGATGCGCCAAAAAGTGGCAATATGGTGGGTATGTGGCTAACAACTATCTTTTTACCCAAAATTGATGAAATGAAAAGGGTCTTTAAAGGAGACTCTTAGCTTTCCACCAATATAAATTATGCATTACTTTGAATTTAATAAATAATTATTATTCATTTTCTATTCAAATTATGACTCATGTCTTGATTGATATGCTCATTGAAAAACATCTATAGCTTTCAAATGGTATCACATTTTTTGAATCCAAAACATGTGTCACATTCTATGCTTCACATACTATAGGATTAGAAAAAAGAAAAATTGAATTTCATGAAGTTTTGACCAAGTTAAGGTGGTTAGACATACGAGTTTTTATATTTTTTAAAAATTTGTAATAAAAATTCATAATTAATTATTTACTTGGGAAAAAATTAGAAAAAAATATGCATCACATCGGGGCATGAGTCATCTACTTATATCTAAAATATTATAAAAAAATATTATCATTTTATTGTGGTTAGGGTGGTTGGACAAACACCAACTTATTTTTTCTGTGAAATTTAATTACCACTGCATTGAAATTTCAAATTTTCACCAAATAGATTTGTTTTTAAAAAAAAACCTAGTAGTTTAGAAAATAAATTCAATTTGCTATAGATTGCATTCTTACATATTTTTGAAATAATATAGATAACTTATTCAAATTTTTATGTCAAGTCACTAACTGATTTTCCTCTTTTTTTTGCTACTTAGGGCCTATTTTTCCATGATGATCCTACACATACCCATCTTTGAATAGCTAAGTATGGGTTACAGTGAACTGACAAGTGCATTCAGAGACAACTGCACTCACTATGGCCAGAGTATTTGTATCATAGATATAATTGCTGCTAGGAGTGAATTCATTTGTTCACCCACCCTATACAACTTGGAACACATTTTCTGACCTAGGGTACCTTGGAACTGTCTATTCCACCCAATGGATAATCACAATATCTTTTAACATGGCATAGCCTATCTTTCAAAACTTAACTTTGTTGAGTTGGTAAGGTGTTAGACCCTTCTTGAACCCCCATTTTACCTGGCATAACTTTTGGGTCTTGACAACTGCCACTGGTTTTAGATATATAGTATACAAGGGTATTTCCCACCTAGTGATATACTTCACATTCTCTTGCCAATACAAGCAACTATCTTGACCTAAATGGTCATGGATTGATAAGGAAACTTCCTTCACATAATACCCTCTACTGAGTGACATTTTACTCAATATGATGCCCTAGTATGGTTTGAACACCTACAATGAAAAAATTTTACATTTCAAAGAAGGAATGTAGTTCACAATTCATTTATCAAGAATAAAGCAAGCATTCTACCCTTTTATTGCTTAAGTATTCTTGCCACTATAGCACCTAGTTGTGCTTATTAATTATTTTACTAGGTAAACCGACAAAAGTGGTTTACAATTCTAATGAGGAAGGAAAATGTGTAAAAAATGACCCCATGCAAAATATTTAGGTTTTTGGGGGTTTGAATGAACTTTTTGTTTGAGCGAACCCAAATAGGGTTCACTAGAACCCTTGTTCGAGTGAACTCATTAAATGCAGGGTCCCACCATTCCTAGAAATAAACAATTTTTTTTTTTTTTGGAAAGGGGCTCGCTCAAACCCCCCCTTGTTGGCCAAAAACCCCCTTTTCCCACCTTTTCACCCTATAGCACAAAAAAATCCAGATTTTTTCCCTTCAAAGCTTAGGTTGAGGATGAAAATGGAGGATAATTCACAAACCCAACTAGATGATGGTAGTCCTCAGAACGAGCTATCCAATGAATATAATTTTAGTATGGTTTGGTTTTATTATGTATTTTTTTTAGTTTTATTAAACATAGGTTTTACATTGAAAATCAAGCTCTTTATTCTACACGTGGAAAAATAGCGGATTATCAATTTTTTTTTGAAAAATATGAGTGCACCAGATATTGAAGTCCTTCATCCAACAAAAAAAACAATTTTGATACATACAAAAAATGTTACATTGTATACAATCTGCCTATGTTTGAATTGTAATTAGTTTGACTTTGAAACTTGATTAAGGAAAAAATATTGAATAAAACACTATGAAACCAATTGGAAGCACTACACATTATAGTTACAAATCTAAATTCAAGAAAATAATAATTTTATCCTTCATGGAAAAAAAATATGTTGTATACAGTGAGCGTCACTCCTTAAAAATGTTTACTAAAAAAAAGTAGTTTTTGAAGGAGATGGAAAAAGAAGTTCAACCTAATTCCAAAAAATTGAAAAAATTATATTTGGAATCTATAGACAAAATTTCTATCACAAAAATCTAGTTTGCATCATCTTCAAATTCCTCACGGTATAGTTGCTATAGGTGCCTGAAAGTGAAGATTTAGCTAGAAAAAATTATGTCAATGTCTAGTTTGGCCAAAAAATTTAAATTAGTATTGTGGCATCTTAAAAATTGTAAATCAGTACTTCTACTTTACTCATGCTTTATTTATAGATAATAATTTTGATCTTAATTATTAATCGATAGAATACTTAAGCTAAAGATTCCTTCTTGTTATAATCTCAGATGCTTAGTGTTTTAGCTTCATTATAATGGACTCCTTAGAAAGTGAAGATTTCTGAGGTGAATAACTTATCTAAATTATTGGATATTTCTCACTCAAACACCCAAGTTACTTTCATGTAACTTCTTGGGTCTTGGCTGCAACCACTTGATTGAGTCTTAACCCAAATCCTTGAGACTGGTAACTTTTATGATAATACTTTAAGAAATTTTTGTCACAAAATGATATCTTCTTGACCTTCCCATTCATTAATGTAGTATGAATATTACATAGCCAAGTGTGAATCATAAAGGTTAGATCTCCAATAATAATATAACTTCCTTTAGGTTTTAGTCCTCCATGCAATTCGGTGCAATCATGTTAACTAAGGTTAACCACAAGTGTAGACCTACTAATCTAGTCTCACAATAAATTTTCTTAACATAATTCTTACTCACCAAGTTAGCATTTAACATGTTTGGTCAAATTACTTGGGTGCTAAATCCCTTGGTTGTGTACCTGCAACAACTAGGGTCTAGGCTACTGCCTCTAATTCAAGTCCCAACATGGTTCAAAGGGTTTTACCTTCTCACCCACTCTCAAGTGTCTTTAACCATATGGACAAAACCATGTCTTCATGAAGATGTACATAAGGTTATATAATAGTATATAGGAATCCTTTACAAATACCTCACCTGTGTGTTTTCAATAAGGAACATATCAAGGAAGGAAAGAGGTTTTCCTTTCCAAGGGCCAAATTATTATTACAAGGTCACTCAACAAGTAGTTATTAAAAGACCTCAAGAATAGTTATATATTACTCGAGTAAGCATTCTTGATAGAAAATCTAGCACTTAGTTGTGCTTCAGTCCTTTCTTCCACTTATTTACTTCTCAATTATTCAAGCTTGGTTCTATACCAACCAATGAACTATGGTTTGATAAATTACCTTTTAATAATGGAAAGAATCTCATAATAAGAAATGGTGATTTCATGATGCATCCCTAGACATAACTATGTCAAGGAGGGTTTGAGGGTAACATACCTTGAACTTCCTTTTTAAGCATCTAAATCACTCTAAAACAATCAAGAATTGAACTTTCTTGTTGTGGACATTTAAATAAATCTCACAAAGATTCATGAATGATGTGGATTAAAGGAAACATTGCCTCACTACTAGTTTTCATAACCATTATTATCACAATGTATACATCTATACAACCTAGGAAAAGAATTTATCCAGGCTGGGTGATCCCACAATAGTGGTTTACAATTTTTGGCCAAACCAGACACTGAAATTATTATTTTTAACTATATCTTCACATTTGAGCACTATCGTGGCTAAACCATGAGGAATTTGAAAATGGTACAAACTAGAGTCTCGTCACATTTTGTTTTTAGACTCTAAAAATATTTTTTTCAAAATTTTTGGACTCAGATTGCACTTCTTTTTCCATCTCCCATGAAAATTGATTTTTTTCAAAAAACAATATTTTTAAAAAGTGATGCACACTGTATAACACATAAATTTTTTTCCATGAAGGATAAAATTATATCTCTTTCTAATTTAGATTTGTAACTCTGATATCTAGTGCTTCCAATTGGTTAGATAGTTTATTATTGAATATTTTTTCTTTAATCAAGTTTTGAAGTCAAACCAATTACAATTTAGACATAGCGAGGTTGTATAATGTGTAACATTTTTTGTATATATTGAAATTCAATTTTTATTTTTGTTCCAATTAAGGACTTCAATATCTAGTACACTCATATTTTTCAATTTTTTTTTTGATAATCTGCTATTTTTCCACATGTGTAGAATAGAGACCTTCATTTTCGGTGAAGAACCTATGTTTAATAAAACTAAAAAAACAAATAAATAATAAAACCAAAACATATTAAAATTATATTCATTGCATAGCTCGTTTCAAGGAATATCTAATTCCAGAGGGGTTTCTAAAGAATCCTTCATTTTCATCCTCAACCTGAGCTCTAAAGCATAAAAAAATAGACTTTTTTTGTGTCTTAGGAGGGGGATGAGGGGAAAGGGGGTTCGAGCGAACCTCTAGAGGTTTTCTCGAACTCCTTTTCTATGAATTTGTTTTTTTTATTGGTGGCCAAAATTTAAAGGGGTTCACTCAAACCAGTAGGTTCGTACAAACCCCCAAAATCACTTTTTTTGCTTTGGGGTCATTTTTTGTGAGTTTTCCTTCCTCACTTGAATTGTAAACCACTATTTTGGCTTCAACCCCCTTATAAAGGAAAGAAAGAATACTTTCCTTATAATGAAGATGATAACCCATGTTGTCTCTCCACTAATAAGGCTTTAATCTTCAAATAAATATGGAAGTAGCAAGAGATTGAGTGAAGCCTTGTCAGCAATAGTAGGACAACCGATTTACTCTTTGAAAACTACCTTCTTTTGGTCAGACCTTTGGAATGAAGTTGAATAATAATGGAAACTCTTTCTAACCTCAATACATGGTCATTTTCCTTTATGATCGAGGCTTTAATCCAAGCCTCAAAAGTTTAACTTTCATCTTAAAGATAAATGATAGATCAAGGGCCTTTGGAACAACACAATCATAAGCTTTGAAAGCTCTATCGAGTCATTGACACCCATTGGCTACTGCGAAGGTCTCATAACTATATCATTGTCCAAACTTTCACCAACTGTGAGGTTTTGGGAGGTAGGTGATTTTGCATGCCTCATATGGAAGGAGGCATTGTATCCGACCCAAAGGAGCCTCTCCCCTCTATTATGATTGGTGGATATTTCTATTTATTTCTTTTAATTTTTTATTAGCATCAGTATTTCTGATCTGATAATACTATCCCCCTCCTTAGTCTTACCATACAAGGAAAAATGAATAATGCCCCTGTTATCACCTATGGTTACCATGATAATATCTCACTCCCCCCCCATAAAATGGCCATGCCCATGGTGCTAAAACAAGAGGTAGTTTACAAAGCAGTTATAGGAATTAATTGCCTTGAAAGTTCATTTCCAACTAAACGTCATGATTCATATCTTCCCAATATACGAGTGACTTACTTGCAAGATATTTTTCTAATAGAATCAATTACCATCCTCACTTTATGTGATGAGAGCCACAATTTTCAACATGGAGAGTTTGGGTTGCAAAGAGATAAGATTATGCCACGTTCGTGGCATTCTATCTACAGCCATAAATGGCTCCCATTAGCATTTTCAAATATCATAAAAAATTTCCTCCCCAACATCATTAGTTGTGGCCTTCTAAAAGACATTTTCATTCCCAAAATAGCTATAAAAAGTTAGTTATTCTGCTATAAGTGCATGGGAGAAGCCATGGCCACAAAGAGGTAAGATTGAATTAGAAAACGATGAAAAGATTTTTCCACCTTCGTGTGGTTTCCATGTATCCTTCAAAGATTAAATTTGGTGCCTACAAATTGTGTTGAATTCTTGTCCAAGCATCACAAACATCACTTAATTAAATAGCTTAGTATTATGATTATCAAATCCGCATAGGGGTGACAAATGTATAGTCAAGCTCCTCTATTTAAAGAGTCAATCTTAAATATCCATCATGACTTAACAACCGACATAAGAATTAACATACAAGCTACATGCTTACAAAGTATTAAAATTTTAAACCAATATATTTTCGTGAAACATAGGGTGATGATGTAAAATATACACCAAATTATATTGGTATAATCCATCATTTCAAAAATTGACATCAACAATTTCCTTTATCAGTTATCAAGCTTTTATAAGCATGCTATTGTTAGTTACCAAATAATTATAATCTTTGTATACAATATGCAATGTGTATGCATATTTATTTCCTAGTAAACATATATGGAGGAAGCACACATATATAGACACTGATATATATAAGCATATATTTCCATATTATATTGAGAAATAATTTTTATTAGATTAGCAATTGCTAATAAAGATAGCAAGGTTATGGTAATATGGTAAAACTTACTTGAGATGCAACAAGAATCCCTAGACTTAAACAAAAGCAATGGTTTCCAAACCTAATCATCAAGGTGACAAGTAACTTAGATGGCAGAACTAAGGACTGTCAACTTTACCCTTCTCCCAAGCAATAGTCCCCCTCTTTCTCTCTAGAGGTGTTCAGATCACTCTTGCAATCCCACAAAAAAAATAAAAAATAGGTAGTTAGCTTGGAAACCATTACCTCACAATCATATCATTACAAATTCATTAATCATTTTATTTAAAGAAAAAGAATCATCTCATAGCATTTCATCAAATTCATAGTAGCAAGTAACCATCATCATTCCATTGAAAACAATGATATAACATTGCATAACTCCATCATAATATGTAATTTTCATGTTTTCATAATCACACAATTCATCATAATAATTACCATAAAGTTAAAAGTAATTTTGGAATCTAGGGTTGGGTGTAGCATACCTTCCCCCAAGTTAAGAATCATCATTTGTGATGATGTAAAGTATCATAACATATAAGTAAACAAATGATAAAGTTTTTATCCATGTTTTCATACTCATGTCAGAGATAAGGAAGATTTTATGTTGATATCATTATAATTATGTCTCATACCTCTGTCCTTTGCAATCTAGTCCCACTGGACATTGCATTGAGTGACCTTGCTAATACGAAGGTGGATACTGCTTAATTCGATCACTCTTTAATCTTACATAGAACTAGGGTGCTGCCACAATAATGGGTTACACTTTTTGGGACATCCTAATTTTTGCTTGAAATAAGATATTTTAGAAAATACAATGATTTAAGACTTTAAAGGTTCCATTTAAACAATTTTAATTAAAGAGGGATTGATCAAAACCACTTGGATAGAACCTTGTTAGATTTAAACCATACCTATAATTGAATCTCCTCTAAACCTATCAAAATGTTGATAAAAAACCACTTTTGATTTACCTTTTGGGTGATCAAATGAATTCATTTAAAACTTATGTTTTGTAGGTAAGTATTCATTATTATAAGCTTCCCAAAAAGTATAATTTTAAATATGTTTAATTTGATTATTATATTTATTTTTTATTTCTTGTGAATGTAGGATTTTTCAATAAACATCAAGTTCTTTGTTTCACACATACGAAAAAATAGAAAAATAGAGAAAAAAAATTCTAAAAAATACATGTGCACTAGGTATTGATGTCCTTATTCCAACGAAAAAAGAATAAGTTAATTCAAATGAATTCAAAAAAGTTATGTAGGTTGAAGTACACCTCTGTCCAAAATATAATCACGTTGAATTAGAAAATTAATTAAAAAAAAAATGTAATGAAAAATTATGAAAAAATATCCATGCCCTAGATACTGGTGTGAAAGAATTGTATTTAAAAAATTAGAATTTTTTCCTATCTATTAAAAAAGTTATGCGGTCTGAAGTAAACATCACTTTTTAAAAATGTTGATTAGTAGAAAAAATAAGTTATTAAAAATTACATAAAATGATTCACAATTCATTTTTTAATTTAAAATAATAATAATAATTAGAATCTACATAAAAGATCTAACAAATAACTAGTTTGATTCATCTCCAAATTCCTAATGGTTCAGCTGCTATAGGTGTAAGAAAGTGAATATCTGGTGAAAAATCCTAATTTTAATGTCAAGTTTGGCCAAAAAATTGTAACCCATTATTGTGGGATCACCCACTATCTTGGTATTCACTTAACATTGAAAAAAATTTCCTATCTAGAATTGGCTCATGTTAACCTTTTTCTTGATCAACCTAATTTTCACTTTCTTTTTAATATATATAGCATTTTTGGACCAAGGAAAATCCTATCTTCTAGCTTTCCTAGCTTATAGGAATTTTGCACTTTCTTCCATGCAATGCTTTAAATGGATTCTTTTTAACTTATAGAATGTTATGAGTTATCAAAAACAATCTTAACAAATGGAAGATAATCCTTCCACTAGTATTGTTGACCCAAGCAATACACATACAGTAGGTTCCCCCCTAATGCCTGATTTACTCTCTCAATTCAACTACCTATCTCTAGGGAATATGTTGAACTTTTGTTCAACCGAATTCCTAGTGAGGTGAAAATGTTTTTCCAAACCTTGAAGTTATATGAGTGTCCCTATTTGAGATAATCTTCTCTAAAACATTATGCAATCAACATTATTTTACACATTTGTAGTTATCACTAGTACCCCACTTGTCATCATTTGTTTTAATGCAAAATTGATTACCTTGGTGAGCTTAACCACCACTACCAAGATTTTTTTGTGCTTATCCATCACTTGCAAAATAGTATTATTCTAAAATATTGACATAGGAGTGTAAATGATGATTTTGGTTTGACCCCTCACAATGCTTTGCTCCTCCTAGGGTTTTTCACATAAAAGGAGAAAGGGGAATGGATGGACACCAAAATGCAAGGGTTTAGACTCAAGAATAATGTTTTTGATAAAGGGAAAAATGGGTTTTACAAGGACTTGAAACCACCAAGTTTACAACAAAAGAGAAAGGACTAAAAAGTCCAACAAAAAAAATAGGCTACTCAAAACGAGAAAACTGGAAAAAGTAGCAACCACTCGCAAATGAACAGGGGGGTTAGACAAAAAACCAGCCGAAAAGCCAAGAAAAAGACTAGCCGCAACTAACCCAGAGTCTTTAGAATAGACTCAATCTCAGCCTCTAGGTTTTGCATGTCCTAAACACCCTTCTTAAAGGTTTGAATCATCTGCGGCATAGGAGGATCCTTCCTCTTCAAATTAGCCCTAGTTCTCTTTGAAATATCAACATCCTCATCTTGATTTTTATCATTGACCTCTTCCAAATCAACCACTAAAGACCCCTGTTGAGATTTCTCCAATTTTTCAGTCATGGCATTGATGATGATAGCATTGTGTCTTGCCATCCTATTGTTCTGCTTGGCTATAATTTAAACAGTATTTTTCATTTTATCCAACTCAATTTCAACCCTAATGTTAATGAGATGTATTATGCCTAATTAAGATTCCCTAATGCTTTGATTTAGAATTGAAATGATTTAATGATGAAAAACTATTAAAATGTAAAATGCTGGAAAACAGAATGTGATATGGAGAAATGCCTGAAAATGTAGCTAAATGATCAAATAATAGAAAAAAATGAAAGAGGTGCACTTGGAATCAGAAGTTTGATGTTGGAAGATTCTGGAATCCTAAAAAATTGATCAAAATGTTGACCGGGACACTTGTGCTAGTCTGGGCGACTTAGTCCCAGTTTCAAGAAACTTTACTAGAACATGAATCTGCCAAATGGGTATCCAAAAATGTCAAAATCAGTTTTTAGGCCTAGAAGCAAGACTAATTTTCCACTAGTGGTGACTTAGTCTTCCTACAAATTTTGAGAAATTTAGGACATAATCTTGTAGTCTTAGGTTTGCACTTCCTTTCTTGACAAGTGTCCACACTTCATTCTGCAGAAAACAAGGTAGAAAGTCTCTCCAAGCTTGAATTAGGGTTGTCTTGACTTGATTGAATTTTTGCACTCTTTGATCACTTTTCAACACCTATTGCTTGAAAAATCTACATACAAAAGTCACATGCAAAAGGGGAAAAATGGTTGAGGGTTAGAGAATAGGGGTTTTCCTTGGTCAAACCCCACTTTGGTAGTCATACCCTAAACAATGAAATGGAATGAAGAGAGTGATAAATAGATAACATGCAAATGAAAATGTCATAAACTTACCACACCATTGATGCTCAAATTTGAAGATGTGCAATGAAGAACTCAATTAGCTTGACTTAATTAAGCTTGAGTTGCTTATGATATTGAATGCCTAATGAGTGCAAGAGATTGTATGTGATTTGGAGATAGATGATTACAGATGTAAAATGAGGTGAAAAACCCTTATTTGTACTTTTTTCACTAAAATTTCCTGAAAGTAACACATCACAGGCCGACCTCAAGGGTTAGAGGACAAAAACCCACTAGAAATTTAAAATTATTTTGAGTTTTGTGCCAAAAAGGACTAAGTCACCCCTATTGGCAACCTAGTCCCACTTAAGCAAATTAAGTGGGTGTCGAGAATTTCGGGGAATTAAAAGTTGTCCAACAAGAATATCCTCAACAACCCACTTGAAAATGGCCAAAAAGTGTATTAAGGGGTTATTTAGACATGAGAAAGGGTTGAATTAGTGAAATTAAGCCTAGAAAAGCATGAAATCTTGTTACAAGGCCTTACAACACTTCAAAATAGGACTTAATAATTGATGAAAAGGTGATTTTTAGGTGAATTGTAATTAATAGAGTCTAGAAAAGTGTAGAAATGTTTTACAACACTTCACAACACCTTCACAAGACACTATAACTTGAATGTTTAGGACCTAATGTGAATGTTTTGACCACATTACAATATTATACCCAAGCAAAACTCGAGCCAAAGTCCATTAGAAAGACTCAAGTGAGCATAAAAATTTCAACTATACATTTTGTGGTGACACATTAAGCCCCCACTTTAGTGAGAGGATGAACTTGCTTCAAACTCTTGCTAAAGTAGCCCAACATGAACATTGAGAGGGATCCTAATGCACTCATGTTGGTAAGATGAAACAACAATAACTAGGAGGGATGATCAAGATCCAAGGATTAAGATCTCATGGAAAACCAAACATAAGAACAAAAGGAACATGCATGATGATAAAAAGTAATGAAAGCTTCAATCATCTATCTGGCTCATTGTGGATTAGATCTAGGCTTATTGTTTGAAAAAGAGAATGCATACTCACTCTAGGGTGACAGAACTCATGGTGGTTCACTGAGTGAGAAATCCAAAAAAGGTGAAGTACATACACTAGTTGGCATGCACTCACAAACACATAGGTGGCTATGGGGAAAATCATGCTGCTAAATGGGCTTCCCGCTCAACCATATCAAAGCTATACCTCCTGATAACCTTAATAAGGCACCACAAAGACAATGTCAAATTGTGGTTCATGAGAAAAGAAAAGGTTTATATTCTTAGAATTCATGAACAAATGAAAAGGTACCATAGGCATACAAGCTACATTATGCAAGGTGGTAAAAATTTAAAAGGTAAAATACAAAAATAAAATGTAAAATGCAAAATATGTTCAAAGGAGTCTTGTTAAGTTCATGCAAGTTTTATCACTTAGGGAAAATTGTGTCTAATGTATCCAAGAGAGGACCAATCAAATAATAGAAGATCCACAACTTAGGGGATGTAGTGCATCACATTAGGCCACTAAGAGGAATGTAATATGCTAAGATAAATCACACTTATGAAGGAAATCATACCCAATGTCATCCACAAAGTGACAAAAGCATCATATGAAGTGATAAGGCTGCATTAGGGACCAAGAATACAAATGAATAATGCCAATGCATTCCCCCCACTTTAAAGGAATTGCTACACACCATTAAGTGAGCAATTACTTTAAAGTAGTAAATGAAAGAAGATGCAAAAAAAAAGACATGAGATTCAACTTGGAAAGCCTCTATGCCAAGTCATATGTTTTCAAGTAAGACTAATTCATGTAAATGAACAAGAAAAGAAAAGAAAAGAGGGTTTACCCCTAGAAAGGAATACACCAAAGACATAAGGGATCTATGGATATGGGGTTAGTATGTTTGTTGTTGCAATATTTTTATGAAAGAGATCAAAACTGTCATCATTCCACAAAGAAAATAGAACTAGAAGAATGACACAAAGAGAGCGAAAGAAATTGAAAAATGAAGTCTATTTTGAGTCAACATGGAAGAGACATTGCGGTCTCAACACTTTGCATCTTCCCCAATAGGAAAACACAAGTGAAAAGAAAATGAGAAGGAAAAATGAAAGGGAATTTTTTTTGGGTCAACATGAAGGAGACACTATGTTCTCAATACCTTGCATCATCCCCAAAAGGAAGACACAAGATAAAAGTGAAAAAGGAATTTTTGGGTCAACATGGAAGAGACATAGGGCGTCTCAATGCTTTGTGTCATCCCCAAAAGGAAAACACAAAACAAAAAGTGAAAAAGGACCTGTTGGGTCAACATGGAAGAGATGTAGGGAATCTCAACACTTTGCATCATCTCAAAAAGGAAAACACAAAAAAAAGTGAAAAAGGACCTTTTGGGTCAACATGGAAGAGACATAGGGCATCTCAACACTTTGTGTCATCCCTAAAAGGAAAACACAAAACAAAAAGAAAAAAGTACAATGTATGATATATAGAAGAATAGAGGTATGAATAGAAGTGTACAAAGAGAACATCAAACACACGGTACAAAGGAACATGAGACACACAAAAGCACACTAAAGAAAAATAAAATAAAAATAAAAATGCAAAAAGGCTAGCAAGGCGAATGCAAGTCAACCATCTAACAAGTCATCCACCTCCCAATCATGTTCAATAGATTGTGAGGGTGGTTGACTGTCCAAAGGAAGAATTGCAAGTGCCAAACTAGGACATGTGTCAGGTTTTTCACTTGGTGTAGAAGATTTATCATTTAAGCTCATGGTATATGAAAATAAAGAGTTTAGATTATTATGCACTTCCTCATCTATTCTCTTGATCTCCTCATCATCATCATCATCAAGGTGGATGATGACAAGAGGACAAAGGGTTATCTCCATGGAAGGATGGATCAAGAGTTGTGGCTATTGAATCGGTTCACTTTTTTGTGAGGGTTGAACTGTGTTACCGTGCGGTGGGTCAAGAGGAGGAGGGTGATCATCTATTGCTTCTATCAAAGGTAGAGATTGATTTTCTTTTTTATTTTCATTTTGCATTTGACGTGCAAGCAGATGATGACAATGCCTATGCTCTCTAGCACTAAGGTTTCATTTAATTTTATTTTGAAGTTGTTGATGTGTAAGAGTGGGTTGATCCATCATAGGTTCCTTTTCTTCTTGAGGAGGAAGAACAGAAGGAGCTAAAGAAGATGGGTCAATCACTTTCTCTTTGGCTTTATAAACTTGTTTAATGTAGGGAGGTGGGATGAGATTAACTTCAGTTTCTCTTGGACATTTATATGAGGAAGGGGAGGTGTCAATGGTTGGTGACTCATGAATTTGCATTGGGTGGTCAATTTTAGACTCAGGCTGAAGCATGATCTTGCCTAGGATAGGAGTGGAAGTGGATGGGGATGTGTCATGAAGAGACAATTCAGCTATGCATTTGGCTTTGAACTTTTGGTAAGCTATGAAAATAAAACATAGGGGCAGGCCAAAAGGATTCTAATGAAAAATCACCTTTAGAGGACATCGGACTAAAGCCACAATGGTGTAAGGTAAATATTTCATTGCCTTGTGGAAACTTCAAACACTTTTGAACAATCAAAGGGACTTCTTTCATCGATCAAAGCCAAGAATGGCATAGCCGAAGATGAAATTGATCTAATTGTGGAATAATACAAAATATTACATCCAAATTCTTGGGTCCTATCTGTAAGAGGAGTATGATCAATTCGATCATAGGGCACACAAAACTAGTGTGCATTTTAATCCATGTTGTTGGTTTATTATATTCTTCTTGATAAAGTTCATGTAATACTAAAAATTCCTCCATGATCACATTCTCACCACAGGCGAGATCTACTAATATCCTATTGGTTGGTTTATCATAGATGTGGTCGACTATGTAAAGAGGAAAATCAAGAAGATTTTTAAGTGTATCATGAGAAGAAAAAATAATCTCAAGATATTTATTAGCTGGGCCCTTACGAGGGATAACATCTATCGTACCCACAAGTTCATCCATATAGGAGTAACTTGGGTAACATTTGGAGGTATATCATGTTGTTCACTATTTTGATTAATGTTCATGATTTAAGGGTTTTAAGGTTCACTAGCCTTGAAATATGAGATATTGTGTTTATGCATGGGGTTGGTGAAGATTTGTAAATTTTGGTTAGGGATGCAACAGACTTATTGCCTTGATCATTGACACCCACAATGGATAAATGGCCTGAATCAATGAGGTCTTGAACTAAGTGTTTGAGATGCTTACATTGTTCGATGTCATGTCCATTTTGGTGATGAAAATGACAATAAGCATTTTTTTTGAAGGTAGGTGGTAAAATGTCCATTTTGGCAATGAAAATGACAATAAGCATTGTTGCAACAGTTGATTCATTATGATATGGAGAGTATCGGGTAAGGGTGTAACTTGTCTCTTTAGGTCCCCATAGGAAAAGGGCACCACTACTTTAATAGATGCCACTTGACTTGGAATAGGTTGGGGTGGTTGAAGAGAAGGTGGATTGAATTGTAAAAAATTCTCGGTTGGGTTTTCAAAAGTTTTGCACATTGTTGTGGGTGGTTTGCTCAGACTTCTCAGCTCAATTAGAAGTGGAATATGAATCAAGACTAGAAATCGAGTTGTGATAGTCACAAAGGTTGGTACAGAAATGTAGGAATGAAGGAAATTTCATCACAATTAACTTATCCTGAAGGTGAGTATGCAAGTTTTTGATAAAAATCTTTTGCAGATGTGAATTAGGAATCTTAACATTAGTTTGAGCATATAATGACTGATAATGTGAAATGAAATCAATAACTTTTGCATCCGTGTTTTTCTTACATTGCATTAAATCAGCCATAGTCCTTTTAGGAGTCATATGGACTTGTAAATGACTTATAAAGGCATCACAAGTTCATTAAATGATCAGATTGAATGATTGGGTAAGTTCGAAAACCACTCCAATGCAGTGAATTTTAAGGTCCAAGGAAAATTTTTAGCTAATCATTTTTCATCAAGAACAAAAATTTTAGCTAATCATTTTTCATCATGAAGTGTATTTAATTTTAGGGGAAGTGAAAGGGATACTAAGAGGGGTGAAGGTGGAAGAGGGAATATTCAATTGCACAAAAGAACTAGGAATGCTAGTTGTAATTGTTAAATAAGGAGTCACATGACTAACCTATTGCATAGTTGTTGTAACTTGAGGAGTGGTATAAGTTGTTATGGATGCTATGGTTGAAGGGGGAGGAATGTGAGATCCTCATTGGCTTGCAACTATGTTTGTTGATCGGGATGTGGAAGGAGCATGTTCATTGTATATCTCATAAATTTTCTTCATAACCTGTAAGTTATCATCACTTTCAGTGGAATGATGAAGGTTTTCTATGGTAGGTATGGCAATGGTGGAAATGTTTTCAAGGGATAAGTCTTGTTGTAAATGTGCAAAATCTTCATGAATACTTATGACTTTATCTTGTGGCATTGCACTAGTTTGTGTGTCAATATTCATAGGGTGGGAAGGTGAAGGCATGTGAGTGGTAGTATCCATGCCTAATGCACCATTTTCCATACTGGGAGTAGGAGCTCTTGAGATCCCAAGGTCCACTATGAAAGTGTTATTGTGGGAAGTCATGAGTCTAGAAATTAATCTCACTAAAGTATTATCAATGGAGCACTAAATACTCATACAAGTACCACAAGAGATAGGGTGGATGCAAATGCAATGCAACCTAGGATGAATAAATTTTTTTAAAAAATAGTTATGCAAAATGAAACAGAGATGCAGTACTATAAAATAGAAGTACAAAGATTACCTAGAAATTACCATAAAATGCGGTGCAAAGTATGCAAAAAGACTAAGTCACCCAGGGTGGTGATTCAATCCCACTGATGATTTTTTAATGTTTTTTCAAAAAAATTAAATGCAATTGTATGTCTTTCAGATGCAAAAAATGCAACTATAGTATGTAAATGAAAAGTTTGTGTTTTTCAATATTAAAATGATGCAAGAATGCAAGCTAATATGAATTTTTTTTTTTACTAATGCAATTGAGAACCCTAGGATGCACTTTTAACTAATTCAAGATGCAATGCAAATAAAACCTAGGATGCACTTGAAAATCAGAAAGGAAGAATGTTCAAAATATGCAGGTTCACCAAAATGTAAATGGCTATTTTGGTTTGACCCCTCACAATGCTTTGCTCCTCCTAGGGTTTTTCACCTAAAAGGAGAAATGGGATTGGATGGGGACCAAAATGCAAGGGTTTACACTCAATACTAGTGTTAATGAGATGTATTATTCCTAATTAAGATTCCCTAATGTTCTTATTTGAAATTGAAATGATTTAATGATGCAAAACTATGAAAATGTAGAATGATGGAAAACACAATGTGATAAGCAAAAATTCCTAAAAATGCAGCTAAATGGTGAAATAACATAACAAAATGAAAGAGGTGCACTTGGAATCAAAAATTTGATGTTGGAAGATTCTAGAATCCTAAAAAAATGACTAAAATGTTGACTAGGACACTTGTGCTAGTCTAGGCGATTTAGTCCCAGTTTCAAGAAACTTTGTTGAAATGGGAATATGCCAAATGGGTATCCAAAAATGTAAAAATTAGTTTCCAAGCTAGGAAGCATGACTAATTCTCCACTAGTGGTGACTTAGTCCTCTTGAAGATTTTGGTAAATTCAAGACATAATCTTGTAGTCTCAGGCCTACACTTCCTTTGCTGACAGGTGTCCACACTTGATTTTGCAGAAAATGGGGTACAAAGTCTCTCCAAGCTTGAATTAGGGTTTTCTTGACTTGCTTGAATTTTTGCACTCTTTGATCACTTTTCAGCACCTATTTCTTGACAAATTTGCATACAAGTCACATGCAAAAGGGGAAAAATGGTTGAGCATTAGAGAATAGGGGTTTTCCTTGGTCATACCCCACTTTGGTAATCAAAACCTAAATAATGAAATGGAATGAAGAGAGTGATAAATAGATAACATGCAAGTGAAAATGTCATAAACTTACCACACCATTAATGCTCAAATTTGAAGATGTGCAATGAAAAACTCCAATAGCTTGACTTGATAATGCTTTATTTGATTATGAGATTGAATGCTTAATGACTATAAGAGATTGTATGTGATTTGGAGATAGATGATTTTAGGATATGTAAAATGAGGTTAAAAACTCATATTTATACTTTTTTTAACTAAAATTTCTTGAAAGTAACACATCACAAGCTGACATTAAGGGTTAGAGGACTGTTGGTGTAATTAAATGTCTTGTACCTTGTCCTAGGTCATAATTACACCTTAGTTAAGTTTACTTAGGGACCACATAGGAGGTTGTTGGAGATTTTCCACCTTTTGTGGAGATTATCACATTATCTTTTTCCACTTTAGATGGAGTGATAACTCTTCATTGTTGTCACATGTCATAAGATTACGACACTTGTCATAATCCTATGCCCTCCTATGTTCTCACCTTGGCTATATATCCAAGGGGTCTCCTATGCATTGTATTGTACCTTCATTATCTTATATCATTGATAAGAATATAGTTTATTCTTGTCATATTATTTTCTCTCTCTTTTGTGCTTTCTATTAGGCATCTAGAACTTGGGTGGCTACCTTCATAGCCAATTCTTACATGGTATCAGAGCGATTGGAGCATCTTTGGATCACCATTTTGGAGAGATCTTGGTTCGTTTGAAGATTGGTCTATTTTCAGATCTATGTTGCTGCAGCATTTTGGAGCATCCTATGCCAAATCTAAGTCCACCATTACGTTAGGGAGGCTGTTTCCAGTTGAGATCGCCTTTCGTTTCATCCAAATCGGACATCGGGAGCTCCAGATCTGAAAAATTCTCCAATTTGGGTATTTTTTCAATTTTCTGAATATTTCAATAGTTCCAACAAAAAAAAATATTTTGTCAGAAAATTTTAGAATTTTTCTATTCTCTGCAAAAAAAAATTAGTTGAAAATTTTTTGAAATTAAAAAAAATTTCAATTTTCACTCGGATGAATTCTATTGTAAAAATTATTTTCATTTTTGATTTTGTAAATCGAAAATCAAAAAATTCATTGTATTTTATTTTTCATTTTATATAAAAATAAAATAAATAAATCAAAAATTTATAAATCAAAAATTTCAAAAAAAAAAAAATCAAATTCAAAATAAATAGCAGGGTACTCTGCGTACCCGCGGTACAATAGAGTACCGGACTACCGCAGAGTACCTGTTGTACTCGCTGCGTAGGTACTCGTCCGCGGGCGCCACGTAGTGCCACCGTGGCCACATACACCAACTCCCACCCGTGGCCGGCAAAGAATCTCAAATATTCCGTCGAGTCAAAATTTCGGCATGGTTCATGTATATTCCGGTCAAAAACAGAATATTCCGGCGAGCTGGGCAGCGGACGGCGATGACGGGCATTTAACCGTCAAAATTAAGCTCATCGAGTATTTCGATGGTCATACAACCGTCAAATTTAACCCAATAGACAGATGACGTCATCATGACATCAGCCGAGATTTTCAAATTTTCTGCCCCCCTCTCCAATGGGCTTTTTGAATTTGCAGTTCAACTTTGGAAGGCCATATCTTACTCAATTTTGCTCCTCTTTTCGAGCAATTTTTTTTTATTTGGGCTAATTTTTCGTGTACTTCGTAGTGGTGTACTCGGTTTCTGATTTTGGTTGATAGATTTTCCATAATTTGCAGTTTCTCATGACTGTACCTGTCTTGTCACCATTTCTGCAACTTCAGAGGCTTCGTTCAGGCTCATACGAACTCCTTTTCATGTGCCATTTTTTTTGAAAGTGCATGATTTTTTGTATACTTCTTGAATCTGCAATCATTTTGAAGCGATCTTGAGTGGATTTTGTACTTTCAGCATATGGTCCTTTTTGGCCTATTTGGCACTTGTATTGCATAGATCTAAATTTAGGTCTTTACTTATTTTTTCTAGTCTATTATCAGTCTCTTTATTGGCAAGTTGTAAATCAGAAATCATAAGCCCAATTAGCCAAGTTGCAAGTGGCATATTGTACACACACTACATTATAAAGTGCCAAAATCATCTATTTGTGGGGGGGTACTTTGATTGAGTGAATTTGGGGGGTGTGTATTGTGTGATTGTTCATATTTTCTCTCTTGTACTCTTACATTCCATCATGGGTTCATCTAAAGTTCCACTCTTAACTGCACATAACTATGGTACATGGAAAGTACGTGCATGGAGTAAACTAATGGAAAAAGGTTTAATTCACTACATTGGTGGAACCATAACTACACCTTCAGATCCTAAGGCAGATCCAACAACATATATGGATTGGCTCACTAAAACTTCTATGGCATTGGGTACATTAAGAAAGTTCATTTCAGATGATCTCATTTTCCATGTTGATAAATGTACTACAGCTAAGGAAGCTTGGGATAAACTTGTTGCTTTGTATGGTAAGGTTGATAAGGTTAAGGGATACAAACTTGATCATGATATCTTAAGCCTTGATCCCAAATATTTTGATACAATTCAGGATTATGTCACTAAGGCAAATGAATTAAGAGCACAACTAAAAGATTGTGGTATTGAAAAAGAGGATGATCAATTGGTCTTCAACTTGTTAGATAAACTTCCAGTTGAGTATGCAGCCTTTGTTTCAAGTTTTCAAACTCAAAGATTGACAATAAGTAACTTCAAAACACCATCTTTTGAGGCTCTCACAGATCTTTTGATTCTTGAGCAAAATAAGTTGATGAAAATGGGCATTCTAAAGTCTTCAACTTCAAAAGCATTGGTGGTCAATCATGGAAACAATAAGCAAGGAAAAGGGAAAGACCAAAAGCAATCTTTGCCAAAGCCACAAGGAGAGAACAAACAATCCACTCCTCCACAACAAAGCTCAACATCATCTTCTTCAAAGAAGTACAACAATTCAAGCAAGAGGGAGCAACCAACATTTGCATATTGCAAAAGGATTGGTCATGATGAGCATCGTTGTCATGTTAAGCAAATTGATGAGTTGAAACACATCCTTAAGAAGAACAACATCAACTTGCCAGTTGCATATCAAGAGAAGGACTCATCTCCTTCGACTTCTTCTAAGTGAAAGGGAACAACTCTCATGGCAACAACATCAAGCTCATCTCCTTCTTCTACATCATCTCAACATGATAAACATAAGGGGCAAGCATTTCTTGCAGTTGCAGATTCCAATACAGATCAGTGGATCCTTGATTCAAGAGCTTCACATCATATGACTTCGTGCAAGGATATGTACTCTTCATTTGATTCTTGTTCATCACCACCAATTTTGATGGCAAACAACACTTCTTTAGAAGTTTGTGGGAAGGGTTCTATTGACGTTGAAGGTGGAGCATTTAATGATGTTCTATGTGTGCCTACTTTGTCAAGGAACATTCTCTCCATCTATCAGATTACTCATAGTGGTACATGAAAGAGTGTAGAGTTCACACCAGATTCAGTGATTGTTCGGGATTTGCATAGCAGGGCTCTTGTTGCAGTTGGGGAGGTTAATGATCGTTCTTGGTTCTACACCTTCTCATATTTTTCTCCTATTGATGATTCAGTTCACCACAGTGTGGAAAAACTTAAGGAGATCGCGTATGGTTACTTGAATCTTGGAGTGCTCTCTACTCCTGAGGTTCTAGAACCTATTGCTGATATTCCATCTCCTACATTGACTGATGTACCTGATGATACTTGTGTTCCGACAGTTTTAGTACCTTGTGATTCAGTGCAACAGTGTATGCCTTATCTTCCAACAGCAGCTCCATGGGATGACTACTTGACAGACATTATCAGTTTGTTTGTGGAGTCCTACATTGCAGATTTGGGAGACACATATGATTCCTTACATCTTCTCTTTGATGAAGGTGATTCTTCTTCAGTTGTTGCGAGGGAACACTCTGACCCTCCTCTACATGATCAGTCTTTCGAGGTTGATGTGATTGTGGATGCTTCTTTACAACAGTTGGAGGAAGTCACTTTCTCTCTTGAGGAGACATTAACTTTTGGAGTTTGGTCTACCTTCATCCTTGCTAGATCTTGAGTTGTCTTTTTCAGTGGACCAGAGTGTTGTTGCAAAGGGTTTCTCACATATTCCAGGAGGTGACTACACCATTGCAGCTTCACATGGTTTGGGAAAGGCATCTTTCAGCATCGACACAGGGACACTTGAGCAGATTTTAGAGACTTCTTACATTTTGAGGGTTCTTCCTTCTTCACTTGTGGATTGGGGAGACTTCATTCATGCACCTTTGGTATTGTTTCTTCCCAAGGGGAGGAATGTTGTTCGACAGTTTTGGAGCAGCTTCTTCATTCCTTCTCGAGCATCTTCCATGGGTGATCATTGTACATTGAAGGGGGGCTACCTTGTCTCTCTTCTTCTCTTGTATGGGGGGGACTTTTTCCTCATATGGGGTTTTTTCCTTCTCATGCTATGTTCATAGACTTTTGTATTTCATCTCTCTTTTGGGGAGTAGTTTTTTCCCACTAGGTTTTTCTATCTTTACTCCACTTGTGAGAGATTGCATTGTTTGTACATGGGTACCTAACATGGCCTAGTAGCCGGGACCCATCTTGCATTGTTTACTTTTGTGTACATTCTCCCTAAGTTGCACTTAAGGGGGGGTGTTGGTGTAATTAAATGTCTTGTACCTTGTCCTAGGTCATAATTACACCTTAGTTAAGTTTACTTAGGGACCACATAGGAGGTTGTTGGAGATTTTCCACCTTTGGTGGAGTTGACATCTCATACCTCATCACTTCCACCTTTTGTGGACACATCATGTGATTATCTCTCCACCTTTTGTGGGTGATCCACCTTTTGTGGAGATTATCACATTATCTTTTTCCACTTTAGATGGAGTGATAACTCTTCATTGTTGTCACATGTCATAAGATTACGACACTTGTCATAATCTTATGCCCTCCTATGTTCTCACCTTGGCTATATATCCAAGGGGTCTCCTATGCATTGTATTGTACCTTCATTATCTTATATCATTGATAAGAATATAGTTTATTCTTGTCATATTATTTTCTCTCTCTTTTGTGCTTTCTATTAGGCCTCTAGATCTTGGGTGGCTACCTTCATAGCCAATTCTTACAAGGACAAAATCTTGCTAGAAATTTAAAATTATTTTGAGTTTTGTGCCAAAAAGGACTAAGTCACCCCTATTGGAGACTTAGTCCCACTTAAGAAAATTAAGTGGGTCTCGGGAATTTTGGGGCATTAAAAGTTGTCCAACGGGAATATCCTCAACGACACACTTGAAAACAACTAGAAAGTGTATTAAGGGGTCATTTAGACATGAGAAAGGGTTGAATCAGTGAAATTGAGCCTAGAAAAGCATGAAATCTTGTTACAATACTTTACAACACTTCAAAATAGGACTTAATAAGTGATGAAAAGGTGATTTTTAGGTGAATTGTAATTAATAGAGTCTAGAAAAGTGTAGAAATGTCTTACAACATTTCACAAAACCTTCACAAGACACCATAACTTGAATGTTTAGGACCTAATGTGAATGTTTTGACCACATTACATCATTATACCCAAGAAAAAATAAAGCCAAAGTCCATTAGAAAGACGCAAGTGAGAAAAATAATGTCAACTATACATTTTTTGGTGACACAAGGAGAGAAAAACTATACTAATGAGCTACCACTTCTTCTCTAGAATTTCATGAGTATATAAAAGTCCTACCAAGTGATGACATCCTATCTTCACCTTCTAGCATTTTGGACATCTTGCTACATACTTGCAGCATCTCTCTATGTTTCCTTCCAAAATATAGTGGTTTCACATCAGTCAATGATTTGATCACTCCAAACTATCTAGAATATGGCACCAATTAAATTCTTATCTCACCTTGTTCCTTGAATCCTTTGAGTCTAGTACTTAGGTTCTTCCTTTGATTCTTATAAGTCCATTTGAATTAAAGAAACAACTTCCTTGAACTTTTGTCACACTTGATTCTTGAAAATATATTGAGTAAGCATCACTGAGGAGATATGTCTCCTTTGACATTGGACATCCACAACTTAGTTTTTCTTTCCATTTTTAAATAAGCATCCTACCTAACCCTTTAATCAAAGTATCAAAGATTCTTATGAATTATTTTTTTTTGAATTAGGAACTTACAAGATTGATGTCATAATTGCTTCATTCTTATTTGGTCAAAGACCTTTGACTTTCCTTAGACCATTCAAATATTTTACTAATAGCTCTTATAGCTTAAACTTCAGTTCGAACAATTTTTTTTTGGTTACAAGAAATTATAGGTATAGATTAAGAACCATATCCCATGGAGAAGTCAAAAGCTTTCTCATTTTGGAAATACTTCAATAAATTTCATTGAATAGGGTACATATTTATATCTGGTCTTTTCTTGATCCAAATACTTATATTCTTCTCCTACTAGGTGTTTTTGATACTTATTATATATTGGGTCATCCTAAGAGTTAAATTTGTGTTATTCTTAGATACTTTCTTCAAATTGGTCGAAATAATTTACCATTCTTCCCGATTGGCTTTCAAAAATTGAATGAATATTGTTGCCTTATCTTACCCTCATTGGTATATTTTTCAAACACTTTTATTCCAAGGTTATTTTAGTTTTAAATCAAGATTTTATGAAGGTTGTCCTACCTCCTGGATACTTCCATAATTGGTTCTGATTCACTAAATGTTGAATCTTCTTCTTCGGATTTTTTTTTCTTGCAACAATTGTTTTCTCCAATTAAGGATTTGTATCAATATACATACTCTTCTTACTTAGCCTAGGTGCATTCCTCCCGCAACCCAAGGGAATCTCTCTATAATTTGTTGGGTTAGGAGTTTTGACCTCCAGGAGCGATTCTCTCCTTGTCCCAAAGTTCAAATTTTTTTGGGAAATTGGTTTCCTTGTTTTCCTGGGTCTTATTTTCCCTTCCATCCTAGCTTAAGAAAATTTCAAACATTACCCCTTGATAAATTTTGAGGAAAAACTTATGCAATGAGCTCATAGGTCCAAGTGTTGAACACGATAGCTTTGATACTATGAACCTAGATCCCAAACCTGCAAGAACACATCAAATGAACAACCAATTAGATCAAATGCAAGTAAGAACATAGATTCCTCAAGAAATTAATTTAAGTTTCTAAAGAAGAGGAAATGAAGTGAAGAACACAACAAAACTTAAAACATATCAAATCCTACTCTAAAGCAAAGAAAACTCTAAATCTCTTGAGGGAATTGGTGCCAATTTGATGCGCGAAAATTGGCCATTTCCCAACTCCAATGATGAAATGATGATTTGGTGATGAAATTTGATCCACTTTGATGAAGAGTGATGAGTACTTCAAGATAAAAACCTGCATAACCTAGCTACACATTCAAAAGTATGGATGAAGATTGCTAAAGATTTAAGCATAGTAAGTTTACTCAAATTGTGGATGATAAAAATGAGGAATGAAGTCTCTTATTTATAGAATGTCAAGTTGAGGAAATGTCCAAAATAGAGAAATGTGGGACTAAATTTCATTCAATGGCAAGGTACCACTTGTCAACATGTGAATGGTTGAGGAATGTGCAAGTTTTGATGATTGTGCCAATAAATGCCAATATTTGAATTTTGAAATTGTATTAATGGCAAGGTGGAGGGAGAGTCAAATGGAGTTATGGCCACTTGGATCAATGCAAAATGACTTGTAAGATGGAGTGAATGCCTTTTTGGAAGGACAAATTCAACTTAGATTTGAATTTCAAATTTGAAGAATATTCTCCAAAGATGCCATGTTGACGATAAATAGAGATTTAATAAATCAAATAACCCTATTTTCATGTGCAAGTAGCAAAAGATGGAGGATGGGACATGAGAAGAGATTAAATTAATCAAGATTAATTAATTTAATGAGGGGATTAAATGATGTGACCTATTTGACTTAAATTTATGAATTGATTTAAATCAAATATGAGAAGAATATGATTTAAAGATTTAGTTAAATAAATATATTTTGATTTATTTAGCTAAAGGGGGTGATGTTAGCTTAAATTAGATAAATGTTTGATTTATTTAATTTAATAGAGGAACTATAGATATTTAATTAAATAATTAATGAATTATTTAATTAAAACAGAGATTTAGGAATTAATTTAATAAAATGGTTTATTTAATTAACGAGAGATAATGACTTAAAAAGCTAAAATTGATTTATTTTATTACAAGATGAAATGTGACAAATTTAATCAAATAAGGGTTATTCAATTAAATGGTTAGACCAAGGGATGATCTAGGATGAAATGGTGTTAGTAGTCTGGATTAGATGCGCAATGTCAATTAGTACATTTTACGTGTCACATTTTGCCCCTCTTTAAAGCAATGCACTCATTGTGTTGGTTCAAAGAATAAACAGTCTCGATCAAAGCCAAAAAAAATTCATTTTCAAAATCTTACCCCACTGCTACCCAGTGAGAGAACATGCTAATATACTGCCCCCTTGAGAGATTGGATGAAAATTTTGATTTTTGGGAGATCTTGCGAAAAAAAGAGAACAAGAATCCCAACAAGTCTAGAAGGGCTGCAGGAGGCCAAAAACATGTCTAAATGCAATAAAGCAATGTAAAATAGGCCTCAACTAGTTGAAGAGTTCAAAACCCTAGCAAGATAGCCAAACATGGCTAAAAAAAACCTAATTTTCAAGCTTTAAGAAAGCTTTGAGGGGTCACTTTTGATTCGCTTTCACACATAGCCCTTTTAATGATTCTGTGATTTGAGCTCTGACACTCTAACGAGATGGCGCAATGACAACTCCCGATGCAAATTTCTTATCGAGTCTGGACATACTAGTTAGGGTTAGAGATGGCTGATCTAATAATTAAATGCAGATTTTATATAATAAACAGAGAAACTAAAACATACACAAAATAAATCATAACACAAAGAATTTAACATGGTTCACCCAATCTGGTTTTAGCCACCCCTAAGATTGACAGTTCCAGGAGCACCCTTCGCTTAGTGGAGATCGAGGGGTAGAGGGGGAGGATGAGTACAAAGAGAGGGTGAGTGACAAGATCAGCCAGTCAAGGCCCCAACTCAACCAGTCAAGACAGATGTACACATGCAGGATCAACACTAGGGGCCAGCCAGGTAGCAGGATAAGAAAGATGCACCGCCACGAGCTGAGGGTGAGGATCAACCTCATGTGCATCCCACACGAGAAAAACCATGAGGACAACCAAATCCCTGAGATGCATTGATTGCATAGTTGCAGGCTTAGGTTCAAACCTTGATGGTGGATAGGGATTAGGCAAGGGCGAAGAGAGACCAGGCCATTTTACAGAGGTAGGTTGTAGAGTTATAGGCAGCCACAGAGATGGGATGGAGACAACAGTTGGAGAGCATGGAAGCCTCCTCCTATGATAGCACAGTGACTCTTCATTCTTATAGGGAGGCCATCTGGGAGGTAGGCTATTATTGCTTGCATTATCATCAGGTCGTACCCAAAGTAGAGCAGGCCCTAGGTTACTTGCAGCGGACCAGCCACAGACCAGTAGACGGTCATGGTGATAGAGGTGAGGGAAACAGATAGGAGGGTTAGGCCTCATTTTGATTGAGATATCATTTTTTGTTCCATATGGGCTCATTTTTGATAGCCCATTGGGCCCTTTTGTACTTATTGACACACATGTACAGTGATTCAATTATTTTGTACTATGACAGTTACCTAATGATATATATATGAGATGAGGAATTTGATATGATGTGATGTGTATCATTTATTTTTTATGCATTTATGGATGGTTCTATTTCTATATGCTGTGCAATAATTTTTGGTGTTATGTGATGTATATATGGATGCATTTATTGTGGTGTGGTATGCATTATGTGATGGTTATGTGACTAATAGATCTATATTATTCCTTTTAATAAATGAAATATGAATTTATGTGATATGTGATGTGGATGGATGACGATTTATGTATGTTGATGCAAATGTGATGACTTGTGCAATGATTTCTTTTTTTCAATTCCCTTATGATGGTGATCATGATGTAGTGATCATGCTATGTGGTTATGAATGTATGAATGTACGTGATTTGTCATGAATATATGTATGTTTATGACGTGATATTCAAAATGGTATGGAGATGATTTATGGTGTATACACAAAATGATATGTGAGTCATGATTATAAATAATTTTATAATTATGGATGGATGTATGCTTTTATTGTAATGAATTTTATAATGTTGATGTTCCTATTTTGATTGTGTATTGAATGCTTATAATGATATGGAATGATTTGTAAAATGAAATGAAAAAAATGATTATGATGTGGTTATGTATGAGGTGTTCTATATGATATGGATGGATGATGGACGATATGTATGTTTTTATGATTATGTATGACATGCAAATGTGAATGCAATGCACCTGCTATATATTCCTTGATGATGTAGATGAGATTTTTTCACGATCCTGAGAATAACAAATGTATATTATCCTAAACATGTTAGATGATTATGTGATGCATGTGATGCATTTATTGTGATGTGATGTAATATATGAAATGATATGTTAATGCAAAGTAGTATGATGATGCTTTATGTTATGCAAAATGAATGTAATGTGAGAGATGACTTTATGATGATCATGTGATGTGAATATGTATGCTTATATTGCGATGGATTATCTATAATGCTCATGTAATTATTATGTTTGATTATGTAGTAGATGGTAATATGAGATGATTTATGCCAATGAATGTTATGCAAATGAAATTTTATGTGATGAATGCAATGTGATGAAAAATGGACGTCCTGTGATGATTTATGAATATGCTTGTTTATGAAAAGTTCTTATAGTAACACATTTATATGATGATGGAGATGCAATGCATATTTTTCCTATATGATATGTTATGCAATATGCTAATGATTTGTGGATGCAAGTTCGATGATGATGATGATGATTAACTATCATAGTGCCTTGTTAGTGTGAAGAGCAAGAAGGGATGAAAGAAGAGAAGACATTCCAACAAGACTGAGATGATCAATATGCAAATGATGATGACTACTTGTTGAGGAGTTAGGATTTTCAAAGGGCTGATTTCCTTATGTTTGATAGCACATGTGGTACGATGCATCAAGGTATCGAGAACCAGGGTAGCGTAGCACTTAGTGTGATGGAATTTGACTTGAAAAACATATAGGAGTATTCTTGTTCACACTTGACATACAAAAACCTTGCTAGGATGCACTTTAAATGTTTCAAACATCTCAGACAAAAACATAGAAAGGTACAACCTATCAATGCAATAGTCAACAAGTTGTCCAAAACACATTTTATACATATGTAACAGAGCAAGTATTCATCAACCTGGTTATTTTACAAGAACGTCAAACAAGCACAATAGACAAATGATAATGATAATTGCCCCATTCTTATTTCTCTAAATTCTCTATTTGGATATCATCGAGGAGTCCTTGGAATGAGCACAATAAGATAATTCAATAGACAAAGATAAAGTAAACAAACAAGTTGATGTTCTTCAATACCACTAACCAAAAGGGAAAGTGTTTTTAAGGATAAGAATCGAAACTATTGCCAAAATATAATGCCCATTGTAGGAAGGATACATCCTAGGACATGTTAGTAGATGGAGGCTTGTCATTTCACTTATCATTTTATCAAATGATTGATATGGGACTGATTGGATGATAGGCTATTGACACAAATAGTTGACCAACTTGTTTACGCATTGACTTAAACCTGAGACTTGATGTTTTGAGTTTTCACTTTTTACATATTAGACTTGTTTATGATTGTTTCCCCAAAGGTTGAGGATGATGATCGATTATTATGAGTGGTGTTATTGAGGGTGTAAGGGAGATGAGATGGATAGAATTTTTTCAAATATTTGGATGTTTTTGCAATGTTTTGAGGCTATTTTTGAGATTTTATGAATGTTTTGATTTTTTGGTTTTCCAATGTTTTGGAGTTTTCTGAGATTTTGACCAAAAAACTAACCTAAGGACCTATCCTAGGGGCCTCGAGGGCTGATCAATAGTTTATCCTTGCCTACATTATACATGCAAAGACCACGTAGTTTGACTAATGACTTGACCGATTTACAAATGAAGATATACATGATGAAATGTTAGTTTATTATGATGGACTCCTAAAGGACTGACGTAAGTGTCTCAAGGGATGATCAAAGATCAACCTTACCTACATTCAAGGCTTAGAGACCCATAGTTTGACAAGACAACTCTTTTTTTTTTACTTTTTGACCTATTTTGGGATTTTGATATGTTTTAAATGTTTTCGGATTTTGTGATTTTTCGATGTTTTTTGGATTTTCTGATGTTTTGATGTTTTTTGACTTTTTGATTTTAGGACTTCAAAAATATACACAAATCCGATCTAATGAGAATATGCCCCTAGCGTTATGCAATAGACTACTCCAATAAAGGCAGGACAAACTAACCTTTAGGATAGACCAAGTAGTACTAGGAGTGATTTTGATAGGAACACAAGACCAAGCTATGGTGTGGATGTGGGTGGATGAGTGATGGATGGAGATTCGAATGTGATGGATGATGGAAATGTAATGGATGGATGATACAAAACAAGTTGTGAAGGTCCTAGTGGATGGAAACTGCTTATTTACACAAGGTGCCTGTTTGCTAGGTTTTCACCAGGGTACTTGCCCAAAGTGTCCCCGAAGTGGTTTTCACCACAGGATGATTTTTTTCTTTACTATTTTTTTATCCCTTTTTTTTTCTTTTTGATTTTTTTGTTGTTACCAAGGCATCTACTTTCTAGGTTTTCACCAAAGTAACCATTTTTTTAGGACATTTTTCAAAATTATTTTATATTTTTTGGTTCTATACCTTGAAAGATTAGGCATAAATTTTTTTGAGATGAGAGCTATTCATGGGCTCTTGTAGAGGTTCCCCTTCGGGTGTTGATGACTGATATTCCTTTAACTTATAGCTTGTTGTGATAACAAATGGTCCCAACCAGTTGGGTTCAAAATTTCCTTTGCTCTTTGGATTTGGGACATTCTTCTAATTCTCCTTTAGTACCAGTTCTTTGACTTGGAATGTTCTGCTTCTAATTTTCTTGTTATAGCTCCTCTTGAGTCTATTTTGATAGACTTGCAAATGATCTAAAGTATCTATATGCCACTCATACAGTAGTGCCAACTTATTCAGTCTTGAAATTTGGTACTCTTCATCTGTGATGAGGTTTTACATTGATATTCTTAGTGACGGGAGCTCAATCTAATTGGGGAGTGTTGCTTCTAATCCATAGACCAAGGAGAAAGGGGTGGTGCTGGTGGGTGTGCGGATACTAGTTTAGTAGGCCTAGAGGATGAGATTGAGTTGTAGATGCCAGTCATGACCTGTGTCATTGACTGTTTTCTTGAGAATCTTCAAAATGGCTTTATTTGTGGCTTCTACTTGGCCATTTCCTTAGGGATAGTATGGGGTGGAGAAGCGATGTTTGATTTTGAATTTTTCACACAACTTGTGAACATCCTAATTCTTAAATGGTGTCCCATTGTTTGAGATAATGGCTTGTGGGACACCATAGCGGCTAATGAGATAGTTTAGGATAAACTTTGATATCTACTTCCCAGTTATATATGTCATGGGTATGGCTTCCATCCACTTGGTAAAGTACTCAGTGGTTGTTATGATGAACTTATGGCCATTAGATGAAGTGGGCGTAATTTTTCCAATGAGATCAAGTCCCTATTGTGAAAAGGGCCATGGTGTGATGATGGGATGAAGTTCTTGAGCTAGCGCATGGATGAGGTCCCCATGATGCTGACATTGTAGATACCTTCTAACGTAGTCATGTGCCTCTCTTTCCATTGTAGGCCAATAATACCCCATCCTCAACAATTTCTTGGCTAAGGTCATTCCACTAGAGTGTGAACCACATATGCCATTATGCACCTTAGTTAAAGGAGTCAAGACTTCATCTATATTAAGGTAGTGTAATAAGGTTCCCTCTATGCTTGTATGGTACATAAGGAATTTCCTAGTATGACAAACCTAGAGGAATTTTGATAAAATTTATTTTCAAGCTTGAGGGTAAGTTAGTAGGTAAGACACCTATTTGTAGCTAAGTATAAATGTCATGGTACCAGGGATCATCGGGACCAACAATTTTGCACACAAATTATGACTTTGGTACTTCAAATGCGGGCATGAGAAGCTGCTCTACCAAGAATTCATGTTTTAGGATGTTGCTAGGGATTTCTAGTAAGGATCCAATTGGTGCCATGGTGTCTGCTGCTCTGTTGTTGGCTCTGGGAACCTACTCAAATGTGATCTCGATAAAGGATTCCTTGGGAGTCTCCACCAGTTTCTTGTACGAAGTGAGCTTATCATCCTTAGTCTAATATTCACCATTCACTTGGTTAGTTATTAGTTGAGAGTCTTTGTATACTTTGAGAGCGATGATGTGCCACTGCACTGCTATTATGAGACCTATGGTTAGAGCTTCATATTCTGTAATGTTGTTGGTGCAAGGGAATACCAATTTATATGATCTAGGTATTCAGTCCCCTTGTGGGGTGATAAATAAGACACCATCTCTTGATCTGTGTTGCATATATGAGCCATCAAAGTAAAGTTTCCATTGGTCGGCTATGTTAAGATTGAAGATGGATTCATCTGGAAATTTTGAGACGAGAGGATTCTTTGAATAGATTTGTGCTTCTGCAAGCTGACCTGTGATGACTTGGCCCTTAATTTCTTTCTACTCCATGTATTCAATGTCATATTATGATAGTATCATGATCCATTTAGCCATTATTCCAGTGAGCGTTGTCTTTGATAGTAAGTACTTAAAGGGATCAATTTTGGCAATGAGTTTTATTTTGTGTGCTAGCATGTAATGTCTGAATTTATGTGAAGTGAACACTACTACTAGGCATGCTTTTTTGATGAATGAATAGCTTAACTCATGCCCAACCATTGTTCTGTTGATATAATAGATGGCCCTTTCTGTCCCATTTTCATTGTGCTAAGCTAGAAGAGCACAAAGGGATACTATTGTTGCTGACACAGAGAATCAATGGATTTCTTGGGATTGGTGGCATGAGGACCGGTGGTATAAGAAGATATTATTCAATCTTATTGAAGGAATCTTCACATTTGTTATCCCATTTGTATGCTACTCCCTTGTGAAGTAGGTGAGAGTATGGATTTTGTTTATCTACTAGCTGTGTAATGAATCTTTGGATGGATTGAAGCCTACCTTGGAGACCTCTCAATTGTTTCAATGTTTTGGGTGCCTCCATCTCAAGGGTTCCTTTTACCTTAGCAGGATCTACCTTGATACCTCTCATTGACACTATGTACCCTAGCAAATTTCCTGATTGTATGCCAAAGATGCCCTTCTTTAGGTTTAATTTGACCTTGTATCTTCCAGCCTATCAAAAATGGCACTTAGGGTTGCTACGTGATCCTTCCTCTTTTTGGATTTGGCTAGTATTTCATCAACATAATATTTAATAGTTTTATGGATCATGTCATATAAGATTAAGGTCATGGCTCTTTGGAATGTTGCTCTTACATTCTTCAAGCCGAATGGCATCATATTCTAGTAGTAAGTCCCCCACAAACAAGTGAAGGCCATTTTGTGTTGGTCTTCTTTAGCAATCATTATCTTGTTGTATCTTGAGAAACCATCCATCAAGGAAAGAATTTCATGTCAATGTTGGGAAACAGGAAACTGTCTTTTGGACATGCTTTGTTTAAGTCCCTAAAATTTGTGTAGATTCTGATGCCCCCAATGAGTTTTGAGATAGGAAATAGGTTTAACACCCATTATGTATAATCTATTAGTTGAATGAATCCTACATTCAATAGCTCCTTAGTTCCATTTTGACTAGTAGGGTGATATGCGGGTTCATTTTCCTAAGCTTTTGTCTAACGGGCTTTGCTTTAGAGTATACTAGCTAGGTGATGAACCACGATTTTTAGATTGAACCCTGGCATGCCTGCATAACTCCATGCAAAATTAACTTGTCTTTTTCTCAAGAAGGCTACTAGGAGCTCTTGTTCCTTGATAGTAATGACTTCACATAGAATGTTATGTGCGAGGTATCCTCTGTTCCTATATTAACTGGGTTGCACTTTTCTGCTAGGACTGTTGATTTTTCTTGATGAAAAGCTCTGAAAGGAAGATTGAATCTCTCATCCTCAGGTACCTTGGAGAGGTTTTCATCAGTGGATTCATCCTTTATTTTTTACATTTTTTGTGTCGAAGAGTGCCATAGTGTGGTTTTCACTCAAGGACTTATATATTATTCTTAATTTCTAACTTTTGCAACTGAGGGATTCAATTGTTTCCCCATAATAGGCATGTGCATCTAGCTTAATGATCAATCCTGCTTTGTGATTCCCACACAAAATATTATCCCGTAGTCCCATGAATTCTGAGAGTGCCTCATCATTTTTGAATGTGTCAAGAAATAATGGTCCTTGTTGGTCATAATCGATGAGTTGGGGGTAAACTGGGTGGATTTAATTATCTTTATGGTTTGACTTGAAGGATAAAGTGATAATCATGAGAAGGGTGGTATCCTAGAAGAGCCTAGGTAGGTTGGTTATGGTATCCTCATCATTGCTGCTACTACAGACATTAGTTAAATGTCAAAAGTGAAATTATCTATGACGCGGCCAGTGGATACATGTAAACAAAGCTCAACTGGCATGGTTCATGAGGAGTCTTGACTGCTCTAACTAGGGGACCTCATCCACGTATGGTTATACTCAAAGGGGTACATCCAAGGCCAATATTTCTCATTCACGTCTCTGGAATGATAGGTATTATTAGCCCATTTTCATTTTGTCCAAGTCTCTAGTTTCTATCATAGCCCATTGTGAGAATCATTTGCAAACCTTTTCTTCTGTCATCCATTGGTAGATCAGTTGCTGGTCTATTATCTTGGTATAGGAGATAAGATGGGTCCTCCTCTATGACTTCTTGGCCGAGATCTCCCCAACTTCTAAAGTTGGGATAGTCTTCAGGAGATGTTTGAGATGTGGAGGCTTCGTTTGATTGTGGATGTCCCCATGATCTGGGAGGTTATGGTAACTCTCCTACCACAAAAGCATATTTAGGAGTTGTACAGTTTCCACAACCATTATCCTAGATGATGAGTTTGATATCAAAGATGGTCGGTATGGTGGGAGTTGTGGGTGTCTCTATTATAGAAGTGGAAGCGAGAGTGGTTGGATCAATGTACGGTGTTGATGGGCCTTCATCATTTTTTGGTACTTAAGGGACTTTGTAGTATTTTGCCTCAAGGTTCTTGTAGTAGGAGAATGGTTCAAGATCTCCATGGCTGGTGACCTCTTGTCCTTCATATGTGAATTTAACACATTGATGGAAAGTTGATGCTACCACTTGCATTGTATGAATCCATGGACATCCTAGGAGAATGTTATAAGGTAAGTCAAGGTCTAGGACCTAACAGGTAGTTTCCATGATAGCTAGCCCTACTTGAATAAGGATTTTGATTGTGCCTTGGGACACTCTTTCTTGGTCATCATATGCTCTGATTGTAATACCTTTTCCTTTGTCGATGGAATCCTCTGATATTTTTAATTATTTAATGAACTTAAGGGAAAAAATATTCAAACCTGCACCTCCATCCACCAAGACTCACTTGACTTTACTTTTTTGCACTAGGACCTCTAAGTGTAGTGAACGGTTATGAGATGGTTGAGCAAGAAAGTCTTGATTGAAGAATGTAAGGAGGTTTGGAGTGATGATGTTGCTGACCATAGCTTGGAATTGTTTTGTATCAAGAACTATGGGGACGGTGGATGAAGCTAATGCTTCCTCAAGGATTTTCTTGTGATGAGATTTTTAATAACTCCATGATGGAGATTTGTGTTGGCATTCTTTTTAGATGATCAAGGACATTGTACCCATTGGGAACAGATTTGGGGTTAAGTGCGGGTGTTCTGTTTGGCTGAGATGACCATGCAATAGTAACCTTGCCACCTCTTGTGGTGATTCCACAATCAGTATAGGCTCATTTCATAGTGATTACTGCACAATATTCATCTAGGGAAGAAATGATAGTTTCATACACATGATTTATATTTTTGAAGGTGCCTTTCCTATTATCAGTGTTATTATTCCCTTTATTGTTATGGTTAGGCATTAGATTTGTGTATATTTTGAGATTTTGATTCCCTATTGGTTGTTCCACATTTATGATTCTTTGATCAATGAGGTCTTGGACTAGGTTATTTAACCTCATGCAACTATTCGTGGTGCGCCCTTTGATTTTTTGGAAGTCACAGAGCTTATTTTCATTGTACCAAGGAGGTTTAACATCTAGTTATTGGTAGTTTTCATAGGTGGGAATCTTGATGAGGTTTTCATTTAATAGTTTCTTCATGATGAATTCAAGTGGTTCCCCAAGAGTGTTGTACTTTTGTTTGGTAAAATTCTTGTTTCGCTAAGGAGGTCCTCTTTGGTCATTGACATTATTAATTGCTTGGTTGTTCGATTGTTGTGTTGTTGTGTTCATTTGATGATGGTTTTGGATTTGTTGTTGTGCTGTGGGTATGTTTTTTTGAGGGGAATTGATGACAACTTTGGCATCAATGACACCATCGTTGGTAAAAAAAATTCTTGTCCATGTCTGAGGTTTATCATTGTAATTGGTGGGTGGGCGATTATTCTGTTATTCAGGATATGAAGTTGATCCTCCCGGTTGTGCCATAAGGGATCTTTCGATACCAAGCACCTTGGAAATCAACTAGTCATATGTGGTGATCCCTTGGACCTTGAGATGGAATTCCAAAAGGCCATCAAGGTTGGATATGATAGTTTACACTTGTTGTTCCTCGGGCATGACCTATTTACTCCGATTGGCCTTGCATCACCATCATTATAGGAATGAAGCAAATGATTCATTCTTACCTTGTTTTAGAGTTGGTAGTTCTTCAAGACTGGCATCCATGGCGATATTGCATGCATAGTTTTTGATGAATGCATTTATGATTTCTTGGAATGTCTTGACGCCTATGGGTAGGCGAGAGAACCATTCCATGGCATGGCCCGCCAAACTCCTAGGAAATAGCCACATCAGTTAGGTATCGTCATATGCAACTTCCATGCAATGAACCTGGAATCCCCTAATGTGATCTTCAGGGTTTCTCGTCACATGATACTTGTCAAACTTGGGGATCTCAAATCCCTTTGGGAATGGTTTCATCACAAGGCTCCTGTCAAATGGATAAGGACACAAGTTACTAGATGTTCTTGTGGTTTGTCCTAATTGAAGATCAAGCACTTGTTGTGAGAGCAACCTAATTTTTGTTGTCACATTGTTTTGTGGATCAAGAGGTGGGATGGAAGTGTTTTGAGGTGTTTCATTTGTGGGTGTGATGGGTGGGTTGGTTGATGTGTTGATTGGTGGTATATGTACATTCTGCTAGGCCATGTATGGTTGTACTTGCTACTATATAAACAATGCTTGTTGTTGGTCTTGTTGTTGCTATGCTAGGATTTCTTATTGTTGAGCCTATTGTTGTGCTTGTTGTTGGGTGGATAATTGGGATGCTTCTTGCTAGTTTTTTTTTGTGCAAGATACTATGCTTGTTCCTATGCTTGTTGTGCTTGATATTGGGCGTGCACCTGAGATTGAGCCTGAGACTGGGCATGTGCTTGTGTTGCATTTTGTTGTAATAGGATTTGGGCTTGAGTAGCCTTTTATTCTTGTAATGTGGCTTGGGTTGCTTGAGCAGCTTGAACAGTTTGCTGAGCAACTAGTTGTGTGGCTTGTTGAGCATCTAGTTGCACAACTATTTTTTTTTACTTGCAAGAATGCCTTTTGATAAGAAGCTTTATGAGCTTCTTGCAATGTAATTCCATATTGATTTGATGTATTGGAGCTTGGTGGTGGTGAGAGGTGTCGTTGTATTTAGGGTTTGAGTGGTGGATGGTGCGATAAATGTGGTTGATCCTTGAGAGACCATTCTTTGAGATGTTAGGGGGATGGTTGATGATGTTGTGATCACTTTTGTAGTTGTCAAATGTTGTTACGATATCGATCACAAGTTTAGAGAGTTTGGCATGACGCTTTGATTGGAGTTTGGGATATTGGTTTTATTTCAAGATTTATATTTGGTAAAGGGGGAAAACCCTAAGCCAAGAAGGGGTGTGGATGGTGATGGAAATGGCAGAAGTGGTGCAAATGTGATCTCTTAAGGAAATGGTGTATTGTTGAAAATTCCTCGTAGTCCAAATATGTCACCTTCTCCTTGTGAAGTTATGGGGAGATAGGTTTGGGGTGTTGCACGAAAGGATGATGATGATGGATCACTAGGATCATGGAAAAAGAGAGAGGCATACTTATGTAATGGATTTTGGGGTACATTTTGTTCCATAATGGTGTTTGCATCCAAGTCTTGATTATTGATAAGGGGGTGTGTTTGAATGGCATTAAGAAATGCACTTCCCTTATTAACATTAGGTTGAGTGGGAGCAATAGATGTTGTGATTTGTAGGATGTTTTAAGTGATACTTCAGGATGGGGGTGTAGATGAGATGGGGATTGTGGATGAAATTGGAGGCATGACCTCTAAAGATGGTTCCACTATAGAGCTCACATCAAAATTAGAAGGTAGTTTAGCCCCTTGTTTTGCTAGTTCGAGCATGTATAGTGAAGGGTTGAGTCTCATCATGATATTAGTAATCTTATGGTTCTCCAGATTTTGGATCATTTCGGTGATTTCCTCATGTGACATCCCAAAGGTAAGATCTTCTTCTTGGCTTTCCTCTTGTGGATTTTTTGATGATGAGAGAAATTTAGTCAAAGGATTTCTTGATTCAACTGGATTCATTTCAGAGTTTGTTTGGATTAGGTCACTTGAAGCAGGTGTTTCTTTGTTGGCTTCCATGTTCTTCTTGTGTTGAGATCTAGTTTGCACCATAAAATAGGGATCAATGGGAGATGAATCTCTAATTCTTTTAGGCACAAAAGAGAAAATTTAAGATGATTCCCAAGATCAAAGGATGATAATGATATGGATGTTAGATGGATGATTGGAACTCTTTGAGAAAATCTTGAAGGGTATGTTAAACCTTTAGGACTTGATTTAAGATTGACTCATTTTGGATTTAGATTTTGATGAACTCGTGAACTCTATAAGGTTAGATGTTGTCCTAGAGTTAGATTGCTCATAAGATGCTAATTTTTTTAGGTGTCAGAAGAAGGATTCATCTAAACACCCCTATCCAAACAAGATGATTTTGATAGTGAACTCTTAAATCCCAAGATGTTAGATGTTAAATCAAGGGATGAATTTGTTCACAAGGTTTGATAATTTGATCAAATATGTGGAGAAGGATGCATCTACACACATTCAATCAAACAAGGTGATTTTGGATTGATTTCTAATGATTTTCCCAAAGTTTAACATGAAGGATTTTTCCAAGATTTTTGAATAATTGATGATGAGATGATTTTGGTTTTGATGTTCAAAGATGAATGAAAGTTTTATTTTGATCCTAGGATGTACCTAAAAAGACACTTGTTTACCTAGACCTTAGTATTGAAGAGCATACGATACTTCTAAGGACATGTATAACTAAGAACTAGTTCAAACTGAGCATACATTTCTGGATTGTTCAAAGGAATGAGTCTATAAAATCTTGTGATTTTTTTTCTTATTTTGATATGTTTCTTTTGATTGCACTTACTAATTTATTTCTTGATTACCTTTCGAGTGCGACTCCTAAATTTTGAAATTTGACTCAAGGACCTTCATTTTGGGATTTTGAATTTCTTGGAAATCATGAGGAATTAATACATGTGAAAGAACTGATCTTGTTATATTTTCTTAGTGATTTTATTTTACCACAAACACTTCTTGATTAGATTTTCAAACTAGATGTCCAATGTCTTAATTTCTTTGAATTCGACAATGTATGTTATGTAGAATTTTGATGAATTCAAGGCAAAGATTACCTATTGTTTAACTTTAGGAGACAAATTGAGATGTAATCCAAGTGTTTAGAAACCTCTAAGGATAAAATCCAAAAGGTGAGCAATAACACATGAATTTGGTCAATTGTATTTTCCTCCTAAAGGGTTTGAAATTTTGATGATGATGTTTAAGTGTTTGTTTCCGATGTTTTCAAACAAGCAAAGCATTTTGCAACCAAGAATAAACACAATCCTATGGATGTGAAAGACAATATTTGTTGAGTCCCCACTTGGACAAGTCTAGCTATGCTTATCTTTAGTGAATGGTTAGATGCTTGACCCCACTAGATCCCCTCCACGACACTCACTTATATGGGGAAGCTAAGCATCAACACCCATGAAACTCCCATGGCATGTTTTCCATTTCTACTAAAGACTGTAAAAGTGTGGGGCAACTTTAGAATGGTCATTCTTGCACCAACAAATAGATCAAGGATTTTGGCAATTCTAAAATAAGAGTTTTAATTTAGACTTTCTATTTGTAGGAGTTGACCCAATGTGGCAAGAGACCATTGTTGTCCTTCTCGTCAGAGCCAACTATGTGATACTGGTGTTTATTTCAATACCCACATTTATATCTCAACTGGAAATGCTCTTGGCTTTAGAGTGTTACCAGTTGAGTTGTTCCCTTGGGTGAGTTATTTTTCCCCAAGGAAGGCCCTCTAAGATAAACAATAGTGAGTAAATGTATTCATAGTTCAATCAACCTTTGTTTAGAAACAAAGGGAGAAAACATGCAATATATTTACTCACACTCACACAACTTGTTCAATTTTAAACCCAAATTGAAGTGTGTATGGGCAATTATTTACATAGCTTAATGTCACCAAAAGCTTTTTGATTCCCAAGATCATCGTGAAGGCACGAGAGAAGTGCATACGTCTTTTGATAATATTACTTTGTGGAAGTAATTGCAAAATAATGAAAACACTTGTTCATTTTAAATCCACAAAGAAAAAGGTGAATTTGTTTGAAACCACCAAAGTAAGTGTAAAAATTTTCCTTGTTCAATTTTTAAACCCAAAACAAAATCTAGTAAATTTGAGTCCTAATGTTCTTTTCAAGCCTTTTTGTAACAAGAATTTAAAAGGTTCCTTTTAAAGCCCAAAAATGAAATTAGGAAGTCCTAAGCATAAAAGGATTACAAATTTTTCCCTAAGAGGAATAGTGAATCCTCTAAGAGTGTTAAACAAACACTAGAGTGTTTAAAAACACTTAATTTTGTGAAATGACATCATCATGCTTCCTTTCCTTTTCATCTTTGATTGATCCAACCTACAAGAAAATCACTTAGATTATGTAGAAACAGAGGTCAAAAAAATAGAAAACACACAATAGAACCATAATTTGAAAAAAAGCATGTGCTGCAAATAAAATTTCACTTTATACTCCCCTCCAGCAGCGCAATCCATGAAGGCGTCACAATTTGATTTCATTAGCGGTGGTATATAGTGTCACTTGCTAGTTAGCATCTCTCTACAACCAGACCAGTGAGCATGAAAGCATCACCCTTTCAAAAAATGATGTAGTTTTGTAACATCCATCCTCTTAATACTCAAGTAATCTCAAGAATTTACTAGAAGGTAAATCGACTTAGTAAACATGAGAGAGATTTTTTTTTTTTATCATTTGCATAAGCACAAGAATAAAGTATAACTTTTCTAGATAAAATTCAAACTTGAATTCACATGTAATCATAACTAGAATCAAGATAATTCCTTACAATATTCATTTATATCACATAAGATACACTTAGCATAAAGAATAGTCTTACCTCATAGGTTTTGACTGTCGTAAGCCAGAACATGGAGTTCACTGCATTTGGAATGTTGATCTCTATCTTCACAAGCCTCAGAGAGTCTACTGCTACAGAGGGAGAGCATCATCCGAGTGCTTTTCCTCCAACCATGGACTCAAGTGTTCCCCCATGCACTTACTAACTGGAAGTGACCCAACCCTTCTTGAAGAGTATAGATATAAGGAACTGTCAAGTTTCTCCATCTCAGTCCTAGGGATGTGTCCTACAAAACTCAATCGACCATACAACTCTAGATCCCTTCTAGCTAAGTATGCTCATTCTGATTGGTCATGCCATCTAGACACTCACCTCTGACTTTTCTTGGATCTGTCTCATCCTATAGTTTACTTACTTTATTTGGTACTCTAGACACAAACTAGTCTGTATAGAAAATCCATTTTAGCCAATCTGACTTAGAACTAATCCTTAATCTAGGATATTCATTCAATGTAAAAATTTAGGTATTTCAAACCTTTTTAAAAGTCCCTTATTGCATCCTTGCAATATCTAGGGTTTATGACGTCCTGTCATTTTACTCTCAAGATTCAATACCCATCATCTTTGATGTGTTAAATCAAGTTTCGACATTATCGTAGAATCTCTTGAGGTATTATAAAGACTTCCTGTCTTGTTCTATGGTTTCTCGACCTTTCATTGTCAATCAATATACATGTATACATACAATGTCATATCCGACATAAGCGTTACCTATTTCCTTGTTCTCCAAAGATAATAGCATTAATGAAGCAAATCATAAGAGCAATTACTTCTAGTCTTACCCAGACGACTTAGCATTTCTCAAATTCACATTTCATATAACATGAATAAACATGACATTCAAGGAATATTCTCATTGATATGTATATATATATATCTTAATCAGTGTCATTACTTCTCATGTAGTTTGTACTTCGACTAAGTTCAATCCTTCAACCTTAATAGGTTAGATTCGTAAGAGATAATAAATTGCTTCCAACTTCCTTGTCTACTCAATTTTATTCACCTTCGAATAAGGATAGGGTATAAACTCATATGATTATCATTCTTTATATAAGTATGTCGCATATACCTATAACAACAATCTCAAGTACAATAGACATGTAGGTTGAGTTTCGGTCTCCCATCATCCCCTTCTCAAAGTTGGTTATGACAATGATACCAAGAATTGGAATAACGAAATTCCTTTGTACACATAGTTCTAAATATAAGTTCAATAAAGGCTACAAGATCAACATCAATACATTGACAAGATCTCTTTCTCTCTTGAGAACCATGACATAAGCAACCAATGCTATCAAAGGCTATCTAGGGTTCCACATTCATGGGTCACCTATTTCCTTAACATGCAATACAAAATTGACAAGAGGAATTCTCTTTCCTACAAAGAAATCTTTGTCTATGTTGAAATCTCCTTACTTCAATATCATGATGATATCTTCTAATCCAAAAAGTCCCTAGAGAGAACTAGTAAGATTCCATCTATAGAGCTATCCTAATCTTTAACATAGACTTAAGGATCTATTTCCATTTTCCTTAGTTTCCCATTACTATTGTAAATCCAAATTCAATAATAAGTGACAATACAACATAAGTATAGTGCACTTTAGTTTTCTCCAAACCACTTAGGTGTTATACAAACCCTCATTACTCTAGGAATATGAATGCGCTATAAAAATAACCATTCTTTGACTAACGTCAATCGAATAATCCTAAAAGTTTTATTCACATATCAATACTTACATTCCTATTGATAATGTAGTGTTCACTATCTTTCAACTTAAATGAATTATGAACTCATACCAGGGTTTCCTCGATACCTCGAATATTCTAAAACATAACTTTGTTAAAATCCTTAAGTGTTAGCATATCTCTGACCTTGGATATTCCAAAAGAGATTAATATCTCTCTATTGCTTTGGATGAACGAGTTTTCTAGCACAAGCTAGATAATGTTTTCAAACCTTATTCACATGTTTGGAAAACATATCTATTTTAATATCCTCGCTATTGCATAGACACTCCACTGAGATATTCATCTCTGGTTACTGTTAAACACACTAGATATAATTTGAATGACGACATAATGAATTTAAATATTAGTGTTGAATAGACTTTAAAGCTAAATCTGTATACATAAGAACTCCCAACCTTTTTATTTACTTCAAGACTTACGGTAGTCTTAGAGGTGTCATAACTCCCAAAAATTCTATTGCCAAAGTGAAGCTTATGTTACCAAAGTTATGCTGAAAATTACTTGATAATAAGGTCGTCTCATACCTAAGAAATCCTCCTAGATATACTCAGATGTTATAGCTTGCTGAAACTTACTTGATAATAAGGTCATCTCATACCTAAGTGATCCTCCTAGATATACTCAGATGTTATAGCTTGCTTCCCTTCTAGTATGTGACATCCTCCTTGTGATACGACACAGCAGAATTTTCTTCCCAATTGGCTCGAGCTTCCTCCTTCAGTACGTGCCCACTCCTATGAATGATATTTAGGGACTACCCCCCTGCATACTGCCATCCATGCATGATATATGCAAAATTGATTTATTCCTGATGCTTTAGAAACTCTCCCCGCAAATGACATTCCCCACTCCCCTAGTGTAAAGCAACTTCTGCCACTTTCTTTTTTTAGCATCCCCCAACTTCATGCACTAAATATGGGGATTCAATAGAAAAACGTCTTCCCTTGTGTCCATCACGGGATATATTCTCCAATGCCTGCCCTCCACATTTTTGTAACAGTTTCTTGATCTCATGCAAACAATCTTCCTTTTTTCCCTCATTTCTTTTATCCTCTTTCTATTCTTTAAAGATAACTAAAGGCCACTCCTAGTGGTCTACAACAACACTTCTCATGCATGGGTGACTCGACGAATGATAACAACCAATCGATCATCTTCATCACCAAGAGTCAGTTCTTAATTACCATTTTCTTTTACTAGAACCATTCTTGGTAAGCCCAGTATCTCCACCATGCCACAGATACATAGGTAAGGTGTTTTCCTTAAAATGAGTTTAGCTCACAAAAAGGAGTGGAGTAGTTGGTTATGTTGACCCCTCTCCCATAATCCTCCATTTTCTCCTATTAGGTATAAAATATTCTTATAGATCATGTTAAACATGTAAATACACATGTCAATAAAATATTGCATAAACAATGCATACTAATGTCATTATTCATCATTCGACAAGATGTGTGAACGGCGTCAAGGTACTCTCTCGCTCACAATCTTGTAGAACATCAAAATCAAACATATAAATAGGTTAATATATTGGAATTTCGACCAGGAAATACCTAAACTATAGCTAAACCACTAGCATAAATATATATATTTATTCTCTTTCGAGTATATCCATTCAAACACAAGAGAAATAATGACTATCAATTAATCCTTATCGATAGTCAAACTTTCCTTAACATTAATCAACAACTGTCGAATAGAAATATTGACTTACACCCAAAGGTTGAGCACCACTTACTTGACTCAACTAGGTTCACTAATTAACACCAACACAAGACTTAAGATGGCGATAACCTGTTTAGTCCTTGTATCTATACCCTTCTCTCCAATGATGCTCTCCCTCCCTTTCTCGAAGGGCATAAACCTAATTCCTTAATGCAACGTGCCATCACCAACTAAAGATTAGTGTATTATTAATCATTTCATAATCCTCATGAAGTCATAACATCTTGACTACTTTTAAACACATGACATTTTTAGTCAAATAAACGTAACTCAAGAAAACATTGATTTCTCCAGACATTTTTCCTAAACATCTAATCATTGAATCATGTGTAATCATCTACTAATTACTTCAAAAGTAAAAAGTAAAACATAATTAAAGTTAGGGATGTAACAAGTTTGTATTTTTGAAAGATTCCCACAAGTTTGATTGGTTCAGTGGCGCAGTTTGAAATTCAAAATTCTAGGCGAGAAGAAAAAAGTGTCATAGTTTGAAGTTTTAGCGGTTCCATATAGCGATGCTGGAGAAGCAACAGTGTTGAACAACAATGCTAAACTTCCAACAGTGAATTTTTCTTGTAGACAAAGGAAAACATGGAAATTTTCACAAAAAAGTGATTAGAAAATGCGATATGCTCTCTTTCTAGTGCCAAAATGTGAACCTAGATCCCAAACCTACAAGAACACATCAAACGAACAACCAATTAGATCAAATGCAAGAACATAGATTCCTCAATAAATTCATTGAAGTTTCTAAAGAGGAGGAAATGAAGTGAAGAACACAAAAAAACTTAAAACATATCAAATCCTACTCTTAAGCAAAGAAAACTCTAAATCTCTTGAGGGAATTGGTGCCAATTTGATGTGAAAATTGGACCTTTCCCAACTCCAATGATGCAATGATGATTTGGTTATGAAATTTGATCCACTTTGATGAAGAGTGATGAGTGCTCCAAGATAAAAACTTGCATAATCTAGCTATACATTCAAAAGTATGGATAAAGATTGCTAAATTGCGCATAGTAAGTTTACTCAAATTGTGGATGATGAAAATGAGGAATGAAGTCTCTTATTTATAGAATGTAAAGTTGAAGAGATGTCCAAAATAGAACAATGTGGGACTAAATTTCATTCAATGGAAAGGTGCTACTTGTCAACATGTGAATGGTTGAGGAATGTGCAAGGTTTGATGATTGTGCCAATAAATGCCAATATTTGAATTTTGAAATTGTATTAATGGCAAGGTGGAGGGAGAGTCAAATGGAGTTATGGACACTTGGATCAATGCAAAAGGACTTGTAAGATGGAGTGAACATGCCTTGTTGGAAGGAAAAAGTCAACTTAAATTTGAATTTCAAATTTGAAGAATATTCTCCAAAGATGCCATGTTGAAGATGAATAGAGATTTAATAAATCAAATAACCCTATTTTCATGTGCAAGTGGAAAAATATGGAGGATGGGACATGAGAAGAGATTAAATTAATCAAGGTTAATTAATTTAATGAGTGGATTAAATGATGTTATCTATTTGACTTAAATTTATGAATTGATTTAAATCAAATATGAGAAGTTCATATGATTTAAAGATTTAGTTAAATAAATATATTTTGATTTATTTAGCTAAAGGGGGTGATGTTAGCTTAAATTAGATAAATGTTTGATTTATTTAATTTAATAGAGGAACTATAGATATTTAATTAAATAATTAATGAATTATTTAATTAAAACAGAGATTTAGGAATTAATTTAATAAAATGGTTTATTTAATTAATGAGAGATAATGACTTAACAAGCTAAAATTGATTTATTTCATTAAGAGATTAAATGGTTAGACTGAGGGATGATCTAGGATGAAATGGTGTTAGTAGTCAGGATCACATGCGCAATGTCAATCAATACATTTTACATGTCTATAGATACCATATGTAACATCCTACTATGTCTTACAAAGAGTTACCATAAATTATTCACCAAATAGTAAATAACTATAAACATAGATGTAAAGAGGTACATTTTTTTCTTCTTTGAATATGGAATATGCTTTTGAGTAATTGTTAACATAAAGATATAACAAATAATTTATACAATATTTTCTAATTGAAAAGAACAAACATCTATTGCTTTTGTATTTCAATGAAATGATTACATCATTTAAAGCTAAAAAAATGACTTACAGGATTAAGGTCAACTATCTTGTATCTAGATTCTTTATGTCTTTCAAGACTCAACATGTCATCTACAAAAGGGAGAGCATCACCTGGGTGCTTTACCTCCAACCATGGACTTAAGTGGTCCCTCACACACCTTCCTAACTAGAAGTGGCCCTGCCCTTCAATGAAGGGATTAGTTGAGAACCCTCTTAGTTTTTCCATCTAAGCTCAGGTGTTGTGCCCTACTTAACTAATACGGTCTCACAACTATGGATACCTTACAAATATATATGACATCTCTGACTAGCTAAATCTCTAGGTTACAGTGAACTGACAAGTGCATGTAGAGACAAATGCACTCACTATGGCCATAGTATTTGTATTGTAGATACAATCATTGCTAGGAGCGAAGTTGTTTGTTCACCCACCCTACTTGACTTGAAATGCCTTTTCTGACCAAGGGTACCTTGGAATTGACTGTCCCACCCAATGGACAATCATAAAATATTTTAACATGACATAACCTATCTTTTAGAATTTAACTTTACTGAGTTGGTAAGGTGTTAAACCCTTCTCAAACCCCCATCTTACCTAGCGTAACTTTCAGGTTCTAGCAACTTCCATTGGTTCTAGATAAATATTATACAAGGGTATTTCCCACCTAGCGATATACTTGGAATTCTCTTTCCAATACAAGCAACTATCTTAACCTAAATGGTCAAGTATCAGGACATAATAATCTGATCACAATAACCCTGGACACAATAACCCTGTCATAATAACCCTAGGACCAAATAACCCAATGTCATAATAACCCAGCCACAATAACCCTAGACACAATAACCTCATCATAATAACCCTAGGATAAAATAACCAAGGGTCATAATAACCCATGGAAAAAATAACCCGTGGTCAAAATAACCCATGTAATTTATAAATTTTATTTTCCTTTCTCTATATTCTTATAGGGGTATTCTATCCATGGGTTATTTTGACCACTAGTTATTTTGGCTTGGGTTATTATGACCCTGATTTATTTTGTCCTTGGTTTATTGTCACCAGGTTATTTTGGCCGGGTTATTATGTCTTGTAACCAAATGGTCATGGATTATAAAGGAAACTTCCTTCACATAATACCCTCTATAGAGTGGTATTTTATTCAATATGAAACCCTAGTAGGGTTTGAACACCTATAATGAAACAATTTTGCATTTCAAGGAAGTAATGTAGTTCACAAGTCATTGATCAAGAATAAAGCAAGGATTCTACACTTTGACAACTTAAGTATTCTTGCCACTATAGCACCTAGTTGTGCTTATTAATGATTTTACTTCTTCTTTACTCATCCTTTATTTAAAAATAATAATCTTGATCTTAATTATTAATCGACATAAGACTTAAGCTAAATATTTCTTCTTCTTATTATAGTCTCAAATATTTAGTGTTTTAGCTTCATTATAGTGGACTCCTTAGAAAGTGAAAAATATCAAGGTGAATAACTCATCTAAATTATTGGATGTTTCTGACTAAAACACCCAAGTTACTTTCATGTAACTTCTTGGGTCTTGGCTGCAACCACTTGATTGAGTCTTAATCCAAATCCTTGAGAGTGACAACTCTCGTGATAATGCTTTAAGAAATTCTTGTCACAAAATTATATCTTCTTGACCTTCCCGATCATTAATATAGTATGAATATTACATAAGAAAGTCTACATCGTCAAGGTTAGATATCTAATAATAATATAACTTCCTTTAGGTTTTAGTCCACCATGCAATTCAATGTAATCACACTAAGGTTAAACAGAAGTGTAGACCTAATGATCCCGTCGTACAATAAATTTTCTTAACCTAGTGCTTGAGGGTAACATACCCTGAACTATCTTTTCAAGCATCTAAATCACTCTAAAACAATCAAGAATTAAAATTTCTTATTGTGGACATTTAAATAAATCTCACAAAGATTCCTGCATGATGTGGATTATAGACAAAACTTCCTCACTACTAGTTTTCATAACCATTATCATCACAATGTATACGTATATACAACCTACAAAAAGACTTTATACCTTATAAAGGAAAGAAAGAATACTTTCCTTATAGTGAAGGTGATAACCCGTGTTGTCTCTCCACTAATAAGGTTTTAATCTTCGAATGAATATGGAAGTAGAAATAGCTTGAGTGAAGCCTTCTTAGCAATAGTAGGACAACCACTTTACTCTTTGAAAATTGTCTTCTTTCAATTAGACCTTTGGAATGAAGTTGAATAATAATAGAAGCTCTTTCTAACCTCAAAACAAGGTCATTCTTCTTTATGCTCGAGGCTTTAATCCAAGCCTCAAAATTTTAACTATCATCTTAAAGATAAATGATAGGTCAAGGCCCTTTGGAACAACACAATCATGAGCTTTGCAAGCTCTACCGAGTCATTGACACCCATTGGCCCCTACCAAGGTCTCATAACTGTATCATTTTCTAGCCTTTCCCCAACTGTGAGCTTTTGGAAGGAGGTAGGTGATTTTGCAAGCCTCATATGGAAGGAGGCGTTGTATCCGACCCAAAGGAGCTTCTCCCCTCTATTATGATAGGTGGATATTTCATTTTATTTCCTTTAAACTTTTTTATTAGTATTAGTATCTCTGCTCCGATAATATTATCCCCCTCCTTAGTCTTACCATACAAGGAAAAATGAATAATACCCCCCGTTATCACCTACGGTTACCATGATAATATCTCACCCCCCCTACCTGGTAAAACGACCACGCCCATGGGGCTAAAACAAGAGGCAGTTTACAAAGCGGTTATAGGAATCAGTTGCCAAGAGTTCGTTTCCAACTAATCGACACGATTCATTTCTTCCCAATATACCAATGACTTACTTGCAAGATATTTTGCTAATAACATTAGTTACCATCCTCACTTTATGTGATGAGAGGCATGAGTTATGTAAAGAGATAGGATTATGCCGCCTTCATGGCATTCTACCTGCAGTCGTAAATGGCTGCCATTAGCAGTTCCACACATCATACATATTTTTCCTCCTCAATATCATTATGTTGCGGCATTCTAAAAGATTTTTCCATTCCCAAAATAGTTATAAAAAGTTAGTTATTCCGCTACAAGAGCATGGAAGAATCCATGGCCATAAAGAGGTAAGATTGTATTACAAAACGATAAAAAGATTTTGCCACTTTCATATGGTTTCCACATAGCCTTCAAAGATTAAAGTTGGCGCCAACAAATTGTGTTGAATGCTTGTCCAAGCATCGCAAATTTCACTTAATTACATAGCTTAGTATTATGATTATCAAAGCCACATAGGGGTTCCAAATGTATAGCCAAGCTCCTCTAGTTAAAGAGTCGATCTTAAATATCCATCACGACTTAACAACCGACATACGCATTAATAGATGAATTACATACTTACAAAGTATTTAAATTTTAAACCAATAAATGGTCGTGAAACATAGGGTGGCAATGTAAAGTATACGCCATTATATTGGTATAATCCATCATTTCACAAATCGACACCAGTAATTTCCTTTATCGGTTATCATGCTTTTATAAGCATACTACTGTTAGTTAGCAAATAATTATAATCTTTCCATACAATATGCAATGTATACGCATATTTATTTCCTAGTACACATATATTGATGAAGCGCGCACACACACATATATATATAAGAGCATATCTTTGCATATTATATGCAGACATAATTTTTATTAGATTAGCGATTGCTCATAAAGATAGCAAGGTTATGGTAATATGGTAAAACTTTCCTGAGATGGAACAAGAATCCCTAGACTTAAAACAAAAACAATGGTTTCCAAACCTAATCATCAAGGTGACAAGTAACTCATATGGCAGAACTAATGACTCTCAACTTTACCCTTCTTCCAGGTGATACTCCCCCTCTTTCGCTTTGGAGGTGTTCGGATCACTCCTACAATCCCACTCAAGAAAAGAAACTAGTAGTTAGCTTGGAAACCATTACCTCACCATCATATCATTACAATTTTATTAATCATTTGCTTTAAAGAAAAAGAATCATCTCATAACATTTCATCAAATTCATAGTAGCAAGTAACCATCATCATTCCATTGAAAGCAATAATATAACATTGCATAACTCCATCATAATATGTAATTTTTAAGGTTTCATAATCACACGATTCATCATGTAATAATTACCATAAAGTTAAAAGTAATTTAGGAATTTAGATTGGGGTGTAACATGATGCTATGTGTTGCATTGAACCCTAAGTTGTGATTCTCTAATCCTATATTTTTCCTCTCTTGGAGACATTAGGCACAATGTTCCCTAAAAAGAGACCTTACATGAGCTAAGCAAGATCCCTTTGAATAAACCTTTAGCCATATTTTTATTCATAATTGTTTAGCATAATGCAACTTGTTAACCTTATGAAGCTCAAACCCCTCCCTTCAAGGCCATGAAGCATAACACACTTTACTTGCCAGTGGAGCCTTCTCCATGTTCATAGGTTCTTAGCATAATGTAGCTTGTTAGGTCTTATAAAGCTCGAAGCCTTAGTTGTGTGGCACCCTATTAGAGTTGTCAGAGGGATAGCTTTGGTATGGTTAGCATAGTGAGAGCCTATAGACCTGGCATGACTTTCTCACTTAGCCACTGTCCCAGGGGCTCACTTAGTGGATGGTCTGAGGTTCCACTAGCCCAAAGTGAGTGTGTGCCTTGTTTGCATAGTGGACATTGATTTTTGCTTGAGAATCTTCCTGCACAAACAACCAAGACGTGTTCCACATTGCGTTGGATAGTCAAAGCTTGATCGTCCTCCCTTTTATTCTAGTCTTCAATATTGTATGATTGAGAATCTTTGTCATTGTTGCATACATAGGTGTCTTGAATGTCTACTTTAGTGTGAGTTTGACACGGGGTCATCCTCTCACTAAAGTGGAGGCTAAATGTAGTGTAGAAAAATGTAAACCTTTACATTTTCATACTTAATTTAGGAATTGAATATTAAAATGAACTTAATTATGTCTTAATTTAGTGTTGTAATATGTATTTTATATATTCACATTAAGTTTAGGGCCTTATTAATTAAAATGGACTTAATTATGCCTTATTTTTAGTGTTGTAGAGTGTACTTCTTTACACTTTCACACTTATTTAGGGATCACTTAATTAATTGAGGTTAATTTACCTTAATTTTCCCCTTTAATTCAAATCCAAGTCTAATTAATTGCATTTTTCAAAGAGGAAAAATTGACATTCATTAATTCCTAAACATAACACTTCTCATTGAGCAATGTGTGTCCTAGGCAAGTGATCTAGGACCCATTCGCCCATGGGTGAATGGGTCCTCACTTAGACCTAGGACCCAAATTTAAATTATGCCTTTGGCGGTATTTTAATGATTTCAAATCCATATTCACATGTCAGCTTGTGTTATTTGAATTTCAGAAAATTAATGTTACATACTTATACATATAATGTCATTTCACTAAGGTCCATTTAAGGAATCTAAAATATTTTCAAGAAATCTAAGAGTATTCAAGTGAGCATTATTATAGAATTTCAAGAGCATTTCAAGGCATTCAAGAGCATATTTATTGAATAATTATTGCAGCAATCAAGATCCAATTGTCATATCAAAGTCTTCTTTCAACATGCATGTTATTGGAGCTAATATGTTGATGTAGAGTTCACGATTCATTCAAGCATTCAAGGAATTCTTTCAAATAAAGTTTCAAGATCAAGATCCACATCCATTGATGCCATTTCATGCAAGTTGCAGATTTATGTTCTAAGGTTCATTCAAGGGTTTGGTGAGTTGTGACATTGCTTTGTTCATTCATCATTCCTTTCATGCTATTTTATTTCATTACAAGGTTTAATTACCAAAATAGGGTTTGACCAAGACAAACCCCCATTCACCATAAACAAAATATTTTTCCCTCTTGATTTTTATTTGCAAATTTAGGTGGAAGAAGTCTTCGAGATATTTTGAAGAGAAAAATTGAAGAAGTTGTCAAAGTTGCAAAAGTTGTCAAGAAAGTTGTCATGTCATAGAAACTCAATTACAAAATTTATTCGCAACTTTCTAAACCTAAAACTAGGAAACATTGAGAGATTTGGATCTATTACAAAGGATCCCAAAAGCTACTGAAAAAACCCTAAACCAGGACCCATTCACCCCTGGGCAAATGAGTGCCAAGTCAGCTTTAGTAGAGCACTTTTTGTGACTGGAACACATCATCTTTCCTCTCTAAGATCTAAAATTTGATTTCTGGTTCTAGATTAGTATTGAGCTTAATCTATTAGATTCAAGTTGTATATGTTTTTGATAAAAGGGGGATAAACGGGTTTTACAGGGACCCGAAACCACAAAGTAACAATACAGGAGAAGACCGAAACAGCGGTCCAAAAAATAGAAAAAACTACCATAGAAAATAAAACCAACACCAGCAGGCAGCAACAAAAAACCTCAAAGAATCCAGCAAACAACCAGCAAACAGAAAAAATAGAAGAAGTTGTATATGTTATTTTGGGTTTGATTTTCTATTTTTAATCTTTCTCCCCAAAGTGTTGTTTAATTAGGACCCCCATCCTTGCAAAAAAAGGAAATTTATAGATTCACTTTGAATTGACTCACCTCAAGGTTGATAGTCATTTCATTGTGTGGATTTCATTTCCTAATGAATTGAGGAAGAGGTCACCCTAATTGAATTATCAATCTATATATATATATATATATATATCCAATCCTAAATAGAAACATAAGTCAATGATCAATGAGTAAGGATCACTACCAAGGTATTAAGTAATCCTAATCATAAAAGGATTTAATCAAAATAGTAAAAATTAATAGATACAACCTTTATTTTACTATTATCATTTACATATGCATTTAAAAAGAAGTCTAAGTAGTCCTTCCAAATTCTATGTTCCTTTTAACACTAATACCCAAATTCATAACTTTGTAGTTGTATTCAAACCACCATTTTGAAGCTTGACCCACATTTAGTGATCTGTAATTAAAGGATTACAAATAATTTGCACTTTACTCCTAATTATAGAATTCTTGATCGCAAACAAAATTGCAAGGTTATGTATTTTAACCTTTGAAATTACAAAAAATGAGTTCACTTAAAATTCCTTTACACAACTTAACTAATTACTTAAATGTTATAATTAATATCTCAAAGAAGGAATTAAATTCTAAAAGGAATGATTTTAGAGAATTATAAGAGGGTAAACCCACAAAAGTGGTTTACAATTCGAGTGACGAAGGAAAACTCACAAAAAAGATCCCATGGAATATAATTGATTTTAGGGGTTCGCACAAACCTACTGGTTCGAGCAAACCCATTTAATTCTTTCATTTCCAAAACCCAAACAAAATGCATTATGGATGGGGGGTTCGCTCAAACCCCCCTTATCCCTCATCCTCCCCCTCAGACACAAAAAAAATCTAAATTTTTACACTTCGAAGCTCGGGATGAAAATGAAAATGGTGGAGACTTCACAAACCCAACTGGAATTAGGTAGTCCTCAGAAAAAGCTATCCAATGAATATAATTTTAATATGTTTTGGTTTTATTTTATATTTTTATTTTTAGTTTTATCAAACATAGGTTTTTCACCGAAAATCAAGCTCTTTGTTCTACACATGGAAAAATAGCAAGTTATTAAAAAAAAATTGAAAAATATGAGTGCACCAAATATTGAAGTCCTTGATCCAACAAAAAAAACATTGAATTTCAATACATACAAAAAATGTTACGCATTATACGGTTGCGCTATGTCTGAATTGTAATTGTTTTGACTTTGAAACTTGATTAAAGAAAAAATATTCAATAAAAAACTATCTAATCAAGTGGAAGCACTAGATATCATAGTTATAAATCTAAATTCGAAAGAATCATAATTTTATCTTTCATGAAAAAAAAATTATGCGTCATACGGTGAGCGTCACTTTTTAAAAAATGTTGTTTTCTTAAGAAAACTAGTTTTCATGGGAGATGAAAAACAAGTGCAAACTGATTCCAATTTTTTTGAAAAATAATATATTTAGAATATACAGACAAAATGTCATGAAACTCTAGTTTGCACCATCTTCAATTTCCTCATGGTTTAGCCACTATAGGTGCCCGAAAGTGAATATTTAATTAAAAAAATTATTTCAGTGTCTAGTTTGGTCAAAAATTGTAAACCACTATTGAGGGATCACCCAAGACAAAAAAGGAGAGAGATCACAAACTTGATAATGGAGTTCACTCAATATGAGCTATGTCTCTGGGTTCGCTTCTTATTGTTGGAGAACTTTATTAATGATGCCAAACTTTTAAATGCATTTTTACATCATCCAAATTTCAGAACTGCATTACAATTCCTCTTACAGTCTCTCTTAGCACCTAAAACTTCTTCATAGCCTCCTTACTTCCATCCTCTTATGCTTAAGAAATGCACAATACAAGTCTTTGTGCTTACAAAAAAAAACTCTTCTCCAAAAGAATTCTCTCAACACTCCTCAGTTATCCCAACTCTAAATTCTCACCCCTCTTTTATACATAAAGTTTTTTCCATTATGGTTAAAAACTATAAGATTAAAAAAATCAACCCATATCACCTATATACAACATGTAATTTTGCAAATCTCCCTTATTTGCAAAAATATCTTCATAAATCCCCCTTTACATCATAAAAATCCTCTAAAATCTCCTATATAATATTTTAATATTACTTAAATTCATGTTAAGCCATTTTCATTTTTTCATTCTCGGGCTCATTCAATTTTAGGAGATTTGCTTTTAATTGTGTAGAGGTTCATTTTAAAGAGATAGGGGTTAATCCTTTAAAATTAGGTAGGATTCAGCTTTAAAAGTTGGTTAGAAGAAATTTGTACTTGATATAGATCAAGCACCATAGATGGTGTGATGGTGGAGAACATTTTGCTATAGATAGGAGGTTGGTAGGTTGAACCTGCGAGCCTTAATTTCCACCAATATTCTCTAAAACATGTCAAAAGAAACCACCGCCCAAAATAGTTAATGCGGTGGTGTAGTGGTTGAGAGAATGTGTAGCAGCGGGGAGGTTTTAGGTTTGAGCCTCCCCTCGATATTTTGAACAAACTAAATGAAAAACGAAATTTAGATGATGTTGATGAGGTGCCATGTGGCATCTTCTTATTTGTTGCTAAAAATATTTCAATGCCCCTGAAGGACACATGTCACCACGTAGTTTGTCCAACTCGGCTGCTTATGCAATGTCGGCCTACCATGTGTCTTCACGACAAGCTGTCACATCATCATTTGTTGACTGTATGTGCTACATCATCGTTGGCTATTGACTATACATCCATGTCACCATGTTGATGTCAGCATGGTCAAACCATTTTGACTAAAGCTTTGACTTGGTGTAACTTTGTCATACAGACTCCGTTTTCGACAAAACGAGTGGCATTAGACTCATGGCAACAAGCTTTACATCATGACACCATTTTTGACCAATTTGGAGATGATGATTTTTTTTGCTTTTTTGACTGGCCTTTGTACCTGCTTTGACTCCAATCTTGAGTGGGCATAATTTGAGCATATGAGCTCATTTTTCGCCCATTCAAGTTGCGTTGGGTTTCGTTTTCTGAGCTCTTCAAAATGATGTTGATTTCATCAGATTCTGAGATTAGATTGTGAAATTTTTGGTCTTCTTAATCCCCCTGGATCATTCAGACCATAAATGGGAAGATGTAATACAGACATAACCGGAGTTTAACAAGAATATAACAGCCAGAGACATGCCATCAACTAGTTGAATAGAGGATTTCACTATGACAAGGAAGGAATATTGAGTTGCCACCTGACTCTATCTATAAGGGAAACAGAGATACTAGATGTCTGCTCCATATCTTGATGTAGAGCATAGAAGAGCTTAGCAGGTTCGCTAAACCTTCATAAGGTGGCGCGGACATTTTGTATGGTGCCTACACTCGAGGCCAATGGGTACCATACCCGAGCAAGAGACTCCTGGGAGCGACCATGCCATCGTATTCTTCATAGAGGCAACCGCAAGAGAGTATGGCATAAGAGTAGAAAAACATAGCGTTTGACTTTTCCTATTTTCGAGCTGACTTGGGATGGAAAATGATATGGGAGGGTTTAGATGTGCAGAGTTGTGATTCGATTCCTCTTGAGCAGAGGCCTAATGGAGGGTCGAGTAGGAAATTTCGGTTAAGAGGGGTGATGCCTTGAATCTATATACCTACACATGGGTATCGCCAAACATCATATTGAAGGAATTCAACCTTTTTGGAGTAAAAACATCGAATCAAGAGCAACCATAACCATGCGCTGCAAGGTGGACTAGTTCATAGGCAATGCTAACAATAAAATGCAAGAATTTTATCCTGAAAGCCATCTAAATGTTGTACCAAGAAGGAGAACTATCATGCAGCGAACTTCATACGAAAGCTTACCTTAAGAACACATAGCTGAGAATCTTTCCAATAGAACCTTTCCTCTGCTCTCTCTTTTCCCCGTTGCCCGTAAAGACCTCCCTTCTCTCTTTTATCTTTCTCCTTGTCCTGTGCGGTCCTCTACCCTCCAAAGTGTCCATCATTCTTCTTATTATTTTCTCATACCGTTCGGTATGATCGTTATCTTCTCGAAGAAATACCTTGAGAGTTTTTTTATTTATTTTGAATTACATTCATGGTAAATGCTTAGAGCCTTCTGTCGTGGCTGCCACGAACTGGCTGCATTTAAACCACCATTTTCACCACGTCGATCCCCCACTCTCCCTTTCCAAAAACATTTCATGCAAATTGAATTGCATTAGTGAGTGACAAGTGCGGGTGATTCCATTCTTTCCATGCTAAAGATAGCCTCCACCTTTTGTGATAATGCTCATGCATCGAATAAATGAATTCATTTAATTGCAAAGTGAATGTGTTTCAAGCAAAATGCAAGCAAATTTAAATTTTATTTCATTTTTAATAACTACAAATAATTATTTGAATAATTTATTTATTTTTTAATTTTAAAACTTAACATTAATAGTTAAATTTATAATTATTTTTATGTTTAATTCTCTTATTTTCATATTAAAATATTAACGAGCTAAACTTAGCTTTTCTTTTCTTTTTAAATTTTTATTAAAAATTTGAAAAATAAAATTTATTTATTTTTAGTTATCTTTCTCAATTCAATAGTTGAATTATGCAAGGGTGAGATGTGACTCTACCACATATGGTACATCACCCACACACAAAAAAGGAAGAAAAAAGAAAAAGCATAAATGGAGTATGACGACACATATGGAAAGATCAAACCTTTGTGGAAGACGGCTTTGCCCCCTCACACTAGTATCCTTTGAAACCTTAGCGAGTCCTTTTTTATGCCACCACTCCTTTTATTCCTAAACCTTTTACTCACATTTATTATAACAATGTTGTTATGTAGGTTTCATTAGCTCTTTTCAATTTTATGAATTTTTTCTTTATTTTTATCTATAAGATAGTAGAAATGTTGGTAGTATTAACTATGGCATATTTTTTCTAAGGGTTTTTATTTTCTAAGTTGTAGTAATATTTATGAAAATGTAAATGTACTTGTGTGGATTGGAAGTAATTATCTTATTTTCTCTCATTTATTGTTATATTTAGGTCTTGCATGATGATAGTAATTATCTTTTATTTTCTCTGGGTTGAATTGTATTCTATGATGCAAGTAATTTTAAGTTTTATATGGGTTTGTATGTTGTTTGTGATAGTGGTATTTTTATGGTGTATAATGAGGTTTTGGGTTATGACTTAGATTAGTCTAAGGTAATTGTATTTATTAAAACACTTTATGAAGAGAGTAAAATTGATTTCATGCTAGAATATACCATCACTAAACTAAAATGCTTGAATTATTTTGTTTCCTATTATTATCATTCTAATACATTCTTACTTAATTGGGGTTTAAGACTATCATTCTTAGTATGATATTTATGGGTGAAAAGGAAACAATTGGTTGGGACCATCTTGCACCTCTACAATCTTGACAAGTTGCCTTATAAATCATAAATGACTATGAAAGTCATGCATATTTTAAATTCTTGGGGTTCTTTCTTTCACAATATGTATATATGTATGTATATATATGTATGCATGTATAAATATGAGTGTATATGTCTATGTATATATAAGTGTCTATTTATACATGCATCATACATGTATGTGTTTGTGTTAATGGACGAGGAGACTAGCCCTTACTCTCTTAGTAGCAAAGACAAATATTTTTGTGCTTATTATATAATATTGTGTTGTAAACAATAAATTCATTATGAAATATCTCAAATTTATAAGGATCAGTAACATGTATTCTTCGGAAGAATTAAAAGTAATTGAGTATCGAATTTTTCTATGTCATAATGAAAACACTTAGGATGCAAGGCATTGGTTGTGCCATTGATCATAACTTCTATTTTCCATAGTAATATATAAGGTTAGCAATAGTATTTTCAATCTAAATTGAGGATAGAAATAGGATACCAAGTTATATGGATTAACCTCCATCAAATGAATGTTATAAAAGAGGAAAAAATATAATTTTCAAACTCTTTTTTTCCTTTGTAATAAGAGAAATCAAATATTAATCATCACTTGTTTATTTGACCAAAATATCATTAAATAAAGATTATATAGTTATAAACCTATACAATGTTTTAAGTTGAGAGACAATCATATAAACTACACTATGGGACATTATTATAGTCAATGGATATTGGAATTTTAAGTCTACATGGAGACAAAGTAAAAATTAATATTCTAGATAATTAACTTATAATATGTGTTGCAAATGATTTGTGTAGAGTAATTATACTAATCTAGAGATAAATACGAAACAATAGTTTAATAATTAAAAATCTCATTCTTAAATTATGCATAGTTTATTATTTTTTAGTTAAATATGGACTAAGGGTTTATGTAAAAAATACATAAATTTTTTATAATATACATTGGTTTAAAGATTAATTATTGATAATTATTTAAGATATTTATATTAGAAAATAATATGTTTGGTCCGATAATATTTTTTTTAGATTATTTTTAGCGGACCATTAAATTAATAGTTTATAAAAATGGAATGGTGATTTTTAGTTGTAACAATAACAAAAAATGAGACTATTATGTATATGTGAGAACACATCTAGTTATTTAAAGATCAAATGGAAATTGAAGTGCATAATTTCATTTAAATTATATTGGATCAAGAAGTATTATTCTCCAAACTTAACTAATAGTTTTGTAATCTAAGTGGGGTTAAGGCTCAGTAACAAATTACAAATAAAATAAATTTTCATTTTGAAGTCTATTAAGATAATAATCAACTAACAATTGAAATAATTTGAAAGGATAATGAAGACATGTACAAAATACATAAGATGTCTCAATAATATATGATTTTTATACTATTCTAGAGTAACAATTGACATGATGAAATGAACACAAGAGTTTTGAGTAGACATGACATCATTATTGCAATCTCAAGCTTCACGGTTATCAAGTAGCAATTGATAAATGAGAAAATTATGATGGCACTAACAATTTTTTCATGCATATTTAATTTCCCAAACAACTAATATTTAATTGATGCAAGAACTATAAATAGCCAAAAAACACTTAGTTGAGCATTGTTAATATGTGATTATTCAAGTGATAGTTGATATGTACATGAGCCTATTAGATCAAGTGGCACTTGATAAGTACATGAAACTATTAGATCAAGTGACACTTGGTAAATTATGTGGAACTCTAAATTTACTAAGCTAGATAACTAGACTTTTGGCTCAAGTATGTATTGAGTTGAACATAAAGCATGACAATTTCTAATGACAAAGAGAGTAATTGAAACATACTTGAGGAAGTAATCTATTGGTGCCTCTAACTAATTGTTTGGAATCCTCTAATGAATAGATAGTTCTTATTACATACTTCAAGTAGTTGGCCTATGAAAAAGGGATGATTATAACCATATTCTTGTCTACACTTCAGGATCTATAGGACCTACTTGGGGGTCACCTTCAATAACATTGGATATGAACATTATGAATGGTTATGTCATAGGTCTTAGTAGATAAACATTATACAAATAACAAAGGGTTTATATGTCTATACCCATGACTAGTAATTCCTTTGTCACTATCATAGCTTTTTTATTAAATTTAAAATAATTATAAATAAATTACAAGATAGCTAGGGTTTGAATTTGTCTTTTTTAAATTTGAGTGTTGTTCTTAATATTAAGAAAAAATTACTCAAGACACATAGGTTCCTATCTTTAGACATTCAAATTATCTTGATTGATATCGTACACTTGATCATGATTCACTAACATTAGTTCTCCTTGAATCACTTCTTTACTAACCAGTTAATTAAATAATCCTTATTTAATTAATTCATCACAATTCCTCTCTTAATTGAATAAATCAACTTTATTTGATTAAATCATCATCTTCTTTTAATTAAATAAATCATTTTATTTAATTAATACTAATTTTCCTCTTTTGATTAAATAAATCATTTTATTTAATTTAATCCTAATGTCATCTCCTATAAATTGAATAAATTTACCTTTATTTGATTTACATCTAAGGTTCTTCATTTAATGGAATAAATAAAACTTTATTTAATTAAATATAATATTTATTTAATTAAATCTAATATTCATTATTCCTCCCATTTGATTTAAATAAATCTAAACATCTAAGTCAAATGTCAAATCAACTAATTTCCATCTAAGTTAATTAAATCCTAATTAACTCTAACTCTAATCCATCAAATCCTCTAGATTTTGCAACTTGCACAAGTAAATCAATTTATTTGATTTATAAATTCTTCTATTTCCATTCAAAAATGGCATCTCTTTGGAATATTCCCTCCATTTGAAAACTCCCTCCTAAAAGGACTTGTCCTCCAACAAGGAATTTAAGTCTCTTACATGTCCTTTTTCTTGAGCCAAGTGGCATTAACTCATCTTTCAACTCTCCCTCCACAAGTCACTTCTTAAAATTTAAAATTCCACCTAATTGCATTTATCATGCACATTGATCAAAATGTGCTCCACGTCTCTTCAATAACATGTTGACAAGTGGCACATTGTTATTGGTTCATCTTTAGTCCCACATCCTTCATGTTTCTCATTCCTCCATCCTTCTTTCCTATAAATGGAAGACATCTCTATTGATTTTGGATCCACAACTTTAGGAAAAGTCATTATCTACAGATTTTATGCAAGTTCATCCATTGTTCATCAAGGTTTTTATAGCATTTCATCACTATAGCTAGGTTATTCAGAATTTTCATCAAGGATCACATTGTTCATCATCAAAACTTGCAAAGAATTGGGAAAGGGATACTTTCCACATCAAAGTAGCAGTAATTCCCCCATGGGATGATGATTTGAATGCTTAGAATGAGTTTTATTAGCTTTCATTAGATTAAATTTTCTTTGTTTCTTGTTATTTGCATTTGAATGAGTTGCATGGGGAATGATATTTTTAGACTTGTTTAATGACTAACATTGGGTTGTTTGATGATGTTTGAGTAGGTTTAGATCAACCATTCACATTTTTGTGCTAGAAGGAGGGCCAAAGTCAAAGTAAAAAAATTCTCGAGATAGACCCCACCAAAGTCAAAGGAATTCTTGAGATGGAGGAGCCAAGAACTTTGAATTAGTTAAGGGGCTTACAAGAAAGGCTCCAATCCATCTGCTGGTTTATAGCACAATTAGAAGATAAGGAAATACCATATTCTCATCTATTCCACAAGGGGGTAGCATACAAATGGGATGAGAAATGTAATCAGGCATTCAACAAAATCAAGGAGTACTTGCTGACACCACTAGTTCTTATGCCACCAATTCTAGGCAAGCCATTGATCCTATATATATCAACCACAGCAGTAGCCCTTGGCGCTCTCTTAGCACAACATGATGAAAATGGGAAGGAAAGAGCTATTTACTACATCAACAAAACTATGGTAGGACACGAGCTAAATTACACATCCAATTAGAAAGATTGCCTAGCAGTCATGTTTGCCACTTTCAGACATTATATGCTAGCACACCAGATAAAACTCATTGCCAAGATAGACTCTCTCAAGTATCTCCTTTCTAAAGCCATGCTCACAAGGTGAACAACTAAATGGGTTATGATCCTGATAGAACATGACATTGAGTATGTAGAACGAAAGGCCATTAAAGGACAAGCAATTGCAGATCAATTGGTAGAAGGACCGATGTATTTAGAGAACCCACTTGTATTAGAGTTCCCTGATGAGTCAATCTTTAACCTAAGTGTGGCCAATCACTGGAAGATGTATTTTGATGAATCCTACACACAAGATGGGTAAGAAGCCGGAATCTTCTTCATTACACCACAAGGGGATTGCATACCCAAATCATATAAGTTGTCTTTTCCTTACACAAATAACATTATAGAATATGAGGCTCTTGTCATAGGGCTCAGGATTGTAACATAGTGGTAGATTATGGCACTCATAGTCTATGGAGATTCATAGCTTATCATCAACCAAGTCAATGATGAGTACTAAACGAAGGATGACAATTTGACTCCATACAAGAAGCTGATGGAAAGCCTCAAAGATTCCTTCATTGATATCACATTTGAGCAAATACCAAGGGAAAATAATAGAGCAGTAGATCATATGGAAACAATTGGATCACTACTAGATGTCCCACACAATGTCCCAAAACAAAAATTCCTTGTAGAGAAACTTCTCGTACCAGCATTCGAGGTACTAGAGTCTGAATTTGTGTGTGAAATCGTTGGTCCCAATGATCCATGGTATCATGATATATACACCTACTTGAGAATAGGAGTCCTACTCGCTGATATAACCCTAAACCTTAAAAGAACATTTGTCAAAAAGTCATCCTATTTTGTTATCTTAGGAGACACCCTATATCATAGGAGTATGGAGGGAACACTTTTACAATGCCTAAACACTAAGGAAGCTTTGACTGCTTTAATTGAGGTACACAATGGAATTTGTGGATCACATTCGAGTGGTATGACCTTGGCTAAGAAACTACAGAGGACTGGGTATTATTGGCCTAACATGGAGAAGGAAGCTCACCACTATGTCCGAAGGTGCTTGCAGTGTCAACAACATGGGGATCTAATCCATGCACCAACTCAGGAGCTCCACCCAATCATAACACTTTGGTCCTTTTCATAATGGGGGCTCAATCTCATTGGTAAAATCACCCCCACCTCATCCAACAGGCATAAGTTCATCATCACCACCACAGAGTACTTCACGAAGTGGGTAGAGGCCATCCCCATGACCTATATCACAGGAAAGCAGATATCCAAGTTCATCCTGAACTAACTAATTTTCCACTACAGTGTCCCTCAAGCCATTATCTCAGATAACAAGAAACCTTTCAAAAATTAGGATGTTTGAGACCTATTCCAAAAGTTCAATATCCAACATCACTTTTCCACTCCATACTACCCCCAAGGAAACAACCAAGTTGAGGCTACAAATAAAACTATCTTGAAAATTTTAAAGAAGACATCTAATGACGTTGGTCATGACTAGCACTTGTAGTTGAATCCCACCTTATGGGATTACCGAACAAGTATCCACACACCAACAGGTGCAACCCCTTCCTCCCTGGTCTACGAATCAGAAGCAATCCTCCCTATTGAGATCAAGCTCCCATCTCTAAGAATATCATTATAGAATCTCATCACTGATGAAGAATATTGGGTATCATGGTTGAATGAGCTTGAACCATTGGATGAGCAGCACATGGATGCCTTGAATCACCTACAACTCTATCAAAATTGTCTCAAGAAAAGCTACAATAAGAAGATCAAGAGTCATAACTTTCAAGTCAGAGAGCTCGTGTTAAAGGAAAATAAAAAAAATGTACTAAATCCCAACAGTAAGGGAAAGTTTGAATCCAATTGGTTGGGACCCTTCATCATCACAACAAGTTACAAGTTAGGGGAATATCAACTCTATCAATGCCCGAAGGAGATCCTTTGCAAGAGCCCATGAATAGCTCCCATCTCAAAAAGTTTATGCCTAATATTACAAGGTATAAATCCAAATATTCAAAAAAAATAAAAAATCTAAAAATCTAAAAAAAAAAATTAGAAAAAAGGATTGAAAATAGTAAAGAAAAAAATCATCCTCTAGTGAAAACCACTTTGATTGCACTTTGGACAAGTAACTTGGTGAAAACTTGGCAATTAGGCACCTTGTCTAAATAAAGCACTTTCCATCCACCATGATCTCCATGACTTGTTCTGCATCATCCATCCATCACACTTCCATATCTCCATGGACATCATCCATCCGCGTTTGCATCATAGCTTGATCATGTGTTCATATCATGATCCCTCCTAGTACTACTTAGCCCATTCCCAAGGTCAATTTTTCCTACCTATATCAGAGTATTCTATCGCATCGCATCACGTTGGGGGCATGTTCTTATTTCTGCATTGGGTTGGATTCGTGTATATTCTTGAAGTCTTCCTTAAAATCAAAAAATCCAAAAACGTTTAGAAAATTGAAAAATCCAAAAAAATTTAGAAAATCCAAAAACATTCATAAAATCAAAAATTCCAAAAAATTAAAAACATATCAAAATCCAAAAAATAGGTCAAAAAGTTAGTCAAAAAGTTAAAAAACAAAGTCATCTTGTCCAACTATAGGTTTATAAGCTCTGAACGTAGGCATGGTGATCTTTGATCATCCCCTGAGACACCTAGGTCAGTCCTTTAGGAGTCTGTCATAATAAACTGGCAATCCATTTGTTCATATCTTCATAAATAAACGAGTCTATGTCAGTCAAACTACATGGTCTCTACATGTATAACATAGGCAAGGATAATCTTTGATCAACCCTTGAGGCCCGTAGGATAGGTCTATAGGTTAGTCTCTTGGTCAAAATCTTAGAAAACATAAAAACATTAGAAAATTCAAAAATCAAAACATTTTTAAAACATCTTGAAAATACCAAAAAAAGCCTCAAAACATTTCAAAAATACCAAAAACATCCAAATATTTGAAAAAAATCCATCTGTCCCATCACCCAAAATAAACATTCACTCATAATAAATCATCATTGTTCTCAACCTTTGGTAAAATAGTCAGAAACAAGTCTAGCAGGTCACAAAGTGAAAATTCAATCGTCAAGGTCTCAAGTCTAGGTTAGTAGGTAAATAGGTTGGTCAACTCTTGGTACTAATAGCCCATCATCCAGTCAATCCCAAATCATCTAATAGCATCATGTCCTAGGATGTATCCTTCCTACAATGGAAATCAACATCAGGCATCACCGTAGTTTAGTCTTCGCTAGCAGTATGAAGAACATTAGCTTGTTTGTTTACTTGATATTTGTCTTGTTTGATTTATCTTATTGCATTGATTCCAATGACCTCTCAATGATGTCTAAAAAAAATGATATAGAGAGAAAGGAATGGGGTAGTGATCATTATCTTTTTATCTGTTGTGCTTGTTGGATGTTCTTGTAATATAACCTTGGTCATGTGTGTTTTGTTTTTGATAAAGGAAAACACAGGTTTTACAGGGACCCGAAACTACCGACTTTACAACAAAAGATAGAGGACAAAAAAGTCCATTAGAAAAAATAGGCTACAAAAAAGGACAAAACTAGAAAGAGTAGCAGCCAACCACAAAAGACTAGGAAGGTCAATAAAAAAACGGGCCGAAACACAAGCCAAAAAACCAACAGCACCTAACCCAGAGTCTTTAGAATAGACTTAGTCTCAACCTCCAGGTCTTGCATGTCCTGAACACCCTTTTTGAATTTCATGTGTTTTTTGTTTGATTTGTAGGGAAGGTGTTTTAGGTGTCTTGTTGACCACATAGGAAGGCTTTCCTTTCTATGTTTTGGTCTGAGATATTTGAAATATCTAAACTACATTATAAATAAGGTTCCATATTCCAGGTGTGAATAAGAGTACTCCTATCTAATTGATGAGTCAAAGCCCATCACACTAGGTGCAACACCATCCTAGTTCTTTATACCTTGATGCATTGTGCCTATGTGTGTTATCAAACATAAGGTAAGTAAGCCCTTTTAAAATCCCAATTCCTGATAAGCAAAGCATCGTCATCATCATCCTCATCTCTAATAAAGTCTTGTAGATCATGGGCTTGTTGGATCCTCTTTTCATCATTATTTCTTCTTTCTTCTTTCCGCGCTAACATGGTACCATGAAATTTAATCAAAATATCACCAGTGCATCCATCCTGCATCCACAAACTATCAACATGCTACATATCATAATAGGAAACATTGATTATCTCACATGCATTGTATTTCCGTCATATGTATCCTAATATAGATTGGTTATTCAAAGCATCTCATAAGCCATACATTTGCATCCATTGCATAATCATATAAGCATCATCATATCATACATGAAAAAGATATTGAAAAAGAAAAAGAGCATGTCATAACATCTCATAATCATAACATATAACATCATCCATTAGGGGCATAATATAGATTTGTTATTCTAAGCATATTAAAGTCATTTGCATATCATAAACATTTGCATCCATACTCCATACATCATCATCATAAAAAGTACATAGAAATAATACAAAAAGAAATGCATCCATGATGTCTATAAACATTTGCATAGTCATACATCACATCATATCATATAGAATCACATTGCATATAGAATAACAAATATATCCATCCACAAATGCATAAATAAAGTAGACACATCGCATAACGAATCAATCATATCATATGTATATCAAAATGTAATTGTCATGGTACAAATCAAGATCATGTGTATGTGTATCAATCAATATACAATGCCCATAGGGCTATCAAAAATGGAGCCTATGGTTCTCAAAAAGAATCAAGTGCCACCGATCAAAACTGTGTGAGCTAGCCTTGATGGCTACTCCCCTTGCCCACCTGTCTCTCAGCCTAGTCATCTGGCTATCTCATGTCGGTCTGTTGAGAGTACTCTGGTACTCGAGATGCTGCGATTATGACCTTCTGATAATAAAGTCTGTAATACTCAGCCTCCCGTACGACCTTGCAGTACATCCACGCCAGGACTGTCCTGCCCTATGATGCAGCAACCATGCTCTCTAGCTGTTGTCTCCTGTCGACCTCCTAGGCTAGCTAAAACTTTGTTGCTTGCCGTTGCTAGTGCTCCTAGTCTCTCTCCATCATGAGGGCCTAGACTTGCTGCTTGTCCTAGTCCCTCTCTACTATAGGTACTTGCAACTACCCTTGTAAACCCTGTATCTTCCCCTAAGCCATGCTCTCTAGCTATTGTCTTCTGTCAACCTCCTAGGCTAGCTAAAGCTTTGTCGCTTGCCACTGCTAGTGCTCCTGGTCTCTCTCCATCATGAGGGCTTGGACTTGCTACTTGGCCTAGTCCCTCTACTATAGCTGCCTACAACTGCCTTGTAAACCCTATATCTTCCCCTGAAGATGTTGAATCTGGGTGTCTCGTGGGTCGGGCTGTGGTGGCTAAGGTGGCTGAGGTGGCTGCTAATCCCTGGGTTGGTCCCTCTGCTGGTCCCTTGGTGGTGGTTGCAGGTCTCTCTGGTCTGGTTGTCATGGAGGTGGTCCTCCTTCTCCTCCTCCTCTACCTCCTCCTCCAAGTGCCCCTAGGACCTGCCATGTGTGCCCTCTCCTAGTCATCCTACCTCAAGGCCTCCTCCATGGAATCACTAAACCTAGAACTGTGAGATGTAGTGGAGGTCTGAACCAATTATCATAGGCACGTGTGGTTCCCAGATCCACCTGCCCCTGTGCGTAGGCCCATGGCCTAACTACCAGTTGCCTAAATGAATCAACCACATTAGACGCTAGGATCGTTTGACCCTAGGTAGTCTCTCTAGATGTGTGTGCAAAAATGGGAACATATTGATCATCGGGGTGATCCTGCACATCCCCAAACTATCTCGCTACCCTTTTTGGTAGGTAGTGATTGATCATAGTATCCTCACACCCTTGCATAAGCCAATCCTTCCCGGCATAAAACAACTATTGGACATCGTCATACCAAGCAGGCATGTGTAACCATGGCCTCCAAATAAACATTGTCATCTTGTCGATAACTCTATGCCAGTGAGGTAGGCCTAGCTGTCCTTTATGATTAAAGGTGAGGCTGCCCCTATACCTCCAAAATACTAGATCATTGGGCTCAATATCAACCATGGTAACCCTTAGTTGAAGCATGACTTGTGCTCCTAGGCCCAGATGTGTAATAGAGTGATGCCGACACCGATCACTCTACTATCACAATAGGCGAACTCATGCAAATCATTATATAATGAGGCCAACATTAGTGGTCCCCAAGAAAACAATGTCCTCTCCCACAACATCCGCTCCTAGGCCAATCCCATGCTAAAATATTTGCCCTGTCGATCTGGAACCACTAATCCTAAAATGATCACAACAATGATCAACCTGGAAACTAACACATGGTGTCTTTAGTAGTCCAAATTGAGCTGACCCTTAGAAAGCGTGAGCTCCTCAACCTATAGGATCTTGAAGCATGCATCGCCGCTGGCATTAGTATCATAAATAACTCACTCACCATGAATGGGAAATCACAAGGTGCACCAAACATCCTCCAGTGTAATGGTAGCCTCGCTGGTGGGTAGGTGAAGGGACAAGGTCTTATTGTGCCACTGCTTGACCAATGCTATCATCATCACTAAGTGGGTCTTCATGGTAGCCGCATAGGCAATGTACCGGAGGCCGATCTTATCAAGGTGCTCCTGTTGCAACTCATGTAATCCACATAGTCTACTTAGCTCTGAGGGTCGATCCTCATGTGATAGTATAGGCTCTCTATCCTCTTTCACTCATAAAGTCATAGTGTCAAAATTTGTAAAAAAATATGACCTCGTTTGGAGTTTTCGACACAAAAACCATGATTGCATTGCTATTTGCAATTGCATCACCTTTTGGAAACTCCAAACAACAACGCTTTAACCTTTCAAAATGTAAATTAGGCTGTGGCATTGCTCTTTGCACATGCGGGCCCGTTTAACCAAAAAACCCTAAAACCTAATAGACGTGCGACATCGCCATTCACATTGGCATCACCCTTTGTAATTTGGACCCCTAAAGCTAAATTCCAGCACAACATCTCAATATATAGTAGTGACATGATTTGAAGCCTAGCATCACCGATTATGCACTTTTAGGGTGGTTGGATAAGTTTGACCTTTTAAACTGTAATAAATGAACTCAAAAATCAAAACTAAAGGTCAGATTAGGATCACATACCACTAGTCCTATGCCTGGAGGTCACTGGTACACTTGAACTCGCTCAAAAATGTGTGGGGGAAGTACTCTTTGCACCATTCTATAGGAGGGTCAAAGCTCAAAAGAAGGGAATTCTCAAAGTGAATGCAAAAATGAATGGAAAGTGACCTCTCCATGGCTATTTAAGCATGAAAACTAGGGTTTTTGCCTTGTTTTAGCCATCAAACTAGGGTTTTGCACCCCTAATCCCATTTTCGCCCAACAAAAGCTTGTTTTGCATCCTTTTTTCGCATTTTGGCATGTTTTCAGCATCCTGGAGCCTTTTTGTACCTGTCGGGCAGCTTATCCTCTTTTCTTTGAGAAATCACCCAAAAATCCAAATTTCCATCTAATCTCTTGAGGGGGCAGTATACCAGCATAATTCTTCCACTGAGGCAATAGTGGAGCATTCGAAAAAATTAGAAATTTTTTGAATTTTGATCTCAAAAAATTTATTCTTTGAACCAATGCAATAGGTACATTGCTTCAAAGAGGAGCAAAATTTAGACGCTCAAATTATCTTGATTGATATCCCACACTTGATCTTGATTCACTAACATCAATTCTCCATAAATCACTTCTTTACTAACCAGTTAATTAAATAATCCTTATTTAATTAATTCATCATAATTCCTCTGTTAATTGAATAAATCAACTTTATTTCATTAAATCATCATGTTCTTTTAATTAAATAAGTTATTTTATTTAATTAAACCTAATGTTCCTCTTTTGATTAAATAAATTATTTTATTTTATTTAATCTTAGAGTCATCTCCTTTAATTTGAATAAATTAACCTTTATTTGATTTAAATCTAAGGTTCTTCATTTAATTGAGTAAATCAAACTTTGTTCAATTAAATCTAATATTCATTATTCCTCCCATTTGATTTAAATAAATCTAAACATCTAAGTCAAATGTCAAATCAACTAATTTCCATCTAAGTTAATTAAATCCTAATTAACTCTAACTCCAATCCATCAAATCCTCTAGATTTTGCAACTTGCACAAGTAAATCAATTTATTTGATTTATAAATTCTTCTATTTCCATTCAAAAATGACATCTCTTTGGAATATTCCCTCCATTTGAAAACTCCCTCCTAAAAGGACTTGTCCTCCAACAAGGCATTTAAGTCTCTTACATGTCCTTTTTCTTGAGCCAAGTGGTATTAACTCATCTTTCAACTTTCCCTCCACAAGTCACTTCTTCAAATTTAAAATTCTACCTAATTGCATTTATCATGCACATTGATCAAAATGTGCTCCTCGTCTCTTCAATAACATGTTGACAAGTGGCACATTGTTATTGGTTCATCTTTAGTCCCACATCCTTCATGTTTCTCATTCCTCCATCCTTATTTCCTATAAATGGAAGACATCTCTATTGATTTTGGATCCACAACTTTAGGAAAAGTCATTATCTAAATATTTTATGTATGTTCAGCCATTGTTCATGAAGGTTTTCATAACATTTTATCACTATAACAAGGTTATTGAGAATTTTCATCAAGTATCACATTTTTCATCATCAAAGCTTGCAAGGAATTAGGAAAGGGCTACTTTCCACATCAAATTAGCACCAATTCCCCCATGGGATGCTGGTTTGAATGCTTAGAATGAGTTTTATTAGCTTTCATTAGATTAAATTTGCATTTCAATGAATTGCATGGGGAATGATTGTTTTAGACTTGTTTAATGACTAACATTAGGTTGTTTAATGATGTTTGAGCCAGTCTAGATCAACCATTCACACTATCTAGGGTTAGAAAGTCAACAATTTGCATACACCCTTCACAACATTCTAAACATACTTTGATGATCATTAAATCATTAATGCCCTATATTAATTAGATCAACTAATGACTAACTAATGACTAATAGTGTAACTATACTTTATAATCCATTGTACAACAACAATATTCTCATTATTTCTAGTGAAATAATTTATATTGGTCCTTGATCAAAAGACAACCCTA
>VDFB02000003.1:721784572-721839933 GCA_007258455.2 Sequoia sempervirens
GTTCATTTACACGTTTACTATTGTTGGTATGAAAAGTGCATAGTTTAAATTTTTTAATTTGTTTTGGATTTCTTTCTAATTTAATAATTTATTTTTAAAACTCATGTATGCACATGTAAGAGATAATATATCTCACTTGTATCTTTATCTGATAATGAATCCTTATATCTTAATAGTGTATACTTGACTTTCATTTTTCTTAGTTCAAAGCTATAATTATAGTCTTGACCCAATATATGGTTATAGGCATGTGATTGAATTACAAAAATTTTAAACTTGAATTTAATCATAGGTCTAAGTCGACTTCTTCCAATTAAATATTGTCTGTTGATTAATCTACAAAATATTTAAACTGAAGCACCATAATATTATATCAAAAGACAATGTCATTGTTTAATCCAATCATCCATCTATGACATCATATACGATTATATCATCAAATCATTAGAAAATTTAAGAGCATTGCATCAACATCTAAGATCATAGGGACACAATAGGTAGAGGCACAAAAATTCATAAGAATTTGAATGTAGATATTAAGACCATAAAAAGGGTTAAAATAGATATTGGATTAGAACCACAACTATAGACAATTTATGTAACTGTGGGATTGAAGCTAAACACAACACAACTTATGTATCTGTGGATGTGAAAATCTGCATATGGTTAGCATCTTAAAACCAAAATAATCCTCAACATCCCTATGAGATAATGAAACATGTTAGATATGCTAAGTAAGATATTAAAACAATAAGAAAAACCAAATAAGCATACAAACAACATGAATCAACTTCAACTCATAGTGGATTGGTGTCACATGTGCTAGTGACCCTTTCCCAATCCTTGATCAAAGCTTAAGATGAAAATGCTATGAAGATGGTGGAGTGATGATGAGCAAAATCAGTTCTCCAATGGAGAGTGACTTTGCATGAGTGATTGTGGAGGGTTTGCTTGAGGATGAAGCCTCTATTTAAGGATTTTCAAATGCTAAGTGTTGAAGAGGGACCAATGTGGGACTAAGAAACAGGCCAATGAAAAGAGGCCACTTGTCATCATGTGAGTGGTTGATGCATGTGCAAGATTTGGGAAGAGTGCCCATGAGAGGGAGGAGAATTTGAATTCAAATTTGAGAGTAAATGCTAAGTGGGGACAAGAAAATGAGTAATAAATGCAATGTTGGAGGGATAAATCAACTTGCCTTTGAATTCAAAATTGAGGGAATATTCCCCATAAATGCCATGTTGATGGAAAATCTTGGATTTAATAAATCAATAAATTGATTTATATGTGCAAGTGGCTAAATCTAGAGAATACAAGTGGGTGAGATTAGCATTAGATCAGGATTAGATTAAATAAATGATGATTAGGATGATTTAATGGTGCTTAGATGATTTTGACTTTTAGGACTTAAATACTTGATTTATTTAATTCAGAAAAGGATGAAGTATGATTTGGATTTGAATTAAATAAAGTCTTGATTTATTTGATGAATGGAATATGATTATGCATGATGTAAATTTGACATGTCTACAGTATCAAACTATTGAAGTTTTCCTATCTAAATTTTGATGACAAAAAATAAAATTAGATCTAAATGAAGTGTCATGTAATCACATCTTAAGCAAAGTACTTGCATCTTCTTTGTCAATTTCATCAATATGTGTAATATTTCTTTATTGGGCTGTATTGTCTAGTATAATTATGCTATTGATTGCTGAACTAATTGATTAACCCAAATATCTTAGAGATGTTTTACTTCAATTAATTTTGGTGAACGTTTCTTATTATACACTCCTTAGAGTTTTACCATAAGGTTATATCCTTCTACTTCTTGTCTCACAAATTTGATTTTTTTTTATTGCTTGCATCTTCCACATTAGTTTTAATTTACAATAGTTAGGGTTTGAGATTCATGGTTGGTTACCTTTTGGAACACACTCTCCATTTAATTGTACTTCATTGTTGGATATTTTGTTATGGAGTTCTCATGAGCCCATTTCATTGTCTTATGTCGATTCATATATCAAGGATCCTAATGTATTTTTATAGTTTGTTCATCTTATGCATGGATCATTGAGGGAATTATCTCCTTGTACCAAACATAAAAGATGTTACCCACTCTATGTACTACATACTTTATATTTTCCATCACTTCACCTTTCATAGAGCTTGTTACCACCATTCCATCCATTTTAGAGGAATTTTATTCATTCTTATACACGATTCATAATGATTATACACCTTGTATGGAAAATGATGATGAAAACCTAACCATATATTTGTATGATACATTAAGGAATCTTGCTTTAGGTGATGATATACTTAGAAAGCATATTCCTTTTGCATATGCTTATATGCTATATGCTAGCTCGATGTGCATGAGGAATGATCTTCTATATCTCATGGTGTTTTAGATCCTATTTTTGATAATTATCATATTATTAAAGATCCACTGAAAAAGGACAACCACTTTCTTGCACAATTCTTCTTCCTTCCTTAGGATTATAATTTTTCTCACATGAAATTTAGCCTCCTTCATATTATTTTGAGTCATATGTTGCATTTCCTCATTCGTGGCCTCTACTTTGTCTTTATTTAGATTCTTGAGGAAAGGCTCCATTTTTTCTAGTTAGGAAATCTATAAATTATTTGGACTTTATAAACTTCTCATCTAGATACAAAATTTAGCATATGAAAGATCTCTTATTTCACTTGGTACATTATTATAAATGCTTAGGTCAACTATCATTTTGTCTTGTGGAGGATCATCAACTCAAACTCTTGGAGGGGAAACTAAGATTTGATTAGCCTCTTCAATGTTTAGTATATTATCTCCTATCTCTAGTGATTTAATATAATACATTGAATAATTTATCAAGGGTTGAACAACACTTGGGTGTCTTAGAGATATTTTGGGAGGAATACTTGTTGTTACTTATATCTAAATTTTTTTAATAAGGTGTTCAAATTATTGTTCTACTTGTTGTGACTCTTCTCCAATTATTTTTCAGCTTGTGCAAAAACTTGGGGAACTAGAATAGAAAATGTATCGAGCATGGTTTGCATTTTGATTATGGGATCTTGAATTTCTCTTTATGCTCCCTTGTAATTTTTATTATCCTTTTTCATTTTCTTTTCCAATCATAAGAATCAGACACCGATGTTCTTTTCTTGCTTATGATTTTGATTATATCCTCAATTCTATCACACCCATAGTGGAAATTGGAATTCTTCACCATTAGCCTAGCTTGATCAATGAAATGTTGAGGGTCTCAATTCCTCTTCATATTTACCCTCATTCTATAATATTGTAATAGAGGATATAAGAACTCCAACTCCTCCTTAGAAATGATAAAAAAAAAAGAAAGAAAAAATAGTTGATGTTGGTGTTTAGGGGGAAATAGGGTTTACCAAAATTAAAATGATAGACTACTAAAGTATCTAAACCTAAATAGAAATTAATCAAATTACTTACACTCAATTTAAAAGATTTCCTTAATGATATGGAAATAAAGGATAGTGTTGTATAAGCTTGACTGCACTCATAAGACAAATGGAAATGTTTATTGTGCAAGCAATGAGACTTATGTTTTTTTTTATAATACTTCAATGACAATATTTACTAGAGAAGTTAAAGGAAAAGAAAACAATTACATCAGCTGAAAATGTACTCTTGAATCAACAAGGTTATTTTTTATTTAAATCCAACTTTTAATAAATGTGTATATATGAGAGTATTAATAGCATATAAGTTACAATGATGGCTTAAGTGGAAAACTTATATTGTTTCTTGTATCTTTTAATCATTAAATAACATAATCAACTAAAAGTTAATCACAATTTATTTGCAAATATATATATATATATAATCATACATTACTTATGTCATACAAGGAAATTTTTTTTTTTCAAGTAATTCGAGCCTTTTTAATGCACATTTGAACAAAATGAGGAACTTTGTGTTTAGATAGATTGAGACAATTCTTGTTAAATAATAGTCACTTGGGTCAATGTTAACTAATTAATTAACCAAGTTCAAATTTGAGTTATACTATGAAGTTAGTCACCCTTGTTCTTTTGTGGGTGGCTAGCTTGATACCAAGTATCAAATGACCAAATAAAAAAAGCTAGACTTAAGATTATTTGACTGGTAGGAAATAGCATTATGTTTGATTTGATTTAGCTTCTATGAACATATTTTTGTGGTTTTGTTATCTGTGCAAATGGTTGCAGGGTCTTGTTGATTTTTGTAGCTCGAAAGGGTGGATGCGGAGTTGTTTTAAAGCAACCTGAGTTGGATATGCTTTAAAACAATTCTAGTTGGATTTTCAGCAACAACATGATTTTTATTCTTTAATAGAATGTTTCTAGTTTGTGAGGTTGAGATAAGATGGAGAGTGATTTTATGTGATTTAAAGCCAAAGAATGCAAGGAAAGTTTCTTTTCTTGCATGCCAAGTAAAGCAGCTAGGCTCTATATATGTAAGATTGTTGTAGCAAACTTGTATTGTATTTTCGAAAGAAAATTTTGTTGTTAGGTTGAATAGAAGATTCAACATTTGCAGTTTTTTCCCCATTCTGGGGTTTCCTAGGTATATCTGTGTTATTGTCTTTTTGTGATTGGATTCTTGTTATTTTTGCTTCTATTGTTATTAGTTTTTATTTAATCCAATGTATTAAAATTGTTATAAATCATATATTTGATTATATTATGTAAATTTATTGTGCAATTAATCTGTAGCTGGGTTATAAGAAATTAACATGGTATCAAAGCACTAAACTCAGAATACGAAACCAAGATTCAAGGAAAATATATATATATTTTTGTCTCCAATTTTTTTTGTGTGGCTATGGCAACCAGTGTTTGATATGAGGATAGGCTTGAGGGTGCATCTAACTTCTTGCAGTGAAAGGTTCAGATTACATCTATTCTCAAGGAGAATAGGCTATGGATCTATGCTAGTACAAAAGTGACACCACCAAAAAATGATCCCATTGCCTTAAATTCACATGAAGTCAAAGAGGCCAAAGCTCAAAGGATTATCCTGGATGGAGTAAGAGACCATTTGATTCCTCATTTATCGGGGAAAGGCATCGCCAAGGAGATGTGGGATACACTCACAAAACTTTATCAAAGCAACTATCAGAGTCATAAGATGATGTTGAAGGACTTGAATTGCATAACATCAAGATTTCCAAAGGCGAGAGTGTGACCTCTTACTTGTCCAAGTTGACATAGGTCAGGGATGAGCTGGCTATTGTTGGAGAGATGATTGATGAAGATGAGTTGGTGCGTATAGCCTTGAATGGTTTTTCAAAGCACTGGGAAGTGTTTGTCAAGTGTGTTGTCAGCAGAGATTGGCTACTTGATTGGGCGAGGCTTTTGCATGATTTTGTTCAGGAGGAGATCCATGAAGGTGCTCATCGAGGAGATCAAATGAAGAAGGGTCAAGGTGAAGAAAATATTGCTCTTGCAAGCAAGGGTAAGAAGAAGTCCAATAAAGAAAAAATGCAAGGTTCTTCTTCCAAGAGTGGGAAGAAGAAAGATCTAAGCAAGATAAATTTTTTTTGCTGCCATCAAATGGGCCAGTATGCTAGTCAATGCCTAAATAAGAAAAATAAGGACAAGCAAAAGAAGCATTTTTCTACTATAGCAGAGGTGGACGATTTTGCATCACAATTTGAGAATGAGTTTTCACTCATTGCCTATCTCTCAAGTTCAATTGCCAATAGGGTATGGTATATTAATAGTGGGGCGTCTCGCCAAATGATGAGTGTTAGATAATATTTCACCAAGTTGGAGGAGAAGAAGCTGGATTTCTATATTGAGCTCAGAGATAATGCCAAGTACCATGCAACTGGTATTGGCACTATCAAGTTTCAAAAGGAGTCTAGAAAACCCTTGTTGGTGGAGGATGTGTTGTATGTCCCTAGCATGACAAAGAATTTAATCTCAGTTTCTACTTTGGAAGACAAGGGTTACATTGTGACCTTTGAGAGGGGAAAAGTCTATATTCGTCCCAAGGATTCCAAGGTTGCAAAAGTGTTTGGAGTCAGGAATGGTAGCTTGTTTTGATTACAGTTTGAACCAATACATGCATTGGTTAGAAGCTATAAAGGGCTAGGAGAATTGTGGCACAAGAGGATGGATCACCTTCACCATGGAGCACTTAATATTCTTAAGGAAATAGTGATGGGGCTGCCTAAGATGAAGATAGAAAAGCATGAGGTGTGCAAGGGATGCACTCTTGGGAAATATGCCAAGACCAATTTTCTAAGCAGTGACACTAGATCTAAAGGGATTTTGGATCTCGTACACTCAGATGTGTGTGGACCTATGTCAACATCATCCTTGAATGGATATGAGTATTATGCTACCTTCATTGATGATTTCTCCAGAAGATGTGGATATATTTCAAGAAGAATAAAGGTGAGGTCTCTAGTAGGTTCAAAGAGTTTAAGGCTCTTGCGGAGAACCAAACAGGGAGGAAGATCAAGATACTGAGGTTTGATAATGGAGGCGAGTATACCTCAAATTCCTTCAAAAAAAAATCCTCAAGAAGGTATCATTAAAGAGTTGACAATTCCTTACAACCCTTAGCGGAATGGGGTTGTTGAACGAAAAAATAGGGCTATAGTTGGAGCAGCCAAGGCCATGCTTCATTATCAGGATCTTCCTTGGTTCTTAAGGGTAAAAGCTTGCAATACAACTATATATTTGTAGAATAGGAGCCCTCACAAAGTGTTGGGAAAGTTGACTCCAGAAGAGGCGTTCACTAGTTAGAAACCAAATTTGGGGCACATTCACATCTTTGGATGCCTTGTGTATTGTCACATTCTTGTTGAGAAGAGAACCAAGTTGGAACCAACTACAGAGAAGGGCATCCTTGTTGGGTACAATGAAACTTATAAGGCTTATCGGTTTTGCATTCCTACTCTCAAGAAAACAGTGGTTCACAAAGATGTGAAGTTCGAGGAAGAGAGGTCTCTTCATAAGTCAACCAACTTGATGAATGAGGAGGAGCAATCACCCACAATTGAGGTAGCACAAATTCCTCAAACTTCATTCATGCAAGCTAGAGAGCAGAGCAAGCAAGCCAAGCACGGTGATTAGAAGGAGGAACAAATAATTCCCTAGCCTCAGATTCCTACTACCGAGAAGAGGAGAAACAGGGCAACTGAGCAGACACTGAGAGAGGCTCAAGAATATGTAGGTGATCCTCAAGATTTAGTCAAACAAAGAAAGGCCCCTAGATTTTATTCTGATTATGTGGCACTTATAAGTGAATTAATTGAAGTAGAGCCTTCTAGCTTTTAGGAGGCATCCAAGCACCAAGTGTGGAGAGATGCCATGGTGGAAGAGTATTCTTCCATCATGAAGAACAGTGTGTGGGAGGTAGTACCATGACCAAAAGATAAGTCTATGGTGGGCTCGAGATGGATGTATAAGATTAAGCATGTTGTAGATGGTAGTGTGGAAAAGTTCAAAGCCTAGTTTGTGGCTAAGGGGTTTTCTTAGAAGGAAGGAGTCGACTATGATGATAATTTCGCTCCAATAGCCAAGTACTCATCCATAAGAGCTATCATTTCTATAGCAACACAGATGGGTTGGAGGATTCACTAGATGGATGGAAAGATGGCCTTCCTCAATGGAGTGATTGAGGAAGAGATTTACATAGAGCAGCCAGAAGGATTTTAAGCACATGGGATGGATTCTCATGTATGCAAGTTGAAAAGAGCATTGTATGGACTCAATCAGGATCCTAGGGCATGGTATTCATCTATTGACAGTTACTTGTAGAGCGTGGGCTTCATCAAGAGTGAGGCGGATTTGAACCTGTACTATGTTTAGTTGAAGGGCGAACTTCTCATATTGGTGTTATATGCTAATGACGCATTTCTCACAAGGTCAGAGGAGCTCATAGCACACTGCAAGTAGGATCTTGTAGGAGAGTTTGAGATGAAGGACTTGGCTTTGATGCACTACTTTTTTGGATTGGAGTTGTGGCAGAAAGAGGGAGAGATATTCCTTGGACAAGGGAAGTACTTAATTGATATCTTGAAGTGATTCAAGATGGAGAACTATAAGCCTATGTCAACACCACTCATGACCAATTGGAAGAAGATTGATGCTTCCATATCAAAGGAAGTGGACTCGACTTTATATAGATAGTTGATAGCCTCTCTTATGTATCTGGTCAACACCAGGCCAGACATTTATTTTGCAATGAACTCGCTCAGTCAATTTATGGTGGAACCTAAATGTATGCACTAGATAGCTATGAAGCATGTTTTGAGATATCTCTGAGGCATAGTTGATTATGGGTTGAATTATATTCAGTAGGATGGAGTGAAGCATGAGGGGTTTACCAATGTAGATTGGGAAGGTAGTACAATTGATCAGAAGAGAACTTTAGGGTGTAGTTTTATTTTGGGATTAGGAGCAGTCTCTTGGTACAATAGGAAACAAAATCTAGTTGCGTTGAGTTCTGTAGAGGCCAAGTACATGGAAGCTAGTATGGCTACATGTGAGGCTATCTAGCTTTACAAACTTCTAGTTGGGCTCTTTGATCAGGAGCTAGATCCTACAGTCATTTACTATGATAATCAGAGTTGTATCAAACTCTCTAAGAATCTAGTGTTTCATGACAAGTCAAAGCACATTGAGATCAAGTACCACTTCATCAGAGATTGTGTGGAGAAGGGGATAGTGAAGCTCCATTACATTCCTATGAACGAACAAATAACATATATCTTGATGAAGCCCTTGATGAAGAGTAAGTTTGAATACTTCAGGGACAAGTTGGGTGTTGTGAAGAACACCTTCCTCACTAAGAGGGAGTGTTGATTTTTGAAGCTCAAAAGGTGGGATGTGGAGTTGTTTTAAAGCAACTTGAGTTGGATATGCTTTAAAACAATTCACGTTGGATTTTGAGCAACAACATGATTTTTATTCTTTAATAGAATGTTTCTGGTTTGTGAGGTTGAGATAAGACCGAGAGTGATTTTATGTGATTTAAATCCAAAGAATGCAAGGAAAGTTTCTTTTCTTGCACACTAAGTAAAGTAGTTGGGCTCTATATATGTAAGATTGTTGTAGCAAACTTGTATTGTATTTTCAAAAGAAAAGTTTGTTGTTAGGCTGAATAGAAGATCCAACATTTGTAGGTTTTTCCCCATTCTGGGGTATATCCATGTTATTATCTCTTTGTGATTGGCTTCTTGTTATTTTTGCTTCCACTATTATTAGTTGTTATTTAACCCATTGTATTAATTGTTATAAATAAGATATTTGATTATAAACTGTGAATTTATTGTGCAATTAATCTGTAGCTGGGTTATAAGAAATTCACAGGTCTTGCCTTAGGTTTCATTGTTGTATGTTTCTTTGAAAATTTATGCTCTTCATGGTTAGCTCTATTTAAAAAAATTTCTCTTGATTGGAAAAATTCATTTAGGGGTTTTTGAATCCGTGCCCACGCTTGGGGGACTATATAGGTGATTCTTAATTGATTTTATTTAGTTTTTATTATTTTATTTTTAAATTTTTGTCATTACATGGGAAAACTATTTTGTTTTAGGGGTTTTTTTATCTGTAATATGTTTTTTTGCTTATGATTTTTTTGCCGATTGTTTTTGTATTTATTTATTATTTCTATTAGAAACAAACAAAACTGAGAAGGGGGGTGAATCAGTGTTCTGTAAAAATTAACTTTATTATTTTGATCTTTAATCCACTTAAAACATTCAACCAAATTTAATATGCAGAAATAGAAAGAAAACAACCACAACACCATAACATAAGGATTTTTATGTGGAAATTGTTAGGAGAAAAACTACAATGGATGGCCAATGCACAATAAGTTCCGAGTATACCCAAAAGAAAGATTACAAAATGGGAATGCACTTGCATTTAGGCATGCTGCCTAGAGATCACTGCTCAAAATAAGAAGGCTCACTGCCTTATAGAGATTTGGATTAAATCCAAGATAAAGAACTAAAAGATTAGCATCTACAAATGCTTGATTATAGTTCTAGTTAGGCTCCGACGACAATCTTTTGTCCTTCTAACTAATACTAAACTCTTTCTCTACTCTACTCTGATTCGCGCCACAAAATATTTATGTGCAAGTGAAATTGTGCATAAAATCACTCTAACACTCTTCAAATATTTGCAATACACACCAACATACCTTCTTCACATACCAAAATGATATAATAAATCATCTATATATATCCACACCTAAGAATTTAATCACTACAAGTTAGCTTCAATAAAACTTAAAAATGTTTACAACTGCCAGTTCAAATCATGAACAAAATTCAATGTACATCCACAATGGTCGGCTAAAACTTATCTTAGACCCAAAACATAATGATCAACTGCAAAAATATTCAAATAAACATTCCTCGAATATCTGTTATACATTTTATCAACCGAGTCAGCCCTAAAATATTGATAAACAAAAAATTACCAACTGGATCTTCAAGCTTACACAAGGCTTGGTACGAGGCACTGAGATTTATGGATAACATAAGAAATATAGTGATAGACCTCCCATGATATCGACACCACAAAATAACAATTGGAAATCTACACAAGAGTTGATGAACTCAAAACTATCAGATACTTTGTTCATCATGACAGTCCTCAATTTGCCTATCGTTAGGAGAAACTAGTGTCATGTGAATCTAATTACCGACTAGGGTTACCATCAATGACAACACCAAAGCATAACTGCAGTGTCTCTTGCCAACAATCTCCTCCTTTGGCATTGATGGCAACACTTAGTGAAAAATATGACTATGTGTCAAATAAAAACCAACATGAATTACACTACCACTTCAAAACTCCAAAAAGAAACTTCAATTGGCTCAAAAAAGCAACTACCCCTATGATGAATATACATTTTTCACTATACACTTATCCCCCTTTGACATCAATGGAAAAAACTGGGAAAAATGAAACAAAAGTTCAAAACTGTACAAGCAAGAACTTGTAACTTACAAAATTTTGAAAACATCTTGAAAATCTTGCTTCAACACTCTTAAATTGTCATCCAAACCTTTTTGAGACTTTCCATAACTGTTATGCGACCACATGTCAAGTAAGACTGAGCTTCTATAGATTCTAGGTTCACTGGGTCACTAACCACCACAACAACTTTTACTTCAGTCAAAACACTCACCAGTATCTAAATCTTTAGACAAATTAGTCCTCTGAGTTCACTGACTCTCCCAACAATCCTGTCATATTCATTCTTTAAGCATCTTAATTTTTCAAGTAGAGAAGTTACTTGACCTTCTTGTTGATCAACATCATAGACTAATGGATCAAAAGTATTAGAAATGATAGCCAATTTATTTTCAAGCTCCTTCACCTTTTCTCAATACCTTCAGTAAACTTGGAAAAAACCAAACATGCCTTATAGGCCTTTCCAACTTTAGATATGGAATCTTGAATGTTCTTCATGCAAGTGGCTAACAAATTCTTATCCTTTGCAATCACTTCCTTTAACCAACTAAGTCTCTTATCATTAAACTCTTTTTTAATTTTATCCTCAACAGATTTCTTAAGAGACTCAAATTGAGTACTTACAACATTTATGAGCTTCTTTAGCTCACTGGAAGAGGAACCAGATGGATCCATGACATGAGTAGGCATTAATTTGTACAAGACTCCAGATGCAAGACTTAGCAGTTCACTATCCTCTATGTGAGACTTCAAAATCTTCTCACCAACCTTAGCTTGAGCAATTGATGCGAACTTCATCATTTAAATTGGGGAGAAATCAGATAGATTGATTAAGCCTTCATCCAATTCAAGATCAAAAACTTCCTGTTGCTCCACCAAAGATCTCTTCACTGCCTTGGCAATGTCTCTTGCCTCCACTCTAATTTCCTTGACTTGAACTTTCACTGCTTCAACGTTTGGTTCTTTAGAGACTGATTCTAGATTGCATTCAGTCACTTTAACTTCTTCATTCTACATTTCCTTCTCCTCAGCTATCACCACCTTAGGAACTTCATTTTCCATAGGTGTCTCTATATTTTCTACATTAGGAGGGATCTAAAAAATCCTTAACATCTGCATTCACTTCCTCATACTCTGAAACATTTTTAGCATTGACTTCTTCAACATTTCTCTTATTCTTTGACATAAAATCTTCCAAAATTTTCTTGGTTTCACTAACAACAGCATCAATTTGACCAAGCATGAGTTTATTCACCCTTGACTTGCTCTTAAATTACTTTTTAAATTTTTCAAGGAGTGAATTCATCTCCTCAATTGACATTTCAGGACACAAATTAGCAAGAATTCTCTTCCTCATATTCTCTTCTTCTATTCTAGATAGCACTTAACATTCTTGACTCCAAAATATTATACAAACCTTTTGGTAATCCAAACATAATCTCAACAAGAAACTTATTGAAAATGTTCATGTGCTTTACTGTGGCTATAACTTCAAGAACTCTTAGACCAAATTCTTCAAAAGTTTCATACAATTCACAAAGGGGCTTAAGATTACCATCCTTGAAAATTGCATTCTCAACTTCCTCAACTGACATACTAGGTTTGTCAACTTTCACCTTCTTTTCCTTTTCTTCTTTTCTGGAAGATTTTCTCTTGTCTAGCTTTACAGGTTGAGTTCTGGTAGCCTTCACTTCTCTCAAAACTTCTTCTGATTATGTTTCCTCATCTTTTGAAATAGGTTGATATGTTCTTGAGATTTTATTCATCTTCCTTTTACCAGAAGGCTTGTCTTGAGCTGGATTGGCTACTAGCAAACTCCTAGTAGATCTAGTGTGGGGAAAAGATGTTCCCGAACTAGCTGGCTCTTCCTCTTTTGCTACTTCAACCTCTTCTCTCTTCCTCCTTGCTTCTTTCAATTTATCTATCATTATGCCCATATTTTTTGCAATATTTTCTACCTCTTTCCTTGCTCTCCTGTTTATCACTAGATTTTTCAATTCCCCATGAACTTGCATACTTTTCTCTACATAGTTCCCAAACATTTCTTCTCCGTAATCCAAAGGCGAACTCAACAAATGTTTGCATACATCTTCAGGACATTCAACTCTTCTTCGTAACCCATAGGCATGATCTATATTGTTCTGGGATCAACAACTTCCATATGACATTGGTCATTGTCGACCATGAAGCATATAATGTCCTTGTATTGCTCCACAATTGAAGTGGGAATTCTTTCCCTGAAATGCATCATATCCTAGAAATTTTTGAAGTACCCCTAGAGGGTAGTATTTCTCACCTGACAATCACCAAAACCAAACAACATGTTCCTTATTTGAATAGCTACAGGTTCATTATTCTGCCAATGAACTCTTCCAATACCCAGAACCTCATCCAAGAAATAGAAAAACAAACATACTAGAAGATTACCAAATTTGATTTTGCTCAAATTCTTCTTATCTTTCTTGATTTTTCTCAGATTCTCCATCAACTAAATTTTGAGTAGCTCACACAAATCATAGTTTGCATTTTTCTTTACCATTTCATAGGCTGCATAGATGGCCATACCAGATACAAAATTATCCTAGCTAGAGTGGTATATCTTGTAACTGATAACCATTGATGAAAATTTTACATCTACTTCAACAATGTCTTCTATTGTCATTTCCCTTCTATCTCATTTTGCACTTGTTGCTTCTATAACCTTTTCATTCTTCACGAATTTCAAGACTAAAAGTCTTCTAGTGGAATTCAGACCAGTGACTGCACATATAACATATTTTGTGATCTTGAAAGGTATTCTTAGCCACATGAATTTGTCATGAACATGGCTCAAAATGTATCTAACCCATTCACTCTCCTCAAATATGGGAAATTTTGCAAACTGCGTGAACTTCTTGTCTTCTAGGGTTTGGTATTCTGGTTTGACAGTGAAGTATTCTCCAAGTATATGTCTTGAATACAAATTCATTATTTGAGAGGTGCCTAACTCTTCAATCTTAGCATGAACATAAGTCCTAATATCCTTAGTGTGCAAAACTTTGAACAACACATGTGAAAATGAACTGAGAGGCTCGATCTCAGTAAACTTATAAGGGTGCCATTTAAAATTAGGATGAGGTCGATCCTTGACTTTGACTACCAGAGGAGTGGAAATTCTTGCAAATTCACAAATTTACTAGTTTTTTGATAAATACCTTTTTCGTCGGATCGAGGTTTGATTGCAGATTCTTCTTCACACTCTTAATCTCTCCACAATTCAATAAATTTCACTCCAAGGCTCTTCAAACTGCTTTCCTTCAAAATGCAAAGTGACAAATGAAGAATAAGAGTGGATTTTTATCATTTGCACAACTAACCATTTTGATGCAATGAATGCCTTTACTGTAGTACATCTGGTTACTCTATTCATGTACAAAGATAGATAAAACTTCTACGGATCTTTTACAGTACTGCATAATATCTTCTCAAATCAATTGAAAAAAAACTAAAAATCATTGATCTACCTACTGGACTGGTCCACATTCTAGTACCAACTTCCTGTAGGGGGTTAAAAGATTTTCCTAATAGCTCACCCTAGGCCAAATGCCTACAACTAATTCCTAGAGGAATTACCAAAATCAAATTTTGGTGCAGGGATATTTTCTTTAATAGAGGGTTCCTTCTTCACCCATTTCTTCTACATCTACCTTATGATCACATCTATAGTAATTTTACCTTTTCCTTTGACATCCTATTGTCTTTTTTGATTTACTGGACCTCTTCTGCTCTAATAGAATTTAGCAGTATGGCCGAATTTGTTGCAGTTGTAACACACAAAAATTCTCTATTTAGACCAATTGTTCTACTGATTTTTCCTTGTCCTGCATTGATTAGAAATATGCCCAAGTCTATTGCATGCATAGCATCTTATATCTCTATGAAATTTATGCACCAAATTTTTGCATGCATTGGACTTATGACCATACTTGTTACAATTGAAGCACTGACTTGAGAATGATGGTCCAATTTGATTTATTTTGCTTCTAAACTGAGAAGCCATATATTGAAACCTATTGTAGGTAAAATAGTAACCATTGAATCTCTGAGCATTCATTTTTCTTATCGAATTCCTTCTAGCTTTCTTCATCTGATTTCCTTACTAGAATCTTCCTTGTCTGAAATTCCTTTGTCCAGAGTTCCTTTGACCAAAGTTCCTTTGTTCAGATCCAGAACTTTCACCTTCCTCATAGCTAAGACCTTGCTTGTCACCATCAGTCCTTTAACCTTTAATCAATTCATCAAGCTTGGTTGAGCTTGCTTTGAATTTCTCCTTGTACTCATTTGCAGTACTAAGTTCATTTATGAGATCATCAAGTTGTTTTTCAAGCACTTCCCCATTGTTTTTAATTGTTCCAATTCATTGTCCAATTGGCTGCATTGTTTAGATTTTTCTTTCAATGATTAAGCAAGATTTTCTTCATTCTTCTTTCTATCTTCAATCTCCTTGGTCATCCTCATCATGATAGATTCCATCTCATGCTTCAAGACAACATTTTCTCTAGAGAAATTTTCACATTCTTTTGTTTTCACCTTCAAGGAATGACTTAGTTGTTCATCTTCCATGCTTCTATTCTTCTGCTTAAGTTGATCACATTGTTCTTTTCTTTTCTCCCTTGATTCATTGATCTTGTCTTTCAATGATTGGATGAATTTTTTTAAATTCTCAAGATTTTCTTGCAATTCTCGGTTCTCAGACTTTGATTGGTCAAGATCATCCAAGGCCGCCATAAGTTGTTGTTAAAGACTGCTTGTATCCATTGAAAACACTTTCCAAGATCTCCCCAAGCTATTAGACTTCTTTCGAGGAACTAGCTTTGGGGGGTGAATCAGTTTTCTACAAAAAATAACTTTATTATTTTGTTCGTTAATCCACTTAGAACATTCAACCAAAAGTAATATGCAGAAATAGAATGAAAACAACCACAACACCATAACACAGGGATTTTTTCCTGGAAACCCTATTAGGGGAAAAACCATGATGGATGGCCAATCCACAATAAGTTTTGAGTATACCCAAAAGAAAGATTACAAAATGGGAATGCAATTGCATTCAGGCACACCGCCTAGAGCTCACTGCTCAAAACAAGAAGGCTCACTGCCTTACAGAGATTTGGATTAAATTCAAGATAATTAATTGAAATATTAGCATCTACAAATTATTGATTATAGTTCCAGTTAGGCTTTGATGATGATATTCTATCCTTTTGACTAATACTGAACTCTTGCTCTACTCTGCTCTGATTCACACCACAAAATATTTATGCAAAAGTGAAACTATGCATAAAATCACTCTAAAACTCTTTAGATATTCACAACACACACCAACATACCTTCTTCACATACCAAAATTATATAATCAATCATCTATATATATAGGTGACTAAGAATTTAATCGCTACAAGTCAACTTCAATAAAACTTAAAAATGTTTACAACTGTCAACTCAAATCATGAACAAAATCCAATGCACATCCACAATGGTCGGCTACAACTTATCTTGGACCCAAAACATAATGATCAACCAAAAAAATATTCGAATAAATATTCCTTGAATATCCACAATACATTTTATCAATTAAGTCAGCCCTAAAATATTGAAAAACAAAATATTACCAACCAAATCTTCAAGCTTACACAAGGCTTGGTATGAGGCACTAACATTTCTGGATAAAATAATAAATATACTGATAGGCCTCCCATGAGATCCACACCTCAAAATAACAACTGGAAATCTGCACAAGAGTTGATGAACTCAAAACTACCGGATACTGTATTCATCTTGACTGTCCTCAATCTGCCTGCCAGTAGGAGAAAATAGTGTCATGTAGATCTAATTATTGACTAGGTTTTCCATCAATGACAACACCAAAGCATAACTATAGTGTCTCTTGCCAACAATTTTAATCAACCTTTAAATTTTAAATTTTATGTTACATGGTGCAAACATATGCTACATTGAGTCTTATGAGGGCAAGCATAGGCTGGCCTAAAACCAATAAGAATTGAGGATGTGTACTAGAGTACACTATGTATAACTCATCTTAGTGCATGCCTGTAACATCTACATGCATATATACATCTAGAAGATGTGGCAAAGAATTGGATAAATAAAGTTTGATAGTTTAACCATCTTTTCCAATGGTCTGGGCTTTGGCCAAAGTGCTTGAAAAAATGGGAAGATCCTAAAAAGAGGATCACCCTTCTCTATTGTTCCACATTTGGCACCTTCTGAGGAGCAAAAAACTTCCTCATTCATATTCAAGCATTTCAAGCATATACAAGAAGGAAATCTTTAGCACATCTTGAATGAATGGAGAGAATACATTAATGTCAATCACTTAATAAAATTTAAGTCTTTTCAATGCATATCATACAATGCATGTCATTTCATTTATCATTCATAGCAACATACATGCCACTCTTCACAACTTGTAAGATAAAATTCAATCATGATCCTTATTTAAGGTCGATACGTTCTCCATAATTTACTCCCTCAAATGTTCTATTGTTATTCATGGTGAACTTGATAGGTTATAAAACTTAACATGATTTAGGACCAACAATGTCAAACATTTGGAATAGTCACCAAAACATAAAAAATAAACCCAAGAAAGAAGAATCATCAATTTCAACACTAAGTGAGAAAATGTTGACAATTCCAACAATAAATCAAGTACGATGAAGGGTCACGAAATTGATCATCAAGGAGTTGGTGACTAATCCAATCATAAGAAAAACTAAAGTGCAAAGGTTGGTCCTTACAATGCAAGAACAATTTTCAGCAATGAAATCAAATAAATCATCAATTTCAAACACTTTGCATAACTATGTGTCCACAATAATCACATAGAGGGAGGAAATGGCTACACGACACCTTTCATCCAAGGTGCGCTAGAGAACATACCCAATCACATTCACAATCAAATCATTCCTAGTTGCACATTCATGCAATGATTTCATTGTGATTGTAATCATAGTATGAGCTAAATACATTGGTCTATACAAATTTAAGAAATATTTAGCTAAACTACAATCCCAATGAGATGTTTGAAAATCATTAAAACGAAGAAGCCATTAAAGAAAATGATGAAGAAATGAATAATGAAAAACTATTTAAATGCTTCAAACCTCATCCCATTGGGGGATTGGTGTCATATTGATATGGAATGATGACCCTTTCCCTATCCCTTTGATAAACAAGATTTTTTTGATAGATTGATGATGAAAATAAGCTAAAATGGATGCAAGATTGAACCACAATGGATGAAAAATGCTTCAAAGGAATGCTAATGGATGAAAGTGTGAATGAATTTCAATAGCATAACTTTGCTCAAATGATTGTGGATCCATTTCTCTCCAAAATGTGAGGTATTTATAGGAGAAAATGGTGAATCAAGGGTTGAGATAAAATTGATCAATCAATGGCCAATATTCCATAAGAGGTGAAGGCATGGATCGAGGATTCTCATAAATGGATGAGAATGCAAGATCACATGGATCAAGGAGTCAATCAGTGGATCACAATGATTCAAACACACACACTTTCAAAGTTGTTAGAGAGTTTCTTAGGAAAGAATATTCCCTTTTTGAACTCAAATGGGAGAATATTCCAAGAGAATATTCCCATGCAAGTGGATGTGTGAGTGAAAATAGGAATTATTTAATTTAATTTTTTTTTTAATTATGCAAGTTTAGGGGAAATTAGGATGCTCATTAAATAATTAATTTATTTGATGAAAAGGGGATGCAAATGACATTTAATTAAATAATTTAGATTATTCAATTAAATGAGAGGAGATAAGGGGTGTTTAATTTAAATAATTTGGATTATTCAATTAAATTAGATGAAATTTTAGTGTGAAAAAGGGGCAAAATTAACCTAATCAAATTAATTAGATTAATAGTTAAAAATGATGTATTTAATTAAATAACTAGGCGTATTCAATTAAATAGTTGAGAAAGAGATAAATTTTAGGACAAAACAATGTTAGTAATCGGACTCAAGTGTGTAATATCATTTAGGACAATTTTAAGTGTCTACTGAACAATATGAAAAATGGTGGATGCTTTATGGCCTAGGTCATATAACACCACTATTCTCCAATTACCATTCAAGTATGCCCTAGGATCCCAAATTAGATTGACTATCAACACAAAGGTGAGTCAATTCTCAACAAGGAATACCTAGGAGGGGGTTCTTTAAGCTTTGATGGGTTCACCATCGAGCAAAAGCTTGGAAAAGACAACTTAACATTCAACTCACAAAACCTAGTAATGCAAGTCAAATGAGTAGTGCAAATGATGAAATTAAGCAACAATAAGTTAGGGTATGTGTACCTAGGAAGTCTAGAAATGTGATGAGGATTCTAGAAATGCAAAAATACTAGATCAAAATATTTTAGGGGGGACTAATACACCCTTACTACATTGTCTTAGTCCCGTTATTGTTTTATGAGGGAAATGTAGAATCTTTATATGTCGAAATAGGATCTGGAAGAATCTCTACAAAATACCACTTGGAGGAATAAGACGCCTTTACTACTATCTTAGTCCTGATCTGAACTTCTGAAATCTCTGAATGTGATCCCAAGGCTCAATGTCTACACTTCCTTCTTCTCAGATCTTAGGTCCTGAAACTTCTAGATCCGGCTTGTAGGTGAGTTTCCGTGAAGATGACAACTTTGCAATATAAATAAGACATGGTGTTGTTCACGGTAGGGCGTAGTAGGCTATCTAGACCATACTGATTGGAATGTTTTTTTTTTTTTCTTCTGTGTTTCCAAAAAGATCATTGCTATATATATATATATATATATTTATATAATCAAATTTAGGTCAACAGATTCTTAAGTGTCAAATTGTTCATACTAAATATTAATGCTATTGCTGCTATGGAATATAATGCATTGGAACGAGACCAATACTTCCAACTAAGATAGTGGAAAACTATTTCATCAAATACATATTACACTTTTATTTTATGAATGCTACTTTATTCTACCCAATGAGATATCCTTGAAAAGCATGGATCAAGGTTCATATTTAAATGAAACAAATTTTTCTTGAACTATTTTCAATGGAGGAAAAGTGTTTAGTTTGTTTCTTTAAAAAAAAGACTTATGAGTGCGTAAATGTAAAAGATAGCCGCTTCCATATGTCATGTAGAGATTAGCATTCCTTAAGTTATATAAAAGGGACTGACACTAAATTTATTATTGATATGGCTACAAAATGAGGTTAAGGATATTAATTCTAATCTCCATATATAATCGTCAGTATTAGCATTTCCTCATAGGGTTTGATCTAATTTAACCAGTACTTGTGGGTTAAAAACTATGTAAAGTCAATAGAGCGAAATAGAATGTTTATATTACTTTCAAATTTATAAAATTAGAGACAACAAAACCATTACAAGTAAATTAAATACATTTGATCAAGTTTCTTATTTACTTGGGAGCTCTTTTTCCTCATTGGTTATAGATTTTTATGACAGTAGTTTATTATCTGATTATGTCTGGTCCTTGCTAGAATTTGCACACCATTAAAGGATTTTACTCAACTCACTAGTCAATGCCATATGAAACATGAAAAAATATAGGGTACATGCCTATTCAATTAAAGGTTTCCTTGGACTACGTAGGATCTAGAAAGAGTTTGGTTTGAGGAAAAAATTATATAAAGTAGGGTTGCTTTCACAAATTGTCAATGATAGATTCATTTTATGAAATGGCAATTGAAATGATAATACAAAGAATACATGAATGATAAGCTTTAGGGTCCACTTAATCGTAACTGTGGTGGGAGTTGAGCCATCATGGCCAAGTGATAGACAAGCCTCAAAATAAATTTCTCTATAAATGAAGTAAATAATGCAAGCATCAATGCTCATTCATGATGATATGATTGACACCTATTTAAAATACCTATAGAAATTGGGTAAGATTTATCTAGTGGGCTCGTCATAATTAACTCTGTGAAAATAGGAAATGACAGTAAATTGTATCCAACACTGGTGTAAAGTAAATCAATTTACCCATAAAAATATAAGTATTATTATGGATGATTCTCATGCATGTGAGATGGCACGGGGAAGTTAATAACTCAAATATAAGGATATAAGGTAGAAGCATTTGCAGCTCATCAACATAAATTGGGCACCTCAGAGAAGTATTGGAGAGCCAACCCACTTTCTAAGTTTAGTTTTCAAACACTTATTTACATTATTAGCTACAAAAGCAATATAACATACACGTAAACTATGAAAGCATTAGTCAACATGTCAATTTAGATGGACTATGGTAGCAAGGGGATGGTGTGGGTGGTTTGCAACCGAATAAGTTTATGTTAGATGCAATAACACCACCTACCAGACACCCAAAAAGTGCATTACCTTGGCTCGAATTTTGGGAAACCTACCTATACTTGTGTGGAGGATTGTGATTGTCTTGACTTGTGATCAAATAATTTGACAACTCTGGAAGCCTATATGGTTGTATCTACTTCCAGACGTCCCTGCTAAGGCATGGAAGTGACACCTAATGATGTTTATTTAATAATTATGCCCACCTTCCCACATGAATACATCACCTATTGTAAGGATTCTACAGAGCAACTTGTCAAGGTTGGGTTCCACATTCATGATATGGATAGAATTTACATCTATGGTTAGAAATTGTAGGTATGGTAGATAACTTGACTAGGTGATTGGATTTATGACTGGCAACAACAAGTTGAGCATGAAATTAAAGAGAATATTGAATAAGCCTATCATATGGTGGTAAGAGGAAGATGGTGTTCGCTTCCAGCCATAGAGAATTAATGGTACACCCACAACCTATTGACACCTTCCCATTTTGCACGTTTTTTTCCTGTGCTTTATTTTCAAACGCTTCAGTTTAGAGTTGTTCATTCTTTGTAGATATCTCTTTGTAAATTATGAGCTTACTGTTGAACAGGGAATGACCCTATATTTGATTGAGTGAATTTTCTTACTTGCCAGGGTATACTTGAAATGATAGAAATGGTGTGACAACAGGATGAGACCATGAGTTTGCACAAGAGGGAAGTGTTTGTTCCATTGTAAAGCGATTACTTAATCCTTGTGTATTTGTTATGCTAAGACTTTAATCGATTTCAGCTCAAGATTAATTGCTTGTGGAATATACTCTTGAGAAATTTTTCCATTTTATAGGGATCATACCTACAATTTTATTGAAACCTCTTATGCGAAGGTTTTGTTTGTTTACTTCTTCTTTTTTATCACCAAATGGGAGATGTTGTAATACTCTATGATATTGTTTTATTTTAATATAACTTCACATTGGGAAAATGAAGTTTCTTTGCAATTGAATGTGTGTGTAGGTGTTTGTGATCTACCAGAAAATTCAAAACAACTTAGAAATGAAAAATAGAAAAACACAAAACTACCTCATGATTAGCCTAGTTGGATTGAAAATAAAATAAGATAACAAACATCAGATTTACCTTGGCTTGAATCAATCCTTTGGTTGGAACTTTATGGTTGATTTTGTGTACTCCCTTTGATGGAAAGATGCTAAAGTGGATTCAAAATGATGAGGGTTTGATGAGCATTCAAATGGAGGATGTGTGTAGTTGAGAAGGTGAATACAATGGATAGGATAAAAGCTTGACTATGCAATAATGGTGGATGAAGGTAGATGCAAGAGCTTGATAGTTGGAGAGATGGTGTTCTTGATAGCTTATTGAATGAGAATGTGTTGAATGTATAATAAAAAAAATGAAAATGAAAGAAAACTCTTTCATTTTATGAAGAGAAGCCCTAAAAGAATGGAAAGTTGAAATTTTGCCACCATGGGCAAGATGTAGGGATTTGGTGAGTTGAGAACTCACAAGCCCTCACATCTTGACATGTGGAGGATGAAATGCCCAAAGGACATGATGAGATGGAAGGAGGGTACATGTACCTTGAAAGTACATTGGAAGATGAGAAGATTCCTTGGAAGAATAAAAAGTGAATTTAAAATTCACATGATTGGGGAATCTTGTGGATAAGACAAGTTTCCAAAGGGAGAGGTGGAAAGAACCTTGGATAAGATAAGGTGCCTAAAAAGGTAAGCACTTGTCACATATGACTTGATGTGACAAGTCAAAGATTCCATGGGGAAGAGTTCACATGTGACTTGATGTGACAAGTTGAAGATCACATGGGGAAAAGTTTACATGTGACTTGATGTGACAAGTCAAAGATCACATGGGGAAGAGAAAACTAAATTTAATATTCCTTGGAAGGATAAAAGAAATTATAAATTCATTGTGAGGTTGATTAGGCTAGTTAATGAAGGATTAGAAGATGGTCAGGTGGCTAAGAGAGATTAGGGACCAACTTGCAAAAGTTGGAGGATGTGACACATCCTAATCAAGGATTAGACATGTGCACATTTCTAATGATGAGATTAGGAAGTTGGTTAAGATTAAGAAAAAGATGTGACATGTGAGGAATTAAATAAATGTTATATTTATTTAATTCATTTGATGAAGGGGGTAAGGTATTTAATTATTAACTGAATGCCTTAGGGGTTTAGAATAATTTAAGGATATTAATTAAATAATAGTAATATTACTTAATTGATGCAAATAAGAGGATGCTTAGATGAAAGGGGATAAATTTGGATAAATTAAGTGTCCAAATTTAGGTGTCTACATTTTGCCCCTCTTTGAGATGGTGTTACAAATTAGCATCATTTCAACGAATATTAAAACATAGAACCCAAAATTAGATGGTTAGATTGGGAAAGATGCCCATCATTCAAAGGAGTGAATAGGAAGAAATATGATGGGAGGGAAGATGAAGGTTAGGGATGAAGGATGCCCCCTCAAGAGGGCATGTGGGTTCAAGAGAACATAGGTGTGTTCTCGAAATGGATGAAATGATGTGAGAGGTATATGAGAAAGAGGATGCAAAGTGATGGATGAGAGAGGATGATAAGCGATAGGAGATTGAGAAGCACAAATGGATTTAAGGATGAATGCAATGTTTCCCAAGTCAAGCTACAGGCTAAAATGGGTTGATGATAGATTGAGTGTTGTTGATGAGGGAATAAGATATCTGAAAACAACATGAGGATAGGGAAAGAGTGTAAGTGCACCAAGATGGTTCCCAAAAAGGGGGCTTAAGTGGCCACTTTTTTTTTGAAATCAGGAAATACTGACCTTGGACATGAAATTGAGGATAGTTACACTCAAAATTTTGAGATGGAACAAAAACAAGGATCGAAGTGCTCCAAGTCTACTTTCTAAACTACTAATTTATTTTGAAAATCGTTGAGATTAAGGGGTTCAAAAAAGGGACGTACACAAATTGGTGCTATTTTTGTCAGAAAACATAACATAGCAACTCTTGTACAACCTGAGCACGGTGAACTTTTTTGTAGTATTTTTAAAATCGCAATGGTAAAAAGTTAGCTAACAGTATCTAGTTGATGTACAATTTTTTTGATAATTTTTTAATGAATATTTGATTTTTTACTAATTTTCTAAGTGGGCACTTCCTAAAATGCAGAATTTTGACCGTGCTCCCCCTAAATTTTTTTGAAGGTAATTGATTTTTTTATTTTTTATTTATTTTTAAATGTAGAATAGAGTCTAGTTTCTAAAAATGTAATTTATTTAAAATTTTGATGAACGGTTAATTTATAACGAAAAAAACCAAACACTGCTTTTTGGCAAAAAAGAGACATACAAACAAAAGAAATTATGGATGAAAGGCTTAACATTGTTAAAAAGTGAAAAAAATTACATCGTTGGATAGCTAATAGAGAACCTAACATTACCCATGTGTTTTCTTTTGTTGATATTGAATCAGATGCAATCCTGATGGTGAGCACGAACCTGATTATGTGAAAAAATCGTAGAATTTGCAAAAACACATCTCTAGTCATTGGGAACGCCCTCCAAGCCTCTGGGTTGGTATTCCAAGGCAACTACCAATGCTAAGGCTTGGGGATTCCCAAATAAAAATATAATGCGCTCACGTTATAACACGAGCGTGTTATTTCCTAGTTTTGATCTCGTTATGTTTCATTGATGTGCGTCCTTTTGCCTCTTGCATGTCACTGTAGCATTCTGTTTGTTATGCCGAAACCAAAGAAAATCCTCATGTCCCAATGTATTTCGCTGTGACCTCATGGGGTCAAGGAAACATCATGTAGATAATGCTTCATTATACCGAGAGTCACCCCGAACGCCATCTCCCAGTCGCTGAGACATAAGAAATTTTCTTATCGAAACGTGCTTCCTTGCTTCATCTGTTTCGCTATAACCTTGAGATATCAGAGAGACATCTCACATATTAGAATTTTCTTTACCAAAAATCTTCATTCATCATGAGTTGCTGTGACAAATTGGTTCTCTTGCTGATGTATTCTTTTATCTTATGTGGGTCGCCGTAACATACCGACACTGGGGAGAGCTCATACAGAGTGCACTTTGTTTTACCAAAAGACTTTATCCATCTTGTGTGTCGCTAAGACAATCCAATTTTCATCCCAAAAAATTCCTCATTGTGTTATTGGTGAGATCGAAGGTCACTCGCTGAGACATTACTTCAAAAGCCTCAACTCTTACTGATATGCATCCTCTCGCCACCAGTCGGTGTGACAATGTATATTCACTATGACCTCACACCAGAAGCAATATGTTTGGCCGAAGAAACCATACATGTGTTGTTTGGTAAGACTCTCCTTGAGAACATGCTGATGAATACCCCGTGTCAACAAGACATAACAACATCGCCGAGATCACATTATAATATCATTTATGTTTTGCTAAAGATGAGGATATCATCTAGGTAGACAACCACAAAGACTCTTATAAAGTCCTTCAAGACCTCATTCATCACCCTCATAAAAGTTCTAGGTGAATTTGTAAGCCCAAATGGCATCACTAACCATTCATATAACCCTTCTGTGGTTTTGAACGTTGACTTCCATTGATCTCCCTCCTTCATCCTAATCTAATAATAGCCACTTTTCAAATCAATTTTGGAGTAGCACTTAGCTCCCCCTAAATAGTCCATTAGATCTTCTATCCTAGGAATAGGAAGCCTATATCTAATGGTTATCCTATTTATGGCCCTAGAATTAGTACACATCCTCCACTTATCTCCCTTCTTAGGTGCCAACACAACTGGAACAACACATGGACTTATGCTCTTTCTGATCAGCCCTTGGTCCAAAAGTTCTTGAACTTGCCTTGCTATCTCTTTGTTCTGCTCTGGTGTCATCTTGTATGTAGCCTTGTTAGGTAGTGTTGCTCTTGGTATAAAGTCTATTTGATGACTAATTACTCTCCTAGGTGGTAGTGTAGCTGGTGTACCTTCATAAATAATGTCCTTGAACTGATCCAATAGTCACTTCACTTCTACTATCATAGGTAGTTGATTAGGTAACTCCTCTTCCTCTAGCTTCAACATGATTGCATAGACAACTCCTTCTTCCTCCTTGATTTATTTTAGAAATTCCTTTCCACTCAACAAAAGGACACTAGTTTCTGCCTTTTCCATTGTATTTTGTAAGTCAGTCATCCTTCTTGAATGAATACTTATTCTCCTTGCCATGATGCACTGCCTCCCTGTCATATTGCCATGGTCTGCCAAGCAGCAGATGGCATGCATCCATTGGTAACACATTACATAGTATCCTATCATGATACTTTCCTATAGTAAACTCAACCCACACTTGTTCATTGACTAGTATACTCTGCCTCTTGTTCAACCAAGTAACCTTGTAAGGGCACACATGGGGTATCTTGGTGAGTTTCAAATTTTGTACTACCTTCTCTGAGATGACATTATTAGTAGACCCTGAATCAATGATGACCTTGCAAACCTTTCCTAGTATCTTGCACTTGACTCTAAAAAGAGCTCTCCTTTGTTTGTGTTCTTCCTCGGTAGGTGCTTTGATCAAAATTCTCCTTAACATGAGATTCTCACCTTTCTCTGAATCTAGACTCACCTCTGATTGTTTGGAGCAGTCCTCTTCTTGAACATAGTTGATCTTCCTCTCACTTTGTGAAGATTTTGGCTTGTCAGGACACCTATAAGCCGGATGACACAACTGTCCACAATTGTAGCATTTCATGGAAGCAAAATGAGAGCTTCTCCCAAAGCCTCCTGATTTGCCTCTTCCTCCATTGTTTGAGCTTCTACCTCTATAACCCCCTCTACTATTTGTCTTAGGGGACTACTCTCCACCTTTGGAATCACCTTTCCCTTTGTTCTCTTGGCTTCTTCCACCAAAACCTCCTCTATGACCACCTCTAGGGTCTCTACCTCTTCCTTTACCCCTACTATTGGAATCTTGTTTCTTTTTCAGTTTCTCTTCCACCTTAATAGCCATTTGATAGCAGCTATGGAGGGTAGTAAGTGTGAAAAGACTCAACTCCTCTTGGATGCTCCATCTAAGACCATTTAGATACCTAGCCACCTTGATGCTTTTAGCTTCTTGCACTCTAGATCTAAGGCTTAGTTTTTGGAACTCCTCTGTATATGCAGCTACATCTAGGTCTCTTTGTCTAAGATTTTGCCTCTTCTTGTGCAATTGAATGTCATAGTCCTCAGGTAGATAGTTCTCCTTCACTTTAGCCACCATTGTCTTCCAACTTCCTATGGGTTTCTTGCCTTCCTTCTCTCTTTCTTCTTGTAGAAACTTCCACCAAGTTAATGCTTGACCTCTTAACCTTTATTTGGCTATCTTCACCTTTTGTGCTTCTGTAATTCCATCACATTCAAAGTGATTCTTCATTCCCTCTATCCATTCTATAATCAACTCTACATCCATTTTCCTTGTAAACACTTGGACACCTTCTAGTTCCTTGCCACTCAATGCCTTCAATTATTTGAGGAAGGGTTCCTCTGCTAATGGAGGGTCAGGTTCTGGTTGTATGCCCTCCTCCACTTGGTGTTTACCCTTGTCTTTGTCCTTTGACAACTGCACTTTCATCTTACTCGATGTTTCAACAACTTCTTCCAATTTTTGCTTCATCTCTTCCATAGCCTCTTCAAATGCCTATTCTTCTCTTTCTGATCTATCAAGTCTCTAGCTATCTCTGCATTGGTCACCATGGTATTCTCTCCTATGGATTCACTTCTCTTTGACATTCTCTAGTTTCAATTCACAGGCCTTTATTGGCTCTAATACCAATTTGATGGGGAGCCCTATACCTCAAGAGAACTCTTGCTGATGCAGAGCTAGGATGATTCACAACACATCCCACAAACCTTCAATAATAATCCAAAACAATATTTGTGTAACACATGTTATTAAACATTGTATATCACATTGGAAACATAACTATGGCAGCCCACAATTTATTGCCATGCACAGTCATTAACAACTTCTAAAAACTGAATAATGAATCCAATCTCTCTAGTGAGATTGAAGAAAACATAGTTATATACTCTTCCTAAAATTCTTATGAAGATCCAACGGTTGAAATGAAAGTTATTGTATTTTTACCAAAACTGCAAACCCTAGGTAGGGTTCAGACCTGCCCTCACAAAAATGTTCATAACTTATTCAAATCTTAATGAATTTTGATGAGACTTGAAGAAACTTAAATTAGATTCACATTGAAACAAAATCCAATTGGTTTTAGATCCAAAATATTGACTTTTTATTCCAGAGCATCACATTTTTCAGACTGTAAATTCTGCACAATATTGTTAGAATAGGCAGTCTTACCAAAATAATCATATCTTCCACAAAAATCAATAAAATTCAATGAGACAAAAAGAATTGGAAACTAGAAATAGAGATATTTCCATCCATATATGATAATCTATCATTTGAGTCCATACCAGGCCGTACAAATCACAACTTCAATCTGGAAACAATGTGAAAATCAGAAAATGCACAAAATTTGAGGTTTCCATTCATCAATCTTCAAAAATGATGTCTCCAACCTCCAATTCGAGTTTTGGAGGGTTTATTTATACATTTTCAACCAAAACCAACTATCTCCAACCACCTTTTGATTAGTTTGTTCACAAAACACCTTAATGACATTTCATCTACCTAATTTTGCACTTTTGATAATTTTTACAATATATGAGAAATGAACAACATTCTAGGACCTATAACACCACAAAGGTGGCCTCTTGGGATTATTACAATATCAAAACATAAAAATGGAAAAAATTAATCAATATGGCCTCATGGAGGCATGTGGTCAAATAGGTGCTCCTGCACCAAACTCCTGAGGGCAAAAGAATTCAAGCCCCTTTGAATTGTATTCTTCCTAGTCTTCCAGTTAGGTTGCACCTTGTCCTTTGTCTTTTCAATCAGATTTTGTCCTTTATTCCTTTTTTTCTTCTTATGCCTTCTCCTTTGAAGTATCCCTACAACTTGTAAGTCCCAAAACTCTATCATATCATCAAACACTTCACTTTGTCCTTCATAATCTGCACATACATAATCCAAAGAAAAATTAGAAACAAAATATAGAGACCTTGAGGTCTCCTCCTTGTCTTCTTGTACTTCAAATTTCTCTTCACCCATGACCAACTTATCCAATCTTGACACCAATTAACTTGAAACCTCAATATCCTTGTTTTCTTCTACCTTGATGAGTTCTTCTTCCTCTTGTTTGACTTTTCCATCACCAACCTTACTATTCCATTCTTCTTCAATAGTTGCATATTGTGCCCATAAGTCTTCTTCTTCATCTTTGACTGAATTTGCTTCCCTCTTTTGTTTTCTTTGCTTCTTCATAATCTTCTTTAGAGGCCATCTTAACCTCTTTTAAATTGGTATATGCCAACTCCTTAGTGATTTCTTAAGAAGTTCATGTTCCTTGTCCAATCTTTCCAACCTTTGGCTTATCTCTTCCATAGCTTTCTCAAACTCTATTTGTCTTGCCTTCTTTCTCTCCATCTTTCTCAACTCTTTTTCCTCCCTTTCCTTATTCCTTCGTGAATCCTCAACCTGCAAACATCTTTCCAATCTTCTCAACAAATCCATCTCCACAAGCAAGTCTCTCCTTGCTTCCACTTCACTTTGCCACACCTAGGAAATCAGGTTCCTTCCTCAACTTGCACAACACATAACCACAAACACCAAACCAACAAACTTCACCAGCCCATATATTTTCTAGGCTCTGATACCAATTTGATGCAGAGCTATGAGGATTCACAACACATCCCACAAACCTTCAATAATAATCCAAAACAATCTTTGTGTAACACATGTTATTAAACATTGTATATCACATTGGAAACATAACTATGGCAGCCCACAATTTATTGCCATGAATAGTCATTAACAACTTCTAAAAAATGAATAATGAAGCCAATCCCTCTACTGAGATTGAAGAAAACATATTTATATACTCTTCCTAAAAATTTTATGAAGATCCAACAGTTGAAATGAAAGTTATTGTATTTTTACCAAAACTGCAAACCCTAGGTAGGGTTCAGACCTGCCCTCACAAAAATGTTCATAACTTATTCAAATATTAATGAATTTTGATGAGACTTGAAGAAAATTAAATAAGATTCACATGGAAACAAAATCCAATTGGTTTTAGATCCAAAATATTGACTTTATATTCCATACCATCACACTTTTCAGACTATAAATTCTGCACAATATTGTTAGAATAGGCAGTCTCACCAAAATAATCATATCTTCCACAAAACTCAATAAAATTCAATGAGACAAAAATAATTGGAAACTAGAAACAGAGATATTTCCATCCATATATAATAATCTATCATTTGAGTCCATACCAGGCCGTACAAATCACAACTTCAATCTGGAAACAATGTGAAAATCAGAAAATGCACAAAATTTGAGGTTTCCATTCATCAATCTTCAAAAATGATGTCTCCAACCCCCAATTCGAGTTTTGGAGGGTTTATTTATACATTTTCAACCAGAACCAACTATTTCCAACCACCTTTTGATTAGTTTGTTCACAAAACACCTTAATGACATTTCATCTACCTAATTTTTCACTTTTGACAATTTTTACAATATATGAGAAATGAACAACATTCTAGGACCTATAACACCACAAAGGTGGCCTCTTGGGCTTGTTACAATATCAAAACATAAAAATGGAAAGAATGAATCAATATGGCCTCATGGAGGCATGTGGTCAAATAGGTGCTCCTGCACCACTTGCTCTTCACAAGACCTATTCTTTGGTCTTCTTAGGGTATTCCACTCTACCCTACTCAAGGATTTCTCCTAAACCCCTAATTCCTTATAGGTCTCTCCACCAATTTCAAAATCTTCACCAACACTCCCATTCCACCACTGGGATTCCTTGAGCTCCACACTAACCAAAGTGTGTCCTAACCACTCCAAGGCTAGGGTAAGGTGGTCTTATTGTTCTTTAGGTGTTCTGAATCCTCACTGGTCCATTTCATTGGATACTTTCACCTTTTTCCCTTCGCTTTCAAGAATTTCTAGTTTCTAGGCCTTGTAGCCTTTTTGCCCCTTTTAGGCCTCCTAGAACCCATTTTCTTGGATTTTCTCAAAAATGGCCTTAACAACCCCCAAATGTTTTTGGATATTCCTTCGAGTAGTACCCTAGGCTTCATGATTTACTAGGTGTAAGGTTTAGCAAGTGTCCGTACATAGGAATGTCCTCATACCCCCTAATTTCAAGGGTTTCTAGGGTTTTGGCTCCTTTTTCCAACTTTGAGGGCTTTAATGACCTCCTCAACTCTCCTCCTTGCACACACATGTTTTGAATACATGTAACCAAAATATCATGCTCTTTATTGACACAAACCAAGCCATTTATCAGCTTTCTTTATTGCTGTCCTCTCCAAGCCACTAGCCATAATGCACTTGTACTCGCCTAGTGTTTGATGAATTCAACTCTTCCCATGCAAACCAAGACTCCACACACACTATTTACACTATAAAAAGAGTCCCCTACTTGATTCCAAGTTCCCATGGTAGCCTTTCCATGGGAATTCAAGTGGGGATCATGATTTCCAAAAACTGGCCTAAACTGCCTATAAGGCCAAAACTCCAAAAACTTGCAAAACAAAAAACAATTGAACTAAATTGCTAATCTAATGCCTCACACAGTAAATAAGTAACACAATGGAAAGCTTAAAAGCATCAGAAAAGACCTTTCAATCCATCATTGATTGGATGAAGGCTCAAACATAATTATTCACTCAAAAGTTGTTGAATTCCAATCACACAATATGCTCTCCAAGTCTCAATTCATGAAAATGAACTTCCAACCCCGGTATTAGGGTTTGGATGACCTTATATAAATTTCTCCCACATGATAGGACCCTTAGGTTGGGCTTAGAACACCATTAATTCCTTTTTTTAACTTTTAGGCCAAATTCCTAAGACAACATTGTCTAGTTTTTCCTAATCTCTACACTAAGTCTTTTCCAAACCTCAAAGCTCTAAGCCAACCTAAGTTTTCCATAACACTCACATAAAAAACAAACTTGGGACTTTATAACATAGTCCTTATTCCCTTGGTGGTTCGCTAGAACCACCTACAAGCCAAAAAATCACTAAGATCTTCCAAAAGACCTTAAGGTGCTCTTGCACCATTCTCCCCCTGCAGCAAATAAGTTAAGGAACCTGTGGTGTCAAGAGCTCCTCACTAATTCCATGCTTCTTAAAGTCACCTTCTGTTAACCAAGTAGCCTCTGACTCTGGTTGATGTTTCCACTTCACTAGGTGCTCGTTCTATGTCTTGTGCCTAGTCTTCTTCTCCCTTGAGTCTAAAATCCTATCCACTTGTGGTCTGATCTGATCAACTATCTTGAGTGCTTCCACATCCTTGTTTATGTCAGCATTATATTGTTCTTCATCCATTTTTTTTCCTTTATACTTCACCAAGTCTTTCACATTGAAGATAGGAGAAATAGCCATCTCCTTGGGTAACTCCACCTTGTAAGCATTTGATCCATACTTATACAACACTTTACATGGCCCTATCCTCTTCATCTACAAATTTCTTGGTACACCTTTTTGTAACCTTTCCTTTTTCAAGTATACCATCACCAAATCACCTATCTCAAATTGTAATTCTCTTCTCCCTTCATCTCTCTTAGCCTTCAACTTTTGATTAGCCTCTATCAATGTCTTCTTGACCTGCTCATGAACCTCTCTCATTGACTGAGAAAAATCACCAGCATGTCCATTGATCCCTTGATATCCTTTTAGATCTCTAAGATCAAGTACACCCCTTGGATGTAAACCATAGACTATCTCAAATGGACTCTTACCCGTAGTCCTATTTGTGCTATCATTGTAAGCAAATTCTGCTTGTGGAATCACTTTCTCCCATCCTTGTCCATACTTCTTAGTTAAGCATCTCAACAAGTTCCCAAGTACTCTATTGATCACCTCTGTCTGTCCATCCGTTTGTGGGTGATATGCTGAGCTATGAGACAAGTTGGTTCCTAGCCTCTTCCAAAGAGTTTTCCAAAAATGCCCCATAAACTTCACATCTCTGTCTGCAACTATGCTCCTTAGCAACCCATGTATCCTCACTATTTCCTTGAAGAATAGGTGTGCAATCTGACTTGCATCATGTGTTGTCTTGCATGGTATGAAATGGCTCATCTTGCTGAATCTATCCACTACAACAAACACACTGTCCAAACCAGTTGGTGTCCTAGGTAGACCTACTATGAAGTCCATGCTTATGCATTCCCATGGTCTATTTGGAATGGGTAATGGCTAGTAAAGACCTGTATTTCTTGATGTTCCCTTTTCCTTTTGACATACTCCACATTGTTCAACATATCTTCTTACATCTCTTTGCATCTTAGGCCACCAATAGAATATATCCACTAAGTCTTCCACCAAAATCTTCTTTTGTCGGATCCATGGCCTGCCGCCCAACACAGGCACTTAACAACACTACAGTGCAAGGAGAAATTAGGTATCAGGTATATAATTTATCATTTATTCACCAATCGTCATTCTCATGTCAGTCTAGGGCAAAGCGTTTACGTGGAAGAGGATAAAATACTCAAAATTTTGTACTCAATTGAGTTACTGTAATTAATTTAGTAGAAGCTCTTACAATGGAATTCATGGACTGTGAATGCTTGGTGGTCACCAAATCTATTAAAAATCTATAAATTAATGGAAACAAGGATTTCAGGGACAACTGCACAACAACCATTCCGAAAGCAAGGCGCTCACAGATAAACCCTTCCCCAAGTAATTAGATAAGCCCTTCCCTACATAATCTCTTGGCTTTCTTCTCCTACATTAAATATATGAATGAGCTGTCAGCACGGAGCACTCAGTTTTCGTTGAAGCATTAAAGAATTGCCTAAAGTGGTGCAAACTTACTATCGCTTTATTATACAAAATGGGACACATGGAATCCAATCTCTTTGGAATGTACGCAGTTCTATGGAATACATTGCACCTTACACATTCGGTAATAGGAGCTCCTTAAAGAACGCTGACCTTTTAACCTAGCTTTTCATGTATAACCAGTCTTGTAATCTTTAAAGGACAAGTATACTACCCCTCTGGTGCAATTGTTTGATTATTTTCAGACTGCAAGTCTTTCTGGGGTTGTCACTTGGCTTTCAGATGGCCATAACAAGGCATGTGACCTTCTGCAAGTGGAGGGGTTTGCTCAAGAAACCATAGGCTTTCTATTTTGTGTGAAGTGGATGTTGGCCTCATCATATTTTCTACATCTGGAAAGCTCTGCGAATACACAAAGTCTAGGTATTATTTTACTATCTCTTAGGAAAATAAATGAATTGATAAAATAAGACAATTTCAAGCACAAAAATTGAACAGCTATGTACAAATTTTTTGAGAAAAAAAAGCTCACTGAAACCATGCATCCTACCCTCTAGATTAGGAGCAACACAAAGTCTACTATCCCATGTCAGTATCTCCATCTTGCCCTCACTCATAGACAAAAACACCAGAAACTGTAAGAAAATATAAGCTAAATTAAACTTGCAACAGACCGCACAAGTACCCATTTGTTGTGTTGAATTATACAGAGATATTGTTGAAATAGGGGGCCTTTATATTGAAAGCAAGGAAACATGTGTGTGATGATAACCTAGCCAGGAAGCCACATGGAGAGGTTGTGTGGGATGTGAATGAGAGAATAGGGAGATAAAAATCAGCGTTGGAGAATGGTACAAGCTGGTGCAATAAAAAAGAGAGAGCAACACTAAGAAGTATGCAAGCGTGGCACACATGAAAAGATGGGATTGAAGGTATAGGAATTCAACTTGTAGGGAAATTGAAGATATCTGATATATTAGGAACTGAGCTCTTTGAATGATTCAAATCTCTTTCATTGTTACTTACATACCATGTTTATCTTTTATTTTTGATGTATTTTTTTTTGTAGTGAAGTGAGAAGGGTTTTTGTGGGGTTGTATTTATTTGGTACAATATTTACGTAATAAAAAAATTGAACAGTTGATATTAATGGATTGTTTATTAAGGGTTGTGGGCCTTCGTTGCCAAAAAAACTAATTGTGTGTTTGAAAACTTTAAAAGTCTGCAAGTCTGAGCAAGATGTTACATAGAGAGCTGCAAGTATCTAGCCCATGTTAGTAGGGATGTCCAACTTTATTGGAAAAAAATAGAAGTGTGTTTGAGCAATTTGTAGAAGTGGAATAAGGATTGAATTCTTTCTTGTTAACAACTAATCTGAAATTGGTTATGAACCGTGAATAGAGCAAGATACTCTCAGACAGTTGATTGACAACAATAGTCTCTTGTGGTGTGGCTACCCTTTCAACATTAATCTGTTTGTGCCTATCGGCTATTCCGTTGCTCATTGACTATTGTGCAACTGCTAGTTTATATAAAAAAAACATGATAACATGCATAACGCCATGCTGACAATGGAAACAATGGAAGGAGGTAACACACCACAACATTTTGTGCCGTTATGTATTTTTTAAAAATAATTTATGAAGTGAATGATTTATTTTTGAAAATCGATGGCGGAGAAAAATGTAAGACGATTGTTTTAAAATATAAAAAATATTATATATAATTAAAGAAAAAACAATTGCTTTTTTATCTAATCTTACCTTTAAATTAAAAAATATATATAAATTGTTTGAAAAACAATTACATTCTTCATCTATTTTTAGCTTTAAATTAAAAAAAATATAAGATACAAATTGATTTTTTCTAAAAAAAAAAAAACATTTTAGATAAATAAAACAATGCATTGTTATTAAATCTTAGGTAAAAAAAAGAAACATAGGATACTATTTTTTTTTTGTTTTTTATAAACTTAGATTTTTTATTTTTTGATTTTGGTGTTATTTGTAATTTTACTTTAACAATTTTAATATAGTTTGGTTTTTTTTTTTAACACCAACGGTGTCCAAAGCCCTGTTTTTTAAAATCAATAGTTGAAATGATCTCAACCGTCAAATTTTCTAAAATACTAAAAAATATAATATATAATTAAAGAAAAAGCAATGCATTCTTATCTAGTCTTAGCTTTAAATTAAGAAAATATAGGATATTTTTTTAAAACTTTTTAAATTTAGATTTTTAAATAAATAATAATAAGTTTTTAAAAATATATATTTTTCAAATAATAATGTTAACAAGTACCACTAGTGGCTACTTTTATAGTATTGTAATTATTGTTTTCTAGATTTGAAAAAAAATAAATGTACAAGCTTTATTAATGTGAATAGAAATAAATGTAAGTTTTGTTAATTATAGTGTTTTAGTATTGTTAATTAGTTATTTGCATGACCTAATCCTAATCCTAACTCACACCGTAACTCACACCTTAACTCTAATTTTATCCCTAACCCTAACCCCAACCCTAACTCTAACTCTAAACCTAACAATAAATTCTAAACCATTATCCTAACCCTAGAGCTATCTCTAACCCTAACTATGATCGTAACACTATCCATAACTATAAACCTAACTTTAATCACTAATTTTTAAATAAATAATATATTTAATAAATTTTATTTTTTATTTTTATTTTTATTTTTAAGGTAAGCTTACCATTTTGATGGGATGGTAAATCTCCATTATTATTTTCTATTGCTCTCATTTGATATGTTCTCATGCTATTTAATTATTTACTACATGGGCTGTCAAATCCTTTGGGTCTGTGTAGCTTCACATTTTTGGAATTGATTTACCTATCCTTAAGGTTAATGTCATCTCTGAGGGGTAATTGGTATTTGGGAGTCAACCCCGTACTTTTTTAATCTTTTAACCTAATGTTTTTGTCTCCCATTTGGTTTTATTTCCTTTGTTGTTGTGTGAATCATCCAATTTTGGTGTTGCAAAAAACTTTCATTTGTGATACTGTCACCATTATGGTATAGAGTGGGTGGAGAGAGGCTCGATTCCCTTCATTTCCCTTAATTATACCATGTTTAAAGTTGTTTCAATGGGGGAGCCAAAAGCCTCAGTTTGGCTAATTTCATGGGACCTTACACAATCTTGTAATCATTTTATTTTAAGCCTTTTCCATATCATTTTCGCTTTGCTTGTGTATGATGGTTTGATAATGCCAAGGTCAAAATGACTAGAGGCACATGTGGGGAAATTCATTCTGGTTACCATGCCTCATTCTGCTTATTTGGTCCACAAAATGGGTTTTGGGTCCTTTTAGATTCACTTGTTTTTCTTCTTGGTAGTTTTAGATGTCAAGAATCACCTAAAAATGGAAACCCCATTATTTTCAATGAGCTCCAAAGCATAGTTGGCATTTTTTCCCATCTGACATCTGACTGCTGGCTGAAGTGTATATTGCTTAGGCCGAATAAGTTAACCATAAAGGTAATTAAAATGGTTCGGTTGGTTCTCCAAATCAACCAGTTCAATGAATCCCAAAGAATTAGCCAATTTCTTATAGTCAGACTCAAAGAGGGATTGGGCCAACTGAAAAGATTTAGTCAAAGACTAAGATCTTTTGCACTTCTGGCTTTGTAGGACCAAGGTGGGTCAACCTATACAATGCCCTAAAAACTTAATTCAATTACACACTGACATTACTTTTTATAGCAGATAACTCCTAATGAAAATAAACCAAGGAAAGCATTGACAACCTTAAATTTGGTTATATTCTTGATAACTCAACACTTACACAACAATTGGGAGGCAGAACACTAAATATCAACCAAACAATAGGGATTTAAAATGATTTTGAAATAATTTAAATTATTTCTGAGATGCATTAAGCTGAATGATAGACTAGTGCCTAATTCTGGGCCATGGAGTCAAACACAAAATGAATTCATCAGCAAATAGACCTCAACCAGTGGATTTACAACTGTTAATCTCCTATTATCAATCAGACTCTTCTTATCAGATCCAACCCGCACACTTAAAATCACAATCATCTACTCAAAGTATTTTAACCATTTCATTCAAACAGAACCATGAACAGACAAAACAATCTTAGAAAATTGAGATGCCAAAATCAAAGATACTTATTATTATTGAATTCAAATGACTGAAAATATATAGATCTAGAGAAAATTTGATGACATTCATGACCTTCATGATTTATTTAAACAAAATGGTTTATATTTACTCATGAAATCAACATTTACAACTTAATAACTCAAATTATGACTTAAAATTCAACATTCCTTTATCTACCCAACCCCACACAAGAATTCAAAACCTTAGAACCATGAGAGAAGAAGAGAACAAAAGGAAACAAAAGCAACTCCAAAATTGATCTGAAGAGGCCATCTGGAATCTTCATCCACCATTGATTAGTAACAAACAAATCCTCTATCATCTCTCCTTGCAACAAAATTTTCCCCCAATTCCGCCTTTGATGTAAGTTGTTGAGCAACATAAAACTTTCCTGTGTGGAGAATTTCATCATTCACCCAACTGCTAGAAAATATCTCTATACCCATGAAAACTTTTATTTTTGCCCTTTGTTCTTTGTTGTACATAATATTTGCATATTCACTTACTGCAACTTCACTTTTAATATTTCATTTAAGAGGCATGGCAAAATATTACATTCCCCAACAAATAAAGTTTGAGTGAATATTATATCCACCTTCTCAAGTTACTTCCCCGTGCATGTATTTTATTTCATTCCACAAATCTCTCCTTCAGCTTAGATGTAAAACACTTGGCTTCAAAATAAAGCCATTTAAATATTACACTAGCAATAATTTATTCACGTGGCCCCCTTTTAATACTTACTCCATTTTACTCATGCACCAAATTGCATTTCACTTTATATCTATACACCAGCATACTGCAATCTCCCTTTTAGGTTTCACCTCAAATTAAAATAATTTCCACACTATGCCCAGCCAAAAACAATTTAAATATAAATGTCATTGCAATGTTTTGACTTTAAAATATTTACCATTTTAAAATCAAATGAGCCCCCATTTAAAGTTTCTATTGGGAAAAACCCAACTATACCTGTGCATTGGAGACTCCACCTGGGCCCGCCACATCCACATGGCATGTTTTCACTGATCTTATGGGAGTTAACTCGTGCGCATGGTGGAGGCGTGAGCTAGCGGGGGACGACTGGGATGTAGCTACATCTTATCTTTCACATCATTTAAAATTTGATTTTAAATGCATACCCATTTAATTTTCATTAGGAGAATTGAATCATTATAATGTTTTGAATTTGAAAATATTTATCTGGCCCACCACTTGCCACATGTTACGATTTGGCTAATCTCACGAGTTTAACAAGTGGGCAACTTCAGGGTGCGAACTGGTGGAGAATGGTGATGATCGTGCTGCATTCAACTTTCATTCTTTGCTGCTGGATCTTTATTGCCCTATTCTCTTCACATTTTTCCCTAATTCCTTCATGCAATGTTCAATTGCTTCTCCTCTTTGCTCAACCATGGTAGCTCCCTATACAACTTGGATGATGGCCACACCTCTGCAATCTGTGTTGCCTCCATGGTATGACATTGACTTAGGGATTATTTGCCAACTAGTGCATGCCTCATCTACATGGCTTCCTCCTTGATTCCCTCTCTAATCTGTATGATGGCGCCTTCCTCTGTATACTTGAATGGATGCCCTTTTAACTTCCATTGCCAGTGCTGCATAAAGAACTTGAAAAATATCCATTCTCTTTGGGTGCGTGGCCACTTCACTCTAGCATTTGCTAAACAATTTCTAAAGCATTTTCCACAATCTATTCTATGTACCACGCGTGGCATTCCATGAGATTGCATTTGTTTGGGGTTTTATTTTTAGCTTGTTCACTGCACACACTCTCACAATTTTTAAGGCCTTTTCAACAAATTATGTTGTGCATATGCCGCAATGTTTGTATTCCATTTTTGGGACATTTTAAGATTTATGCAGAATCCCCTAGCACCATGGTTGCCTGCATTTGTTTCAAAGTCTCTTAAGAATTTTCCATGCCTCCACTTTGTGCATTTCCCTTGTGGCATTCACTGCGTCCCATCTTCATGCCATTGCTCTACTTCACAGGGTGGATTCTACCAAACACATAACCATCGACCCTCTTGCTTTGAAGTTTCTCAGGGATTTTCAACAAATACATTTTATGCACATGCCAGGCGTGCCCTTGTTTCTCATCAATTTACTTAAAAGCCTCTGAAGGCATTTCAACAAACCATTCTACATATAGCCAGTAATGGCTTTCCATCATTGTGTTGGTGTGGGATCTCCTTCACTCAATGTTGTTTGAAGATTTCTAATTTCTTTTCATTCTGATCGATGTCCATGACTTTAAAAATAACTTGAGCCCCTCTAGCAGTAAGTCAATCTCTTTACATTTAGTGTGTGTGTCCCTTATTGCTCTATGGATAGATCTCCACTTGACTTGTACAATGGCACCTTCCTTTCGTGCGTAGCTACTCCCTTTTTAAGTTTCTCAAGCTCCTTATTGTTGCGCAAAGAGCTTGAACAAAGCTCTTCCATCCTTTGTACTTTCTCCATTCCATGTATAGGAAATCTGCCAATACTTTGTTTTCTTTTTAGTTTCTAAAGTCTTTTCAACAAATATAATTTGTGTGCATACTACATACTGGCTGCCTATGCTTTCAAACTGTGCCTTGTATTTGCTAGAAGGTTTCTTAAGGCTTTTCAACAAATCATTTGTGGAGTGCGCACTGGCCTTTATGAAATCTTGATGACTTCTCAATGTTCAGATCCCTCCATCTTGGCACTGACCCACTGCAGATTCCAACATTGTTGTTCTCACACATTAACAGGCGCATTTGTAATTACAATATCTCACAATCTCTTGTTCACATTCTCATATAGTTGAGAGAACTTTGTATTTGATCTTCTTGGTGCAGCTTTAAATGGTTCCTTTTGGTTTGAACCAATCATCATTTAAATCTCACATTGCCAAGAAAGTCCACAATATTTGGTGAATATTAATGATTCAAAATGCATCCCCAGTTACATCTACATTTAACTAGATCCAAACTGAACCTCTTCCCAGACAACAAAACTATAGATATGCATCCTCATAGTCAAGAAACTTGCATAATATTAACCTGATGAAATATTTTTCCTTCCCTTTCTCTGAGATCAAGTCATCTCCTCATATACTAAATCTGAATTATATGTCAAAATTTTTTTGCCATCCTTCAAAAGAGTTTGTCTAATATGATTAAGGCTATTCCTTCTTCTCTTTGCACAAAGCAACAAATCAATTTCAACTACAAGTGGAAGATCAACATATGAGTCATTTGCATCAAACTCACTCCTTTATGTAGCTAGAAATTGTTTTATTACTTCAAGACATTCATCTGCATTAGTTCCATGCCATTACATTTGAAGATTATATTATACTATTCATGTTGTGCGTTATTGAATATCAAGACCATAAGAGTAATGAGCACTTTCATATTGCATAAATCTTGTGGCAACATAGTGTGATGAACCTAAGACAATTCCTACAATATATACCTTATGTTTGCGATGGCCCTGATGCTCTCCAAGCATTATGCCCTCTCTTTACCAATGCAACACCTAAACTCTGTGTCTGTGTATAGCATGTCGGGCCCATGTGGCCCAACTAATTTTTTTTTAATTTTTGGACAAATTTCATGTTCAAATTGATCAAACATAGCCTCTGAATGCTTCCGAAGTGAAAACATGAAATGGGTTTTAATGAACATTTGTTTTCTGGCTCATTTGATGAATGGTCAAAATTGGTGAAGCTAGCTCTGGGATCACCCAGGGAAACTTGTCAAACGACCTCCTGGAGCAATGCAAATTTGTAGGCTTGTAGACATCTAATTGGAGAATGGAGTGCAAAAGACATCTCGACAAAATGGATCACAAGGTGAGAGTTATTAACTGTCAACGTTGCCCATTTGAACTTTCTGCAACAACAGCCTATTCAAAGCCAATTAAAACTGACCAAATCACCTCATCACAAAAATATCAAATCAACTCCTGGCGAGCTACCACCGGACACAATAGATCATTTTGGTAAACTGAGTACTTGTGCCAGAGGGATTTTCTTGAATCATCGTTCATCAAAAGATATTGAGACTCAAAGTTGACATCTCAGAAAGGCTTCTAAAAAATGCAGGTGCAAAACTGAAAAAATTGCATTTTGTTATGATCTGTTAAAAATATCAAATCAACTCATGAAGCTCTAAAACTTGACATAAGAGTTTATTTTGGCATGGAGGATAGAGAACGAAATTCATTTTGACTTGACAATCATCCAGTTGCAAAATGCAAGCTCGAATAGGAGGCTACTTTGCAAAACTAAAAGTTTGCAAATAGTAGAAAAGTGCCAAAACCCTTCGGCTTCACTTTTTAGAACCTTGACAAAACTTATCGTGGGAAGTTGAAAATTGACATGCATGTTCGCATATGTCACATGAATATGTTTGCAAATGGGTTTTGCACAAAAATCAACTGGCTCGGAAATATGACCCTCCAAAGTAGGTCACTTAGGTAGATTCATCAGGCACACTTCTGAAAGTGTAGAGGAAAAATTTTCAATATAGGCATCTCAAATTTGCAAAATTTGAGAGTTCCATCAGTGGCTCCGACTAGGGATGTATGCCCCCTATGGGCATAGCAAGATTCCAGATCTCTAGGGAGTAGATCAAATACTGAGTCCATGAGGTGTCCTCAAACTGCTCTTTTATTCATTCTTTCTTTATAACTTCATTTGGTGACCCCAGACCACCAAATGAAAAAGGGAGTCAACATTTACCTCTGTCAAACACAATTATTATAAAATAACTGATCTCCCTTAACTCATGCTTGCACTTGTCAAACCACCACAACCTAAATGAGTGCACCATTACAAACACAAGTATCAAGATGCCTTCATGCAAGTGGAAACTTACTCTTAGTTTGGTTTTGTTATCACATGGAAGCTAAATCAAATAGGCCATATCATTTCCACTCTCTTCATTTTCTGATTATGTATCAAGTGGCAAGACTTGAAAATGGTGGTGCCTGATCAAAACCATCTGCTTGATTAAACATGTTGGTGCCTCCCAACAAGTAATCATATACAACACTATCAACATGTTCATAATCACTATGCATTTGAAAGTCAAGCATACTCTCAGAATGTTGATTATCATGTGGCAACAACTGATCATATCCATCATACAAATCACTCTCAAATTGAAGACAACATTCTTCAGTGTGTTGCACATTTCCACATCTATGAAAAATTCCTCTAGCTGAAAAAAATAACACTCACAATTTTCCATATGGCTAGAACTGTTAAGCTCAATTTGATCATTAGTTTACACATGTCAAAAGTGAAACTATCACAAGAACTTACCAGAAGATCTTGCTCATCATGGAAACTATCTCTGAGTGTATGCAAAGAAATACACTCATGCATTGGCACTCTATACTTGTTCTTCATCATGTTGGTATTGGGAATCATTAGAGATTTCTGACTCATCCTCCTCTATAGTCACCTTGTCATCTTCTGAACATAAGATATCATCATCTTCAATATCACAAGCTTTCTCAACAACGAGCAATTCTAGTTCAGAAGGACAATCTGATTTCTCATTGAAATCAACATTCATATTCACATGAAAAGACTCATGAATAGGCTTATTCAAGTCAAAAAACAAAGACTTGTTCAAATCTACAATACAATCTTCAAAACTTGGCTCATTGGATACACAAAATTCATGGTCATTTGTTGTTTCAAACTCATCAAAACAGATTTATGAATTTGCATCAGCATGCACACTGTCATACTCATCATACAATGCATCATTACCATCAAATGATCACTTGTCTTCATTCACACTATCATCATCATGATCAACTGATTCATAACTGAAAGGAAGATCAAAAGCACATGTATCATACCTTGCAAATTGAAGATCATCATCACTATCAAAGTCAATAGGGGCAACACACAACAACAAAGAGTTATTCTCATGTGCACATTTATGATATTTTGTGGTTAACAGATCTGAAATTTGTTCACAACTTAATAGATCATTGCTCTAATCCATTCTTTCAACCACTTCCTCTTCTTGACCTTCACTTGGATTGGATTAATTATCAAATTGCAAATCGGGATAACCATAATGTCATCATCTTCAAAGTCTGAAAACACAATGGGCTGATCATAAACATGATTTCCCCAATCATAAGAGATTGGATTACTGACAAGGGTATGTGCAAGATCATGATGGGCCAAAAAGTGGCAATATGATGGGTATGTGTAGGGTATGTGGCTGACAACTTTTCTTTTACCCAAAATTGATGAAACGAAAAGGGTTTTTAAAGGAGATTCTTAGCTTTTCACCGATATAAATTATGCTTTACTTTGAATTTAATAAATAATTATTATTAATATTCTATTTGAATTACAACTAAAGTCCCAATCGATAGGATGATTGAAAAACATCCATAGCTTTCAAATGGTATCACATTTTTTGAATCCAAAACATGCATCATATTCTATGCTTCGTATACTATAGGATTAAAAAAAGAAAAATTGAATTTCATGAAGTTTTGACCAAGTTAAGGTGGTTAGACATATGAGTTTTTATATTTTTAAAAATTTGTAATAAAAAAATTCATAATTAATTATTTACTTGGAAAAAAGTTAAAAAAAATATGCATCACATTGGGACATGAGTTCTCTAATTATATCTAAAATCTTATAAAAAAATATTATCATTTTATTGTGGTTAGGGTGGTCAGATAGACACCTACTTATTTTTTCCCTGAAATTTAAGTACTACTACATTGAAATTTCAAATTTTCACCAACTAGATTTTTTTCTTTGTAAATAAGCCTAGTATTTTAGAAACTGCATTCAATTTTCTATAGATTCTATTCTTACATATTTTTGAAATAATATAGATAACTTATTCAAATTTTTACGTCAATTTTCCTAACTCTATTTTTTCTGAATTTTTTGCCACTTAAGGGCCTATTTTTTCCATGATGATCATGCACATATCTACAACCTTGTCAAGAGCATGGTTACAACCAATCATAGTGAGTAGGCTATCCACTTGTTCATCTTTACTTACTTCTGGGTTGTCATAACAACAGTCCACATCACTTTGAATCTTAGTATTGAGTTGGGTGTCTTCGTTGAGTTTGTCATTTACATCCTCTTGAGGATAAACCCACATATTTTCACTGTCGAACTGAAAACCCTTAATGTTTTTTTCATTGTAATAACTTGTGTTTGATCTAATTGTCTGAAATTCATTTCACACTTCATTTATAGCTGATAGATTGATGTTCTCAAGAGCATTTCCCAAATCAACAAATTCATTTGTTTCATCATGAAGACTTGCATCAAGACCACACTTATTTGTATAATTGACATGGTCAATTATATCACAACATTGCTGATCACATACCTCTTCTTCAAAGAGTAAGTCCAACTCATATCCCTCTTCTGGTTCTTGGCTTGGAAAACTTGGTTGTTGATTTTCATTTGGTACATCTCTTGTGTAAGTTGTTCAAAGACAACTTCCTCATCACTTGATGATGCATCATTCTCATCTTCTACCTTCTCAAGTATGCACTTATCTAAAAATATCTGATCATTTTCATTCGCATAGCTACTAATTTCATCAGCATGTTTACCATAAGTGAAGACAACAAACTTTGCACATATTCATTCCTTCATTTCTCCAAATTATCCAAGACTCTGTAAGCCATCTGCATACTCAATATTTCAAAATATTTTAATAATGCACTAGAGCCTTCCTCATAGGCTTCAAAATACATATGAATACAATGTGGAGTATTAGGTCTGAAATTCTCTAGGATTAGTGACAGGGCAGTAACAAATCCATGACTAGAATCAATACTTGACTCTTCATTTTGTTTCTTAATCTGCTTTAACCTCATGATAAGGTCAGAAGGTTCTCTTGCAAATTCTTCTCTATAAGCATTCACTAATTTATCCCAACATGGAAATGATTTCTCAGGAAACTTTAGATACAAACCCTGAGCTCTTGCTTTAAGGTATTTGACAAAAAATCTCATCCACATATCCTAATATCCAAATGAATGTTTCTCCATGAAACTGGAAAATTTTTTGACATGTACATCTCCTTCACATACATTGTATCCATTAAATCTAGGCATCTTCTTATAGACTCGAGCTGACATACTCTCAGCTTTGTAATCAACCCATGAAAAATCTAATTGAGCATATAATGGGTCAAAGGAATTGACAAAAGCTGTAGCAACTTGACAAGTAGACACAGTATGCTTGTCTCTTAACAGGGCTTGTTGAAACATTCAGTGCCTTTTATCCATCTCTTTAAGTCCCCTTTCAAACACAACTTTCCATTCCAGCCTTATCTTAGACTTGTGCACTTTTGGATTCTTGCACTTTGGGGTGTCAAATGTGTGAAGATTCTTAGACTTCTGACACTTCGACAAGCTGTCTCAAAGTATCTACAGGTATGGCTATTTTATGATCCATGGATATATGCAAATCAAGGACTCAACTAATTGTGCATAATGACAACCATGAACGGATGAAGGATTACAATGACAATTGTTGACATGGTGATAACCAACATATGACAATGCAAATGGATGGAAATCCCAAGGATATACAAATACATTCTAACCATTCATACTAGTAGATATTTGAGCACTAGACAACATCTTTCAATGGAACTGCAATTACATTCAACAAATCCAACAAATGGGAGTGTGCAAACTTAAATTTACTATCCTTTCCCTTTGTAAGTGCTAAATCACTAAATAGGGAACCAAAATTTTTCCTAAGAAGTTCAAATATGGTTTTCATACAAATTTCTTAAAAACCAAGAGTGAAGAATACTTGGAAATGTTGTAGCTGCTATAAATCTTCTTCTGATTGGAAATATTGTAGATTTGGAACTATATTTAGGGTGAAGCCATAATAGTGGTTTACAATTTTATGGAGGAAGGAAAACTGAGAAAAAATGGCCCCATGGCAAAAAAATTGGTTTTAGGGGTTTGAATGAACCTACAAGTTCGACCGAACCATAAAGGGGTTCGACCGAACTAGGGTTCGACCGAACCCATCAATCACGGGGCCCACATTTCTCGCCCAAAAAACAAAAGGGAAAATGCATATTGAGGGGGTTCGAATGAACCCTGGTTCACTAGAACCCCTGGGGTTCACTAGAACCCCCCTTTTCCCTAATTTTTGACTTTGTTCACACAAAAAACCTAATTTTTTATGCTTTGATGCTCAGATTGAGGATGAAAATGGGGTAATCTTCACAAACCCAATTGGAGTCAGGTAGTCCTCAAAACGATCTATCCAATGAATATAATTTTAATATGTTTTGGTTTTATTATGCATTTGTATTTTTAGTTTTATTAAACATAGGTTTTTTGTCGAAAATGAAGGTCTCTATTCTACACATGTGGAAAAATAGCAGATTATCAAAAAAAAATTGAAAAATATGAGTGCACCAGTTATTGAAGTCCTTGATCCAACAAAAAAATAATAATTGAATTTTGATAGATACAAAAAAAGTTACGCGTTATACGGTCACACTATGTCTGAATTGTCATAGGTTTGACGAAACTTGATTAAAGAAAAAATATTCAATAAAAAACTATCTAACCAAGTGAAAGCACTAGATATCAGAGTTACAAATCTAAATTCAAAAGAATTAGAATTTTATCCTTCATGGAAAAAAAGTTATATGTTATACGATTATGCGTCACTTTTTAAAAATGCTATTTTTTGAAAAAACCAATTTTTGTGGGAGATGGAAAAAGAAGTGCAATTTGATTCCAAAATTTTGAAAAAAATATTTTTAGAATCTATAGACAAAATGTGATGAGAATATAGTTTGCATCATCTTCAAATTCCTCACGGTTTAGCCGCTATAGGTGTCTGAATGTGAAGATTTAGTTAAAAATAAAAATTCCATTGTCCAGTTTGGCCAAAAATTGTAAACCACTATTATGGGATCACCCTCCACCTCTTCAATAGGTTCTTCTAACAAAGTTTCCACCTCTCTTTGTAGAGGATTGCAATTCAAATAGTAGGAAGTTCTTTCACATGTAAAATTATTTTTGAGTTCCTTTTACCAGCAGAGCACCACAGATCATAAAACTTTCATGTTCATTGCAACAAATTCTTTCTCTAGGCTTGAGATCCTTCAATATTTGCACTAAATTTAGAATGGAAAAAAATATGACTCTATGAAACTTGAATGACTCTTAAGGCTAGATTCTTGAATCAGAATTTTCTCAAATTCTCCCCAATAGTATCACCATTCTCTTGGTTCTCCAAATCAACCAGTTCAATGAATCTTAAAGAATTAGCCAATTTCTTATACTCAGACTCAAAGAGGGATTGGGCCAATTGACAAGATTCAGTCAAAGACTGAGATCTTTTGCACTTCTATCTCTACAAGAACAAGGTGGGTGAACCTATACAATGCCCTAAAAACTTAATTCAATTACACATTGACATTGCTTTTTATAGCAGATAACTCCCAATGAAAATAAACCAAGAAAAGCATTGACAACCTCAAATCTGGCTAAATTCTTAGTAACCCAACACTTACTCAGCAATTGGGAGGAAGAACACTAAACCTCAACCAAACAATAGGGATTTAAAATGATTTTGAATTTATAATTTTTTTTAGAGATGCATTAAGCTGAATGAAAGACTAGTGCTTAATTCTGAGCCATGGGGTCAAACAGATAAAATGAATTCATCAACAAACAAACCTCAACTAGTGGATTTACAACTATTAATGTATTACATCAACAAATCCTCTCCTATTATCAACCAAACTCTTCTTATCATCTATCCAACCTACACACTTAAAATCACAATCATCTGCTCAAAGTATTTTAACCATTTCATTGAAACATAACCATGAACAGACAAAACAATCTTAGAAAATTGAGATGCCAAACTCAAAGATACTTGCTATTATTGAATTCAAATGACTGAAAATATATAGATCTAGAGACAATATGATAACATTAATGACTTTCATGATTTATTTGCACAAACTGGTTGATATTTACTCATGGAATCAACATTTATAGCTTACAGTCTCAGATTATGACTCAAAATTCAACATTCCTCTATCTACCCAACCCCACACAAGAATTCAGAACCTCAGAACCATGAGAGAAGAAGAGAATAAAAGGAAACAGAAGCAACTCCAAAATTGATCTGAAGAGGCCATCTGGAATCTTCATCCACCATTGATCAGTAACAAACAAAGCCTCTCTTATCTCTCCTTGCAACAAAATTTTTCCCCAATTCTTCTTTTGTTGTAAGTTGTTGAGCAACAAAAAACTTTCCCATGTGAAGAATTTCATCATTCACCCAACTGTTGGAAAATATCTTTGTACCCATGAAAACTTTTATTTCTGCCCTTTGTTCTTTGTTGTACATAATATTTGCATATTCACTTATTGCAGCTTCACTTTTAATATTTCATTTAAAAGGAATGGAAAAATATTACATTCCCCAGCAAATAAAGTTTGAGTGAATATTTTATTCACCTTCTTAAATTACACTGGCAGTAATTTATTCACATATCCCTCTTTTAATACTTACTCCATTTTACTCATGCACCAAACTGCATTTCACTTTATATCTTTATGCCCTCATACAACAATCTCCCTCTTAAGTTTCACCTCAAATTAAAACAATTACCACACTATGTCCGACCAAGAAAATTTTAAATATAAATGCCTTTGCAATGTTTTGACTTTAAAATATTTACCCTTTTAAAATCAAATGAGCCCCCATTTAAAATTTCTATGGGGAAAAACCCAACTATACCCACGCATTGGAGACTCCACCCGAGCCCACCACATCCATGTGGCATTTTTTCACTGATCTCGTTGGAGTTAACCCGTGTGCATGGTGGCACGAGCTGGTGGGGGAAGGCTAGGATGTAGCAACATCTCATCTTTCGCATCATTTAAAATTTTATTTTAAATGCATACCCATTTAATTTTCATCGGGAGAATTTGAACATTGTAATGTTTTGCATTTGAAAATATTTATCGGGCCCACCACTTGCCACATGCCATGATTTGTCTGATCTCATGAGTTTAACAAGTGGGCAACTTTAGGGTGCGAACTGGTGGGGAATGGTGATGATCGTGTTGCATTCAACTTTCATTCTTTTCCATTGGATCTTTATTGTTAGGCATTCTCTTCACATTTTTCCCTAATCCCTTCATGCAATGTTCAATTGCTTCTCCTCTTTCCTCAACCATGATGGCTCCCTGTACAACTTAGATGATGGCCACACCTCTACAATCTGCATTGCTTCCATGGTATGGTATTGACTTAGGGATTATTTTCCAACTAGTGCATGCCTCATCTACATGGCTTCCTCCTTGATTCCCTCTCTAATTTGTTCGATTGCGCTTTCCTCTGTATACTTCAATGGATGCCCTTTTAACTTCCATTGCCAACGCTGCATAAAGCACTTGAAAAATATCCATTCTCCTTGGGTGCATGGCCACTTTAATCTAGCATTTTCTAAATAGTTTCTAAAGCATTTTCCACAATCCATTCTATGTGGCAGGCGCGGTATTCCATGAGATTGAATTTGTTTAGGGTTTTCTTTTTAGCTTGTTCGCTGCACTCACTCTCACAATTTTTAAGGCCTTTTCAACAAATTATGTTGTACGTATGTTGGAATGTTTGCATTCCATTTTTAGGACATTTTACTATTTATGCAGAATCCCCTAGCGCCATGGTTGCATGCATTTTTTTCAAAGTCTCTTAAGACTTTTCCACATATCCACTTTGTGCATTTCCCTTATAGAATTCACTATGTCCCATCTTCATTCCATTGCTCTACTTCATAGGGTTGATTCTACCAAACACATAACCATCAACCCTCTTGCTTTGAAATTTTTGAGGGTTTTTCAACAAATACATTTTATGCACATGCTGGGCACTCCCCTGTTTCTCATCTATTTACTTAAAATCCTTGAAGGAATTTCAACAATCCATTCTACATACAATCAATAATGGCATTCCATCATTGTGTTGGTGTGGGATCTCCTTCACTTAATGTCATTTGAAGGTTTCTAATGCCTTTTCATTTTGATCGATGTCCATGACTTGAAAAATAACTCTAGCCCCTCTAGCAGTAAGTCAATCTCTTTACATTTGTTGTGGGCATCCCTCATTGCTTTGTGGATAGATCTCCACTTGACTTGTACAATGGCGCCTTCCTTTCATGCACAGTTGCTCCCTTTAGAAGTTTCTCAAGCTCCTTATTGTTGTGCAAAGAGCTTGAACAAAGCTCTTCCATCCTTTGTGCTTTCTCCATTCCATGTGTAGGAAATCTACCAATATTTTGTTTTATTTTTAATTTCTAAAGTCTTTTCAACAAATACAATTTGTGTGCATACTACCCACTAGCTGCCTATGCTTTCACACCATGCCTTGTATTTGTTAGAAAGTTTCTTAAGGCTTTTCAACAAATCATTTGTGGAGTGCGCACTAGCCTTTATGAAATCTTGATGACTTCTCAATGTTCAGATCCCTCCATCTTGGCACTAACCCACTACAGATTCCAACATTGTTGTTCTCACACATTAATAGGGACATTTGTAATTACAGTATTTGAAAATCCCTTGTGCGCATTCTCATATAGTTGAGAGCACATTGTATTTGATCTTCCCGGAGCAACTTGAAATGCTTCCTTTTGGTTTGAACAAATCATCATTTAAATCTCACATTGCTAAGCAAGTCCACAATATTTGGTGAATATTAATGATTCAAAATGAAGCCCCAATTACATCTACATTTAACTGGATCTAAACTGAACCTCTTCCCAAGCAACAAAACTATAGATATGCATCCTCATAGTTAAGAAAATTGCACAATATTAGCCTGATGAAAGATTTCTCCTTCCCTTTCTATGAGATCGAGGCATCTCCTCATATACTAAATCTGAATTATATGTCAAAGTTGTTTCGCCATCCTTCAAAAGAGTTTGTCTATGATCAAGGCTATTCCATCTTCTATTTGCACAAAGCAGCAAATCAATTTCAACTCTAATTGGAAGATCAACATATGATTCATTTGCATCAAACTCACTCCTTTATGTACCTAGAAATTATTTTATTACTTCAAGCCAGTCATTTTCCATTAGTTCCATGCCATTACATTTGAAATTTATTTATACTATTCATGTTGTACGTTATTGAATATCAAGACCATAAGAGTAATGAGCACTTTCACATTGCATAAATCTTGGGGCAACATAGTGTGATGAACCTAAGACAATTCCTGCAATATATACCTTATGTTTGCAATGGCCTTGATGCTCTCAAAGTATTATGTCCTTCCCTTACCAATGCAACACCTACAACTTTGTGTTTGTGCAAAGCATGTCGGGCCCATGTGGCCTGACTAAAAAAAAATTCATTTTCAAACAACTTTCATGTTCAAATTGATCATACATAGCCTTTGAATGCTTTAGAAGTGAAAAAATGAAATGGGTTATCATCAACATCTATTTTTTTTGTCTCATTTGAAGAATGGTCAAAACTGGTGAAGTTGGCTCTGGAATCGCCTAGGGAAACTGGTCAAATGACCTCCTAGAGCAATGCAAATTTGTAGGCTCGTAGACATCTGACCCAAGAATGGAATGCAAAAGATGACTCGGAAAAAGAGATCATGATGTGAGAGTTATTAACTGTCAAAGTTGCTCAATTGAACTTTTTGCAACAACAGCCTGTTCAAAGCCAATTAAAACCAACCAAATCACCTCGTCACAAAAATATCAAATCAACTCTTGGCGAGCTTCCATCGAACACACTGGATAATTTTGGTACATTGAGTACGTGTGCAGGAGGGATTTGCTTGAATCATCATCTATCAAAAGATATTGAGAGTCAAAGTTGACATCTCATAAAGGTTTCTAAAAATGCGGGTGCAAAATTGAAAAATTTGCATTTGGTTTTGATCTGTTAAAAATACCAAATCAACTCATGAAGCTTTGAAACTTGACATGGGTGTTCATTTTGGCATGGAGGATGGAGAACAACATTCATTTTGACTTGAAAGTCATCCGGTTGCAAAATGTAAGTTTGAATAGGATGCTACTTTGCAAAACTAAATTGTTACAAACAACAGAAAAGTGTCAAAACCCTCTGGCTTCAGTTTTCAAAACCCTGACAAAACTTATTGTGGGAAGCTAAAAATTGACATGCATGTTCACATATGTCACATGAATAGGTTTGCAAATGGGTTTTGTATAGAAATCAACTAGCACAGAAATATGACCCTCCAAATTAGGTCACTTAGGTAGATTCATCATGTGCACTTCTAAAAGTGTAGAGGCAAAATTTTCAATACAGGCATCTCAAATTTACAAAATTTGAGTGTGCCATCAAGTTTTGGGGAAGCATTTTGTGACTACCAGTGAGCGGTATAGGGTAAATTTTGATATCACCTCTCATTTTGTGGCGTCTTTGCAGGAACTTTAAGCCAGCTTGCCTCGAAGGTTTGGATGTGGTACTGATTTCCACTCATCTCAAAGAGGGGATTCCATGTTTGCATGACTTATTGCATCCTAACAGGGTAGCCATCAAACTTTTTCCTTTCTTACCAGACCTTTGTGAATCTGAGTACTAGATGCATCACTTTCGTTCAAAGATGGCTTATGATTTCCTGAAGCGTCTTTATCAACTCGTGCCAATTAAGGATTCACAGTGGATTTCCCAATTTATTGTGTATGAGGATTAGGGTATGCTGGTTCCAGTTCCATTTTGTGATGCATATATAGAATTTTTAAACATATAGCATCTAGGGTTATGAAATGTGTATAGACTTGTTAGGTCTCAAAAGTGTAGGTTTTGAGCCTTAAGAGGGTGCCAATATTTTAATACACTTTTGGCCAATGAACGAGGCAAACGAGATTGATTACATCATACTCTTCAGGCTCTGCTAAACCTAGGTGGGTGTACCTGAATGACAAAGCAGATTTGAGAGTTCAAAATGGATCCTACTTATGGAAATCTACTTACAATGGCACATAAGGGTGAAGTAGATGTAGAGCTTGATATCAAATACCTACTAAGAGAGTTTGAATAATCTGGAATATGAATTGAATATATATAAAGTGTTTCAAGATTAACAAGTGACTAACCTATTGGGTGAATGGAGTGAAATGGATGGACAGTGATTATGGAGACAAATTTGTAAGATAAGTAAACCTATTATTCAGCGTAACTCAAATTGTTGGCCACTTTCAAATGTCTACACCTTGTGAAAACGTGCAAGTTTTTTTATTACAATGCTCTTCTTTAATTATCCTAGTGTTATCCCCTCAAGTTACTGTGATGCTATGAAAGGACTTTAATTCTTGGTTTGAAGGAAACTAGTCAAATTAATTATCTTTAAAAGATTTTAATCCCTAAGGGAGCCAATTAAGATGGATTAATTGAAAGGACTTTAATTCTTTCTCACCAGAACCTAATCAAAAAAATCACACAATAACAATTGTGCCCTAATAAATCTTGCAGTTTTAAATAACTTGAAGAAACCACTATGGAGACAACAGAGTAATAGATAAGCATGAAAAATTAACACAACAATTGAACACTAAAAATAAATTCACTAATTAAGCACAGTCTTCTCTATTATATTGCTTCAAAATATATACATTTACAACATAAGTCTTTTGATGTATGAAATATGAGTGCGGGTGGATGGAAGTGGAATGGTGGCAATGATGATTTTCTAACCTACTATCTAATCTAATTGCTAATGATTGATGATATATTTTCATCTCACATATATACATTGCATTTTTTAGGGTTACAACTCTTTGCATGCCCGTCCATTATAGCTCTTCATTTAATTAATTATCTTCGGCAAAATAAAATTCTTCAAATTTAA
>VDFB02000003.1:721840033-721861618 GCA_007258455.2 Sequoia sempervirens
AGAAAATCTTCAAAGGAGGCTTAGTCCCATGGAATACAATGGTTGCATATTGCACGCAAAAAGGTATTTGTTGAAAATGATTCAATAAATAGAATTAGAAGATGCCAAATTTCTCCATGCTCATATAAAAGAGCTTTGGAACGAGGTATGGACATCTATCAAAACATGATGAAAGGCAAGTTTTGTTGAAAACTGAAGATACATTATGGGGTGCGAATGAGAAGGGAAAGGTTTTCCAAACAGAAATTACATGTTAGACTTTGATGTTGGTGTTGCAATCTAGAAGCTTTTAACTTCAAAAGCAAGATGCACTACTGCGGAAGCCCGCTAGGCAGTTTCAGATTTGGTGAATATACTCCATGTGTGCAGTCGGCTATCAACTGTGGCAAAGCATTCACATACATGACTTCGATGAAGATAGAGTTGCATGTTGACTACTCATGGTGACACCAACTATTGATAGAGCAAAAGTATCATTATCTGGTCTGAATGCTAAAGGTAGATTTGTTGGCAAAAGGAAAAGTGAACAAAAAGTATGAAGCGCGATTCAAACTAAGAGCAGGTTAGTGCTGAAGAGACCGAGCAGTGGACAAGATAGTCAAAAGATTGCAAGCAAACATTTCCTGCAAAGGAAAAGTGAACAAAAAGTATGAAGCGCGATTCAAACTAAGAGCAGGTTAGTGCATCAATGAAAAGAAAGGCTAGTATCGTGCAGAGTGAGATTTTTCAAAGTCCCTTCGACACCCAGTTACGAGAGAAGAATAAATGATTTTCGAAGAGACACTGGCACATCGAAGAGAGATTATTCAAAGTCTCTTCGACACTCCAAGGCAGTATGTTTTAAGGCAGGCGCTTTATGTTTAAAAGGAGATTTATTAATCTACAAATTTATTTCCCGTGAAAGCTATAGTGAATATTATTGGGATATGAGGTAAAGGTGCCAAATAAAGTTACTTTGGGAGATAAAGATGATGTAAGATGCAGCTAGAGAATATTTTAGGGAGAAGTAAAATATTTTCAATAAAATATGAGATATTCTCACTAAAGAGGTTGAATAAAAATAAAGGGTGCGAGTAATTATTTATATCAAGGGGTATTTTATTACATTAGGAGAAAGTGCATCCATATAAAAGTGAAGTAAAAATCTCCAACAAAGTAGTAATAATAAATCAAAATTAAATTTCACGAAGAGGCAAAATAAAGGGAGTTAAAAGGTGGGTAATTATTTTTACCCAAATTATATATTTAATGAAATAACAGAAGGAAGTTTCTAGCAAAGGAAGATTATTATGCAAAGATGGAGATTACAATTGAATTTTATTTTTCCAAAGACAATTAAATAAATGAAGAGTTGCAACGGAAAGGCGTGCAAAGAGTCATAACCCTAAAAAATGCAATGTATATATATGAGATGAAAATACATCATCAATTATTAGCAATTAGATTAGATAGTAGGTTAGAAAATCATCATCCCACCATTCCACTTTCATCCACCCGCACTCATATTTCATACATCAAAAGACTTTAGCTATAAATGTATATATTTTGAAGCAACATAATGGAGAAGATTGTGCTTAATTGGTGAATTTATTTTCAGTGTTCAATTGTTGTGTCAATTTTTCATGCTTATCCATTGCTTTGTTATCTCCATAGTGGTTTCTTCAAGTTATTTAAACTTGCAAGATTTATCATGGCACATTTGTTGTTGTTAGGTGATTGTTTTGATTAGGTTTTCGTGAGAAAGAATTAAATTCCTTTTAGTTATTGCATCTTAATTGGTTCCCTTAGGGATTAAAATCTTTTAAAGATAATTAATTTGACTAGTATCCTTCAAACCAAGAATTAAAGTCCTTTCATAGCATCACAATAACTTGAGGGGATAACACTGGCATAATTAAAGAAGAGCATTGTAATAAAAAAACTTGAATGTTTGCACAAGGTGTAGACATTTGAAAGTTCCCAACAATTTGAGTTACATTGAATAGTAGGTTTACTCATCTTACAAATTTGTCTCCATAATCACTGTCTATCCATTTCACTCCATTCACCCAATAGGTTAGGCACTAGTCAGTCTTTAAACACTTTATATAAATTTAATTCATATTCCTTATTATTCAAATGCTCTTAGTAGGTATTAGATATCAAGTTTTACATCTACTTCACCCTTATGTGTCATTGTAAGTAGATTTCCATAAGTAGGACCCATTTTGAACACTCAAATTTGCTTTGTCATTCAGGTACATCCGTGTAGGTCTAGTAGAGCCTGAAGAGTAGGAGGTAATCAATCTTGTTTGCCTCGTTCATTGGCCAAAAGTGTATTAAGAGATTGCAACCTTCTTTAGGCTCAAAACCTACACTTTTGAGACCTAAAAGAATGACAGTGGATATAACAGGGCATATTGCATGAATATTCTCAAGAGGAATTTGATGAAATCATATCGGAGCAAGGTATATGATAGAGGAAAATAGGGGCCTTTCTTTTCTAGTGGCCTTGTGCCATCAACTGTTTTGTGGTTTTTTCAAAACCATATTAGTTCATGACAAAAAATAGTGAGTATGCTGCACCAAATGGACAATGCGTTCAGTCTACTATCCGAGAGACCTAGATTCTTGCTATAGTCACAAGGGGCATACATCCCTAGACAATAGCCACTATTGGAGCCTAAGATTTTGGGAAAATTTTGGAAAAATTTAAGGCTCTCATAATGACAAGGTTGATTTCAGCACTCAGAAGTACAGTTGAAAAATCCACTCGAGTGGCCCACTTTGAAAAATCACAAAATGAAGCTAGTGCAATTTCACGCAAAATCACCTTGCAAGAATGTTTATCTAACATATGTGAGGGAGCACACCTTATTTTAGCTTCCTATGATCTGATTTTCCAAAGTTTCAAAATGCCAAGTTGAAGGGTTCTGGGAAGGTTTTTCATTTACACAGTGTTAAAACTGTCAAATGGGTCAACTTTGGAGGACAATATTAAGCAACTAAAAGAGTGTCATGACAAACCGATTGGTGTCTTAATTTATTCCCACCTTAATGTGCTTTCATGCCAATTTTTAGGGTCCCAGCATCTTATTTGGTATTTTTTCAAAAACCAAAACCAAATGGATTTTACCCAGTTTGAAGATTGCATTTCCAGGATAGCTGCAAAAAGGTCAACTTTGATGCTTGATATTTGGTGAAGAAAATAAAATGATGGAAATCCCTCTTGCACACATGTTCATTTGACCTAAATGAACTAGTATCCACAGTGGTAGCTTCTCATAATCACATTTGATATTTTTACAAAATAGAAAGTTGGTGAGTTTCAATTGGGTTTGACAGGAGCAGTTTTTAGAATAGGCTGAGTGAGCTACTTTGATTGCTAACAGTTTTCAGTCCTAATATCTTCATGGCCAACCATTTGACGAGCATACTCTCCTATCACAACTCAACATTTTGGTGCATTTCTATTCCTCTTAGAGAAGTTTTGATCAATTTTTCTGAGGCGATTCTGAAAGCTACCTAGCTTGTTTTTATCACAATGCAAAATGTCAAGAAATCAAAATCTAATAATTACCCATTGCAACTCGGGATGCATTATAGATTTTGAAGATTTTTCCACATTCCACTTGCTCTCTTACTCTTATACTAATGGCATTCATCAATACCAAAACTCCCTAGATTCCATTTGCTAGTACAATTGTCATGGGGCATAAAAAAGAGAGCTATGCCATATTGAACCTTTCAATTACATCACCAATTTTGATGAAGATGAGATGAATAGGCAGGTGCCACAATCCTATGAAGCACGAGAAGAAGTAATTCAAGGATCTAAAAGTGAACAAGGAATGAAATACCATGCCAGAGGAAAGAAACATTATCAGATTAATTAGATGAAAGTCATATCCTCGTAGATTCAGCAAGATGTCAGGAAAAATTGTCACAAAGAATACACTGTGAAGTTGTTTCATTGATTATTTGTGAATATTTTGCAACAGAAGAAGGTACATGCAATTTTCAAAATTGCATAGTATCCAGTTTTTATGATACTGCTCAATGGAGATGTTCTGTCGAACTTGAATTGGCATATAAAGAGTATTAAGAGAATGGTGATACAAGTTCACTTTGGTATGTTACAAAAACTATCCACTAGCTTCAGCCCACTTTTGGAATCATACCAAATGTAGGAGTGAAGGGTAAAGCAGTCACAAATGTTGTAGATATATTAAGTTTCATACCATTAGAACAACCTATTGTGTTAGAGATAGACTTATTTTACTAGATCGTCATGTGGACATGGTCGCCTTATGTATTCTCAATTAACTTGTGACGGATTTGTAGATGAGTTCTTACATGTAAATAATGAAGCTATTAAAGCACAAATACTTGGTGATGCCTGGCGGACACTTCAAAGAGGTTTTAGGCATATCTACAAAATGAAGGCATGTGAATTGATGAGTAAAATGCCTAAAAGATGTGTTTTACACAATGGAATTATTCAAATGGATTTTATCCACTATGCCAATGCCATAATTGGAGCTTTGGAATACATATTAAACTAAGGCATAAAAGACAAGAGGCCGACCATGAATTTAAGCACAGAAGCATAAATAGAGTAAGTAAAATGTCTGACCAAAAATCTTCGAAGGAGGCTTAGTCCCATGGAATACAATGATTGTAGATTTCACACAAAAAGGGATTTGTTGAAAATGATTCAATAAAGAGAATTAGTAGATATGCCAAATTTCTCCATTCTCATATAAAAGAGCTTCGAAACGGGGTATGGGCATCTATCAAAACATGATGAAAGGAAGGTTTTGTTGAAAATGAGAGATACATTATAGGGTGCAAATGAGAAGGGAAATATTTTCCAAGTAGAAATTACATGTTAGACTTCGATGTTGGTGTTGCAATCTAGAAGTTTTTAACTTCAAAATTAAGATGCACTGCTGAAGAAGCCTGCTAGGCAGTTTCATATTTGGTGAATATACTCCATGTGTGTAGTCAGTTGTCAACTGTGGCAAAGCATTCACATACATGAATTCGATGAAGATAGAGTTGCATCTTGACTACTCATGGTGATACCAACTAATGTCAGAGTAAAAGTATCATATCTTGTCATAATGTTGAAGGAAGATTTGTTGGTGAAAGACATAGCGAACAAAAAGTATGAAAGGTGATTCAAACTAAGAGTAGGTTAGTGTTGAAGAGACTGAGCAGTGGACAAGATAGTCAAAATATTGCAAGCAAACATTTCTTGTATTCCCGCAAATATTCTAGGCATGAAACCCTAAAATTGGCATAGTGCAGAACTTCATCGATGAGAAAGGCTAGTATCGAAGTGAGATTTTTCAAATTCCCTTTGACACCCAGTTACAAGAGAAGAATAAATTATTGTCAAAGAGACACTGGCACATCGAAGAGAGAATATTCAAAGTCTCTTCGACACAACAAGGCAATATGTTTTAAGGTAGGTGCTTTATGTTTAAAAGGAGATTTATTAATCTACAAATTTATTTCTTGTGAAAGCTATAGTGAAATATTATTGGGTTACGAGGTAAAGGTGCCAAATAAAGTTCCTTTGGGAGATAAAGATAATGTAAGATGTAGTTAGAGAATATTTTATAGGAAGTAAAATATTTTCACTAAAATATGAGATATTCTCACTAAAGATGTTGAATAAAAATAAAGGGTGTGAGTAATTAATTTTATCAAGGGGTATTTTATTACATCGGGAGAAAGTGCATCCATATAAAACTAAAGTAAAAATCTCTAGCAAAGTAGTAATAATAAATCAAAATTAAATTTCATGAAGAGGAAAAAACAAAGGGAGTTAAAAGGTGGGTAATTATTTTTACCCAAATTAAAGAACAGGAGGAAGTTTCCAGCAAAGGAAGATTATTATACAAAGATGGAGATTAAATTTGAAGAATTTTATTTTGCCGAAGATAATTAATTAAATGAAGAGCTATAATGGACGGGCATGCAAAGAGTTGTAACCCTAAAAAATGCAATGTATATATGTGAGATGAAAATATATCATCAATCATTAGCAATTAGATTAGATAGTAGGTTAGAAAATCATCATTGCCACCATTCCACTTCCATCCACCCGCACTCATATTTCATACATCAAAAGACTTATGTTGTAAATGTATATATTTTGAAGCAATATAATAGAGAAGACTGTGCTTAATTAGTGAATTTATTTTTAGTGTTCAATTGTTGTGTTAATTTTTCATGCTTATCTATTACTCTGTTGTCTCCATAGTGGTTTCTTCAAGTTATTTAAAACTGCAAGATTTATTAGGGCACAATTGTTATTGTGTGATTTTTTTGATTAGGTTCTGGTGAGAAAGAATTAAAGTCCTTTCAATTAATCCATCTTAATTGGCTCCCTTAGGGATTAAAATCTTTTAAAGATAATTAATTTGACTAGTTTCCTTCAAACCAAGAATTAAAGTCCTTTCATAGCATCACAGTAACTTGAGGGGATAACACTAGGATAATTAAAGAAGAGCATTGTAATAAAAAAACTTGCACGTTTTCACAAGGTGTAGACATTTGAAAGTGGCCAACAATTTGAGTTACGCTGAATAATAGGTTTACTTATCTTACAAATTTGTCTCCATAATCACTGTCCATCCATTTCACTCCATTCACCCAATAGGTTAGTCACTTGTTAATCTTGAAACACTTTATATATATTCAATTCATATTCCAGATTATTCAAACTCTCTTAGTAGGTATTTGATATCAAGCTCTACATCTACTTCACCCTTATGTGCCATTGTAAGTAGATTTCCATAAGTAGGATCCATTTTGAACTCTCAAATCTGCTTTGTCATTCAGGTACACCCACCTAGGTTTAGCAGAGCCTGAAGAGTATGATGTAATCAATCTCGTTTGCCTCGTTCATTGGCCAAAAGTGTATTAAAATATTGGCACCCTCTTAAGGCTCAAAACCTACACTTTTGAGACCTAACAAGTCTATACACATTTCATAACCCTAGATGCTATATGTTTAAAAATTCTATATATGCATCACAAAATGGAACTGGAACCAGCATACCCTAATCCTCATACACAATAAATTGGGAAATCCACTGTGAATCCTTAATTGGCACGAGTTGATAAAGACGCTTCAGGAAATCATAAGCCATCTTTGAACGAAAGTGATGCATCTAGTACTCAGATTCACAAAGGTCTGGTAAGAAAGGAAAAAGTTTGATGGCTACCCTGTTAGGATGCAATAAGTCATGCAAACATGGAATCCCCTCTTTGAGATGAGTGGAAATCAGTACCACATCCAAACCTTCGAGGCAAGCTGGCTTAAAGTTCCTGCAAAGACGCCACAAAATGAGAGGTGATATCAAAATTTACCCTATACCGCTCACTGGTAGTCACAAAATGCTTCCCCAAAACTTGATGGCACACTCAAATTTTGTAAATTTGAGATGCCTGTATTGAAAATTTTGCCTCTACACTTTTAGAAGTGCACATGATGAATCTACCTAAGTGACCTAATTTGGAGGGTCATATTTCTGTGCTAGTTGATTTCTATACAAAACCCATTTGCAAACCTATTCATGTGACATATGTGAACATGCATGTCAATTTTTAGCTTCCCACAATAAGTTTTGTCAGGGTTTTGAAAACTGAAGCCAGAGGGTTTTGACACTTTTCTGTTGTTTGTAACAATTTAGTTTTGCAAAGTAGCATCCTATTCAAACTTACATTTTGCAACCGGATGACTTTCAAGTCAAAATGAATGTTGTTCTCCATCCTCCATGCCAAAATGAACACCCATGTCAAGTTTCAAAGCTTCATGAGTTGATTTGGTATTTTTAACAGATCAAAACCAAATGCAAATTTTTCAATTTTGCACCCGCATTTTTAGAAACCTTTATGAGATGTCAACTTTGACTCTCAATATCTTTTGATAGATGATGATTCAAGCAAATCCCTCCTGCACACGTACTCAATGTACCAAAATTATCCAGTGTGTTCGATGGAAGCTCGCCAAGAGTTGATTTGATATTTTTGTGACGAGGTGATTTGGTTGGTTTTAATTGGCTTTGAACAGGCTGTTGTTGCAAAAAGTTCAATTGAGCAACTTTGACAGTTAATAACTCTCACATCATGATCTCTTTTTCCGAGTCATCTTTTGCATTCCATTCTTGGGTCAGATGTCTACGAGCCTACAAATTTGCATTGCTCTAGGAGGTCATTTGACCAGTTTCCCTAGGCGATTCCAGAGCCAACTTCACCAGTTTTGACCATTCTTCAAATGAGACAAAAAAAATAGATGTTGATGATAACCCATTTCATTTTTTCACTTCTAAAGCATTCAAAGGCTATGTATGATCAATTTGAACATGAAAGTTGTTTGAAAATGAATTTTTTTTTAGTCAGGCCACATGGGCCCGACATGCTTTGCACAAACACAAAGTTGTAGGTGTTGCATTGGTAAGGGAAGGACATAATACTTTGAGAGCATCAAGGCCATTGCAAACATAAGGTATATATTGCAGGAATTGTCTTAGGTTCATCACACTATGTTGCCCCAAGATTTATGCAATGTGAAAGTGCTCATTACTCTTATGGTCTTGATATTCAATAACGTACAACATGAATAGTATAAATAAATTTCAAATGTAATGGCATGGAACTAATGGAAAATGACTGGCTTGAAGTAATAAAATAATTTCTAGGTACATAAAGGAGTGAGTTTGATGCAAATGAATCATATGTTGATCTTCCAATTAGAGTTGAAATTGATTTGCTGCTTTGTGCAAATAGAAGATGGAATAGCCTTGATCATAGACAAACTCTTTTGAAGGATGGCGAAACAACTTTTACATATAATTCAGATTTAGTATATGAGGAGATGCCTCGATCTCATAGAAAGGGAAGGAGAAATCTTTCATCAGGCTAATATTGATGCCTCGATCTCATAGAAAGGGAAGGAGAAATCTTTCATCAGGCTAATATTGTGCAATTTTCTTGACTATGAGGATGCATATCTATAGTTTTGTTGCTTGGGAAGAGGTTCAGTTTAGATCCAGTTAAATGTAGATGTAATTGGGGCTTCATTGTGAATCATTAATATTCACCAAATATTGTGGACTTGCTTGGCAATGTGAGATTTAAATGATGATTTGTTCAAACCAAAAGGAACCATTTCAAGTTGCTCCAGGAAGATCAAATACAATGTGCTCTCAACTATATGAGAATGCGCACAAGGGATTTTCAAATACTGTAATTACAAATGTCCCTATTAACGTGTGAGAACAACAATGTTGGAATCTGTAGTGGGTTAGTGCCAAGATGGAGGGATCTGAACATTGAGAAGTCATCAAGATTTCATAAAGGCCAGTGCGCACTCCACAAATGATTTGTTGAAAAGCCTTAAGAAACTTTCTAACAAATACAAGGCATGGTGTGAAAGCATAGGCAGCTAGTGGGTAGTATGCACACAAATTGTATTTGTTGAAAAGACTTTAGAAATTAAAAATAAAAAAAAATATTGGTAGATTTCCTACACATGGAATGGAGAAAGCACAAAGGATGGAAGAGCTTTGTTCAAGCTCTTTGCACAACAATAAGGAGCTTGAGAAACTTCTAAAGGGAGCAACTGCGCATGAAAGGAAGGCGCCATTGTACAAGTCAAGTGGAGATCTATCCACAAAGCAATGAGGGATGCCCACAATAAATGTAAAGAGATTGACTTACTGCTAGAGGGGCTCGAGTTATTTTTCAAGTCATGGACATCGATCAAAATGAAAAGGCATTAGAAACCTTCAAACGACATTAAGGGAAGGAGATCCCACACCAACACAATGATGGAATGCCATTATTGATTGTATGTAGAATGGATTGTTGAAATTCCTTCAAGGATTTTAAGTAAATAGATGAGAAACAGGGGAGTGCCCGGCATGTGCATAAAATGTATTTGTTGAAAAACCATCATAAACTTCAAAGCAAGAGGGTTGATGGTTATGTGTTTGGTAGAATCAACCCTATGAAGTAGAGCAATGGAATGAAGATGGGACATAGTGAATTCTATAAGGGAAATGCACAAAGTGGATATGTGGAAAAGTCTTAAGAGACTTTGAAACAAATGCATGCAACCATGGCGCTAGGGGACTCTACATAAATAGTAAAATGTCCTAAAAATGGAATGCAAACATTCCAACATACGTACAACATAATTTGTTGAAAAGGCCTTAAAAATTGTGCGAGTGAGTGCAGCGAACAAGCTAAAAAGAAAACCTTAAACAAATTCAATCTCATGGAATACCGCGCATGCCACATAGAATGGATTGTGGAAAATGCTTTAGAAACTATTTAGAAAATGCTAGATTAAAGTGGCCATGCACCCAAGGAGAATGGATATTTTTCAAGTGCTTTATGCAGCGTTGGCAATGGAAGTTAAAAGGGCATCCATTGAAGTATACAGAGGAAAGCACAATCGAACAGATTAGAGAGTAAATCAAGGAGGAAGCCATGTAGATGAGGCACGCACTAGTTGGCAAATAATCCCTAAGTCAATACCATACCATGGAGGCAACGCAGATTACATAGGTGTGGCCATCATCCAAGCTATACAGGGAGCCGTAATGGTCGAGGAAAGAGGAGAAGCAGTTGAACACTGCGTGAAGGGATTAGGGAAAAATGTGAAGAGAACGGGGCAATAAAGATCCAACAGAAAAGAATGAAAGTTGAATGCAGCACGATCATCACCATTCCCCCCCAGTTCGCGCCCTGAAGTTGCCCACTTGTTAAACTCATGAGATCAGACAAATCATGACATGTGGCAAGTGGTGGGCCCGATAAATATTTTCAAATGCAAAACATTACAATGTTTCAATTCTCCCGATGAAAATTAAATCATGGGTATGCATTTAAAATCAAAATTTTAAATGATGCGAAAGATGAGATGCAGCTACATCCCAGCCTTCCCCCACCAGCTTGTGCCTCCACCATGCACACGGGTTAACTCCAACGAGATCAGCGAAAACATGCCACATGGATGTGGCGGGCTCGGGTAGAGTCTCCAATGCGTGGGTATAGTTGGGTTTTGCCCGATAGAAATTTTAAATGGGGGCTCATTTGATTTTAAAAGGGTAAATATTTTAAATTCAAAACATTGCAAAGGCATTTATAATTAAAATTTTCTTGGTCGGACATAGTGTGGTAATTGTTTTAATTTGAGGTGAAACCTAAAAGGGAGATTGTTGTATGTTGGCGTAAAGATATAAAGTGAAATGCAATTTGGTGCATGAGTAAAATGGAGTAAGTATTAAAAGGGGGCTATTTGAATAAATTACTGCCAGTGTAAAATTTAAATGGCTTTATTTTAAATCCAAGTGTTTTACATCTGAGCTGAAGGAGAAATTTGTGGAATGAAATAAAATACAAGCACGGGGAAGTAACTTAAGAAGATGAATAAAATATTCACTCAAACTTTATTTGCTGGGGAATGTAATATTTTTCCATTCCTTTTAAATGAAATATTAAAAGTGAAGCTGCAGTGCAAATATTATGTACAACAAAGAACAAAGAGCAGAAATAAAATTTTTCATGGGTACAAAGATATTTTCCAGCAATTGGGTGAATGATGAAATTCTCCACATGGGAAAGTTTTTTGTTGCTCAACAACTTACAACAAAGGCAGAATTGGGGGCAAATTTTGTTGCAAGGAGAGATAAGAGAGGCTTTGTTTGTTACTGATCAATGGTGGATGAAGATTCCAAATGGCCTCTTTAGATCAATTTTGGAGTTTCTTTTGTTTCCTTTTATTCTCTTCTTCTCTCATGGTTCTGAGGTTCTGAATTATTGTGTGGGGTTGGGTAGATAGAGGAATGTTGAATTCTGAGTCATAATTTGAGTTTGTAAGCTATAAATGTTGATTCCATGAGTAAATATTAGCTAGTTCATGCAAATAAATCATGAAAGTCATCAATGTTATCATATTGTCTCTAGATCTGTATATTTTTAGGCATTTGAATTCAATAATAGCAAGTATCTTTGAGTTTGGCATCTCAATTTTATGAGATTGTTTTGTCTGTTCATGGTTATGTTTCAATGAAATGGTTAAAATACTTTGAGCAGATGATTATGATTTTAAGTGTGTAGGTTGGATAGATGATAAGAAGAGTTTGGTTGATAATAGGAGAGGATCTGTTGATGTAATACATTAACAGTTGTAAATCCACTGGTTGAGGTTTGTTTGTTGATGAATTTATTTTATCTGTTTGACTCCATGGCTTAGAATTAGGCACTAGTCTATCATTCAGCTTAATGCATCTCAGAAACAATTTATAAATTCAAAATCATTTTAAATCCCTATTGTTTGGTTGAGGTTTAGTGTTCTGCCTCCCAATTGCTGAGTAAGTGTTGAGTTACCAAAAATTTAGCCATATTTGAGGTTGTCAATGCTTTTCTTGGTTTATTTTCATTGGGGGTTATCTGCTATAAAAAGCAATGTCAATGGGTAATTGAATTAAGTTTTTAGGGCATTGTATAGGTTCACCCACCTTGTTCCTGCAGAGTTAGAAGTGCATAAGATTTTAGTCTTTGACTGAATCTTGTCAGTTGGCCCAATCCCTCTTTGAGTCTAAGTATAAGAAATTAGCTAATTTTTTAAGATTCATTGAACTGGTTGATTTGGAGAACCAAGAGAATGGTGACTCTATTAGGGAGAATTTGAAAAAATTCTGATTCAAGAATCTAGCCTTAAGAGTCATTTGAGTTTCATAGAGTCATATTTCTTGCCATTCTGAATTTAGTGCAAATATTGAAGGATCTCAAGCTTGGAGAAAGAATTTGTTGCAATGAACCTGAAAGTTTTATGATTTGTGGTGCTCTATTGGTAAAAGGAACTCAAAAATAATTTTACATGTGAAAGAACTTCCTACTATTTGAAGTGCAGTCCTCTACAAAGAAAGGTGGAAACTTTGTCAGAAGAACCTATTGAAGAGGTGAATACAATTCCAAATCTACAATATTTCAAATCACAAGAAGATTTATAGCAGCTACAACATTTCTAGGTATTCTTCACTCTTGGTTTTTAAGAAATTTGTATAAACACCATATTTGAACTTCTTAGGAAAAATTTTGGTTCCCTATTTAGTGATTTTGCACTAACAAAGGGAAGGGATAGTAAATTTAAGTTTGCGAACTCCCATTTGTTGGATCTATTGAATGTAATTGCAGTTCCATTGAAACATGTTGTCTAGTGCTCGAATATCTTCTAGTATGGATGGTTAGAATGTATTTGTATATCCTTGGGATTTCCATCCATTTGCATTGTCATATGTTGGTTATCACCATGTCAACAATTGTCATTGTAATCCTTCATTCATTCATGGTTGTCATTATGCACAATTAGTTGAGTCCCCTATTTGCATATATCCATGGATCATAAAATAGCCATACATGTAGATACTTTGAGACAGCTTGTCAAGAAGTGTCAGAAGTCTGATAATCTTCACACATTTGACACCCCAAAGTGCAAGAATCCAAAAGTGCACAAGTCTAAGATAAGGATGGAATGGAAAGTTGTGTTTGAAAGGGGACTTAAAGAGATGGATAAAAGGCACCAAATGTTTCAACAAGCTCTGTTAAGAGAAAAACATACCGTGTCTACTTGTCAAGTTGCTACACCTTTTGTCAATTCCTTTGACCCATTGTATGCTCAATTAGATTTTTCATGGGTTGATTACAAAGCTGAGAGTATGTCAGCTCAAGTCTACAAGAAAATGCCTAGATTTAATGGATACGATATATGTGAAGGAAATGTACATGTCAAAAAAATTTCCAATTTCATGGAGAAACATTCATTTGGATATTAGGATATGTGGATGAGATTTTTTTTCAGATCCCTTGAAGCAAGAACTCGGGATTTGTATCTAAAGTTTCCTGAGAAATCATTTCCATGTTGGGATAAATTAGTGAATGCTTATAGAGAAGAATTTGCAAGAGAACCTTCTGACCTTGTCATGAGGTTAAAGCAGATTAAGAAACAAAATGAAGAGTCAAGTATTGATTCTAGTCATAGATTTTTTACTGCCCTATCACTAATCCCAGAGAATTTCAGACCTAATACTCCACATTGTATTCATATGTATTTTGAAGCCTATGAGGAAGGCTCTAGTGCATTATTAAAATATTTTGAAATATTGAGTATGCAGATGGCTTACAGAGTCTTGGATAATTTGGAGAAACGAAGGAATGAATATGTGCAAAGTTTGTTGTCTTCACTTATGGGTAAACATGCTAATGAAATTAGTAGCTATGTGAATGAAAATGATCCGAGATTTTCAGACAAGTGCATACTTGAGAAGGTAGAAGATGAGAATGATGCATGATCAAGTGATGAGGAATTTGTCTTTGAACAACTTACACAAGAGATGTACCCAAATGAAAATCAGCAACCAAGTTTTCCAAGCCAAGAACCAGAAGAGGGATATGAGTTGGACTTACTCTTTGAAGAAGAGATATGTGATCAGCAATGATGTGGTATAATTGACCATGTCAATTATACAAATAAGTGTAGTCTTGATGCAAATCTTCATGATGAAACAAATGAATTTTCTAATTTGGGAAATGCTCTTGAGAACATCAGACTATTAGCTGTAAATGATGAAGTATCAAATGAATTTCAGCCAATAAGATCAAACACAAGTTGATGCAATGAAGAAAACATTGAGGGTTTTCAGTTTGACAGTGAAAATCTGTGGGTTTATCCTCAAGAGGATGTAAATGAAAAGCTCAACGAAGACACCCAACTCAATACTAAGATTCAAAATGGTGTGGATTGTTGTTATGACAACCCAGAAGTAAGTAAAGATGAACAAGTGGATAGCCTACTCACTGTGATTGGTTGTGACCATCCTCCTGACAAGGTTGTCATTAATCCAATCTCTTATGATTGGGGAAATCTTGTTTATGATGATCATCCGATTGAGTTTTTAGACTTTGAAGATGATGACATTATAGTCATCCTGATTTGCAATTTGATAATGCATCCAATTCAAGTGAAGGTCAAGAAGAGGAAGTGGTTGAAAGAATGGATGAGAGCAATGATCTATTAAGTTGTGAACAAATTTCAGATCTATTGACCACAAAATATCAAAAATGTGCACATGAGAATAACTCTCTGTTGTTGTGTGTTGTCCCTATTGACTTTGATAGTGATGATGATCTTCAATTTTCAAGGTATGATACATGTGCTTTTGATCTTCCTTTCAATTATGAATCAGTTGATCATGATGATGATAGTGTGAATGAAGACAAGTGAACATTTGATGGTAATGATGCATTGTATGATGAGTATGATAGTGTGCATGCTGATGAAAATTCATAAATCTATTTTGATGAGTTTGAAACAACAAATGACCATGATCTTTGTGTATCCAATGAGCCAAGTTTTGAGGATTGTAATTCAGATTTGAACAAGTTTTTGTTTGCTGACTTGAATGAGACTATTCATGAGTCTTTTCATGTGAATGTGAATGTTGATTTCAATGAGAAATCAAATTGTCCTTCTGAACCAGAATTGCTCATTGTTGAGCAAGATTGTGGTATTGAAGATGATGATATCTTATGTTCATAAGATGACAAGGTGACTATAGAGGAGGATGAGTCATAAATCTCTGATGATTCCCAATACCAACATGATGAAGAACAAGTATAGAGTGCTAATGCATGAGTGTATTTCTTTGCATACACTTAGAGATAGTTTGCATGATGAGCAAGATCTTCTGCTAAGTTCTTGTGATAGTTTCACTTTTGACATGCAAACTAATGATCAGATTGAGCTTAACAGTTCTAGCCATATGGCAAATTGTAAGTGATGTTTTTGTTAGCTAGAGGAATTTTTCATAGATGTGGAAATGTGCAACACACTGAAGAATGTTGTCTTCAATTTGAGAGTGATTTGTATGATGAATATGATTAGTTGTTGCCACATGATAATCAACATTCTGAGAGTATGCTTGACTTTCAAATGCATAGTGATTATGAACATGTTGATAGTCTTGTATATGATTACCTGTTGGGAGGCACCAACATGTTTAATCAAGCAGATGGTTTTGATCAGGCATCACCATTCTCAAGTGTTGCCACTTGATACAGAATCAAAAAATGAAGAGAGTGGAAATGACATGGCCTATTTGATTTGGCTGCCATGTGATAACAAAACCAAGCAAAGAGAAAGTTTCCATTTGCATGAAGGCATCTTGATACTTGTGTTTGCAATGGTGCACTCATTCAGGTTGTGGTGGTTTGACAAGTGCAAGCATGCGTTAAGGGAGATCAATTATTTTATCAGAATTGTGTTTGACAGAGGTAAATGTTGACTCCATTTTTCATTTGGTGGTCTGGGGTCACTAGATGAAGTTATAAAAGAAAGAATGAATAAAAGAGTAGTTTGAGGACACCTCATGGACTCAGTATTTGGTCTACTCCCCAGAGATCTAGAATCTTGCTATGCCCATAGGGGGCATACATCCCCAGTCGGAGCCATTGATGAAACTCTCAAATTTTGCAAATTTCAGATGCCTGTATTGAAAGTTTTGCCTCTGCACTTTCAGAAGTGTATCTGATGAATCTACCTAAGTGACCTACTTTGGAGGGTCATATTTCCAAGCCAGTTGATTTTTGTGGAAAACCCATTTGCAAACATATTCATGTGACATATGTGAACATGCATGTCAATTTTTAGCTTCCCACAATAAGTTTTGTCAAGGTTATGAAAAGTGAAGTCGGAGGGTTTTGGCACTTTTCTACTATTTGTAAACTTTCAATTTTGCAAAGTAGCCTCCTATTTGAGCTTGCATTTTGCAACTGGATGACTATCAAGTCAAAATGAATGTTGTTCTCCATCCTCCATGCCAAAATAAACTCCCATGTCAAGTTTCAGAGCTTCATGAGTTGATTTGATATTTTTAACAGATCATAACAAAATGCAATTTTTCAGTTTTGCACCTGCATTTTTCAGAAATCTTTCTGACATGTCAACTTTGAATCTCAATATCTTTTGATGAATGATGATTCAAGCAAATTCCTCTGGCACAAGTACTCAGTTTACCAAAATCATCTAGTGTGTCAGGTGGTAGCTCGCTAGGAGTTGATTTGATATTTTTGTGATGAGGTGATTTGGTCAGTTTTAATTGGCTTTGAATAGGTTGTTGCAGAAAGTTCAACTGAGCAACTTTGACAGTTAATAACTCTCACCTCGTGATCCATTTTTTCGAGCAGTATTTTGCACTCCATTCTCAAGTCAGATGTCTACAAGCCTGCAAATTTGCATTGCTCTAGGAGGTCATTTGACAAGTTTCCCTGGGCGATCCCAGAGCCAGCTTCACCAATTTTGACCATTCATCAAATGAGCTAGAAAACAAATGTTGATTAAAACCATTTCATGTTTTCACTTCTGAAGCATTCAGAGGCTATGTCTGATCAAGTTGAACATGAAATTTGTCCAAAAATTAAAAAAAATTAGTTGGGCCACATGGGCCCGACATGCTTTGCGCAGACATAGAGTTGCAGGTGTTGCATTGGTAAAGAGAGGACATAATGCTTGGAGAGCATCAGGGCCACTGCAAACATAAGGTATATACTATAGGGATTGTCTTAGGTTCATCACACTATGTTGCCACAAGATTTATGCAATGTGAAAGTGCTCATTACTCTTATGGTCTTGATATTCAATAACGCACAACATGAACAGTATAAATAATCTTCAAATGTAATGGCATGGAACTAATTTAGATGAATGTCTTGAAGTAATAAAAGAATTTCTAGCTACATAAAGGAGTGAGTTTGATGCAAATGACTCATATGTTGATCTTCCACTTGGAGTTGAAATTGATTTGCTGCTTTGTGCAAAGAGAAGATGGAATAGCCTTAATCATAGAAAAACTCTTTTGAAGGATGGCAAAAAAAACTTTGACATATAATTTAGATTTAGTATATGAGGAGATGAATCGATCTCAGAGAAAGGGAAGGAAAAATATTTCATCAAGCTAATATTGTGCAAGTTTCCTAACTATGAGGATGCATATCTATAGTTTTTCTGCCTGGGCAGAGGTTCAATTTGGATCTAGTTAAATGTAGATGTAACTGGGGATGCATTTTCAATCATTAATATTCACCAAATATTGTGGACTTTCTTGGCAATGTGAGATTTAAATGATGATTGGTTCAAACCAAAAGGAACCATTTAAAGCTGCACCAGGAAGATCAAATACAAAGTTCTCTCAACTATATGAGAATGTGCACAAGGGATTGTGAGATATTGTAATTACAAATGTGCCTGTTAATGTGTGAGAACAACAATGTTGGAATCTACAGTGGGTCAGTGCCAAGAAGGAGGGATCTAAACATTGAGAAGTCATCAAGATTTCATAAAGGCCAGTGCGCACTCCACAAATGATTTGTTTAAAAGCCTTAAGAAAATTTCTAGCAAATACAAGGCGTGGTTTGAAAGCATAGGCATCCAGTACGTAGTATGCACACAAATTATATTTGTTAAAAATACTTTAGAAACTAAAAAGAAAACAAGGGTATGTGCAGGATCATGATGGGCCAAAAAGTGGTAATATGATGGTATGTGGCTGATGAATTTATTTTTACCCAAAATTGATGAAACAAAATGGTTTTTAAAGGAGATTCTCAGCTTTCCACCAATATAATTTATGCTTTACTTTGAATTTAATAAGTAATTATTATTCATTTTCTATTCAAATTATGACTAAAGTCCTGATTGGTAGATTGATTGAAAAACATCTATAACTTTCAAATGATATCACATTTTTTGAATCCAAAACATGTGTTACATTCTATGATTCACATACTATAGGATTAAAAAAAGAAAAAATGAATTTCATCAATTTTTGACCAAGTTAAGGTGGTCAGACATACAAGCTTTTATATTTTTTAAAAGTTGTAATAAAAAATCATAATTAATTATTTACTTGGAAAAAAATTATAAAAAAATATGCATCACATCGGGACATGAGTCCTCTACTTATATCTAAAATCTTATAAAAAATAATTATCATTTTATTGTGGTTAGGGTGGTCAGACAGGACACCTACCTCTTTTTTTTCCCTAAAATTTAAGTACTACTACATTGAAATTTCAAATTTTTACCTAATAGGTTTTTTTTTTTTAAACAAACCTAGTAGTTTAGAAACTACATTCAATTTTCTTTAGATTCTACTCTTATATATTTTTGAAATAATATAGATAACTTAGTCAAATTTTTAAGTCAATTTTCCTAACTCTGATTTTTCTAATTTTTTTGCCACTTAAGGGCCTATTGTTTCCATGATGATCTTGCACATACCCACAAAGTATTGGCATATTTCTTGTACATGGAATGGAGAAAGCACAAAGGATGGAAGAGCTATGTTCAAGCTCTCTACGCAACAATAAGGAGCTTGAGAAACTTCAAAAGGGAGTAGTTGTGCACAAAAGGAATGTGCCATTGTACAAGTCAAGTGGAGATCTATCCACAGAGCAATGAGGGACAACCACACTAAATGTAAAGAGATTGACTTACTGCTAATGGGGCTCAAGTTATTTTTAAAGTCATGGACATTGATTAGAATGAAAAGAAAGTAGAAATCTTCAAACAACATTGAGTGAAGGAGATCCCACGCGAACATAATGATGGAAAGACATTGGTGGCTATATGTAGAATGGTTTGATGAAATTCCTTTAGAGGCTTTTAAGTAAATTGATGAGAAACATGGGCATGCCTGGGTATGTGCAGGTTAATGGTGGGCCAAAAAGTGGCAATGAAGGAAAAACACGTCTTTCAACGACCGAAAAAATGTGAAAAGAACATGTTGACTTTTTTAGGCTTGGGTGTCACCATACCAAACACCAAACCTACTTTTACAAATCAGATATCCGATTTGTAAAAAGCATATATTAAAAACTTTTGTCACTTTTTTTAAGTCATTTGGCTGAGAAGAACCTCCAGGCGCATAGTGCATCCATTCTTCGCATAACGGATATCCGATATAGGCTAAATTCTATTTGGAAAGGTAATTTTTTTTATTTTTATTTGATTTGATTCAATTTTGATTTAGATTTGAATAATTTCATATGGTTTTTTGTTGTCTTTTTTTAAAAATATAGGGTTTTTGATTGATTTTTTGTGAAAAATTGAGTTTAAAATAGATTTTGATAAAAAATGAATGTTTTTTGTGGATTTTTTTTCACAATAGGGTTTTTGATTGAATTTTTATGAAAAATTTGAATTGAGAATGGATTTTGATAAAATAATGAATGTTTTTGTGGATTTTTTTTAAAATAGGGTTTTTGATTGAATTTTTATGAAACAATTGAGTTCAAAATAGATTTTGATAAAAAAAATGAATGTTTTTAATGGATTTTGATTTAAAAATAGTGTTTCATTTATATTGTCTAATTTTAGATTAATTATTTTTTAACTTTAATCAGGCATTATGGCTGTCGAGAATGAAAATGCACAAATTCCACTAGTTGAAAATGAAAATCCACCAGCTGAGAATCAAAATGCAGAAATTCCAAATGCTCCACCACCTCCGCAACGATCAATTGAACAGTTAATTCATGAAAAATTGAAGCAATTGAGGGGCATTTGTGATGTTTATAGGAAAATCCCTCGATTATCCCGTATTTCTACAACATTGACATGAATAATTACAAATTTAGAAACCCTCTCCACCCAACATAATGCATTTCATTCGTGGCGAGAAACCATGAGGCAATATTATGCATGTGGAATGTCTTATGATGATGTGAAAGATATCCAAATAACAAAAGCCCAAATAACCTCTTTATTTATTAACCCCAGCAATGGTTTGTCAGTTAATGTTAACAAGCCAAAACTTTCTATAAAATGGTGCACACATAGGGGCATAGTAGATAACTTTTGGGATCGTTGGTGTATGGTTTTTGATAAACCACCCAACAATAATCTTGATGTACCTTTTTACTTTATTAAAAAATTATATGCTGAGTTTTTGTTAGGGCATCATGTCAATTAATTTGACATTAAACCCTTCCAGGGCGTTGGTAGAGGTATGCCTCAGGATAGGCCAGGGGCAGCTAGAGTAGTTAGGCACCCACATGTTCCTCGTCCTCCCCTTCCTCTGCCACCTCTAGTACAACATCCAGATATTATGGAGGATGCAGCCACACAAACTATCCAAGCCATTCACTCTTTGAGTGGTCTTTTGGTTTCCCATGCTTCTTCAGTAGCTCAGCCATAGTCTGGTGATCTTGGCGATGGATCTAGTGTTGTTTCATCATCCTCCTCAGGTCCACATATTTGTGTGCCACATATTTACCAATACAAGCTAGCAAATATGTTTGGGACTTATTGTATAGCCCACTGAGAGGCATCCATTAGACACTTTTGATTATGACATCTAGGATGTGGAGACATGTAGATCCTGCCTTGAGGGAGAAGCACACACCCTATAGAGAGTCCTCTCCTACTAGAGGTGGACATTAGGAATAGTTACACAGGTAACATTTAAGGTGTAAATTCATAGCATTTTTAAAATGAATATTAATAAGAGATACTATCAAGTA
>VDFB02000003.1:721861718-722157558 GCA_007258455.2 Sequoia sempervirens
AAAGTCAATAGGGACAACACACAACAACAGAGAGTTATTCTCATGTGCACATTTTTGATATTTTGTGGTCAATAGATCTGAAATTTGTTCACAACTTAATAGATCATTGCTCTCATCCATTCTTTCAACCACTTCCTCTTCTTGACCTTCACTTGAATTGGATGCATTATCAAATTGCAAATCAGGATGACTATAATGTCATCATCTTCAAAGTCTAAAAACTCAATCGGATGATCATCATAAACAAGATTTCCCCAATCATAAGAGATTGGATTAATGACAACCTTGTCAGGAGGATGGTCACAACCAATCACAGTGAGTAGGCTATCCACTTGTTCATCTTTACTTACTTCTGGGTTGTCATAACAACAATCCACACCATTTTGAATCTTAGTATTGAGTTGGGTGTCTTCGTTGAGCTTTTCATTTACATCCTCTTGAGGATAAACCCACAGATTTTCACTGTCAAACTGAAAACCCTCAATGTTTTCTTCATTGCATCAACTTGTGTTTGATCTTATTGGCTGAAATTCATTTGATACTTCATCATTTACAGCTAATAGTCTGATGTTCTCAAGAGCATTTCCCAAATTAGAAAATTCATTTGTTTCATCATGAAGATTTGCATCAAGACTACACTTATTTGTATAATTGACATGGTCAATTATACCACATCATTGCTGATCACATATCTCTTCTTCAAAGAGTAAGTCCAACTCATATCCCTCTTCTGGTTCTTGGCTTGGAAAACTTGGTTGCTGATTTTCATTTGGGTACATCTCTTGTGTAAGTTGTTCAAAGACAAATTCCTCATCACTTGATCATGCATCATTCTCATCTTCTACCTTCTCAAGTATGCACTTGTCTGAAAATCTCGGATCATTTTCATTCACATAGCTACTAATTTCATTAGCATGTTTACCCATAAGTGAAGACAACAAACTTTGCACATATTCATTCCTTCGTTTCTCCAAATTATCCAAGACTCTGTAAGCCATCTGCATACTCAATATTTCAAAATATTTTAATAATGCACTAGAGCCTTCCTCATAGGCTTCAAAATACATATGAATACAATGTGGAGTATTAGGTCTGAAATTCTCTGGGATTAGTGATAGGGCAGTAAAAAATCTATGACTAGAATCAATACTTGACTCTTCATTTTGTTTCTTAATCTGCTTTAACCTCATGACAAGGTCAGAAGGTTCTCTTGCAAATTCTTCTCTATAAGCATTCACTAATTTATCCCAACATGGAAATGATTTCTCAGGAAACTTTAGATACAAATCCCGAGTTCTTGCTTCAAGGGATCTGAAAAAAAATCTCATCCACATATCCTAATATCCAAATGAATGTTTCTCCATGAAATTGGAAATTTTTTTGACATGTACATTTCCTTCACATATATCGTATCCATTAAATCTAGGCATTTTCTTGTAGACTTGAGCTGACATACTCTCAGCTTTGTAATCAACCCATGAAAAATCTAATTGAGCATACAATGGGTCAAAGGAATTGACAAAAGGTGTAGCAACTTGACAAGTAGACACGGTATGTTTTTCTCTTAACAGAGCTTGTTGAAACATTTGGTGCCTTTTATCCATCTCTTTAAGTCCCCTTTCAAACACAACTTTCCATTCCATCCTTATCTTAGACTTGTGCACTTTTGGATTCTTGCACTTTGGGGTGTCAAATGTGTGAAGATTATCAGACTTCTGACACTTCTTGACAAGCTGTCTCAAAGTATCTACATGTATGGCTATTTTATGATCCATGGATATATGCAAATAGGGGACTCAACTAATTGTGCATAATGACAACCATGAATGAATGAAGGATTACAATGACAATTGTTGACATGGTGATAACCAACATATGACAATGCAAATGGATGGAAATCCCAAGGATATACAAATACATTCTAACCATCCATACTAGAAGATATTCGAGCACTAGACAACATGTTTCAATGGAACTGCAATTACATTCAATAGATCCAACAAATGGGAGTTCGCAAACTTAAATTTACTATCCCTTCCCTTTGTTAGTGCAAAATCACTAAATAGGGAACCAAAATTTTTCCTAAGAAGTTCAAATATGGTGTTTATACAAATTTCTTAAAAACCAAGAGTGAAGAATACCTAGAAATGTTGTAGCTGCTATAAATCTTCTTGTGATTTGAAATATTGTAGATTTGGAATTGTATTCACCTCTTCAATAGGTTCTTCTGACAAAGTTTCCACCTTTCTTTGTAGAGGACTGCACTTCAAATAGTAGGAAGTTCTTTCACATGTAAAATTATTTTTGAGTTCCTTTTACCAATAGAGCACCACAAATCATAAAACTTTCAGGTTCATTGCAACAAATTCTTTCTCCAAGCTTGAGATCCTTCAATATTTGCACTAAATTCAGAATGGCAAGAAATATGACTCTATGAAACTCAAATGACTCTTAAGGCTAGATTCTTGAATCAGAATTTTTTCAAATTCTCCCTAATAGAGTCACCATTCTCTTGGTTCTCCAAATCAACCAGTTCAATGAATCTTAAAAAATTAGCTAATTTCTTATACTTAGACTCAAAGAGGGATTGGGCCAACTGACAAGATTCAGTCAAAGACTAAAATCTTATGCACTTCTAACTCTGCAGGAACAAGGTGGGTGAACCTATACAATGCCCTAAAAACTTAATTCAATTACCCATTGACATTGCTTTTTATAGCAGATAACCCCCAATGAAAATAAACCAAGAAAAGCATTGACAACCTCAAATATGGCTAAATTTTTGGTAACTCAACACTTACTCAGCAATTGGGAGGCAGAACACTAAACCTCAACCAAACAATAGGGATTTAAAATGATTTTGAATTTATAAATTGTTTCTGAGATGCATTAAGCTGAATGATAGACTAGTGCCTAATTCTAAGCCATGGAGTCAAACAGATAAAATAAATTCATCAACAAACAAACCTCAACCAGTGGATTTACAACTGTTAATGTATTACATCAACAGATCCTCTCCTATTATCAACCAAACTCTTCTTATCATCTATCCAACCTACACACTTAAAATCATAATCATCTGCTCAAAGTATTTTAACCATTTCATTGAAACATAACCATGAACAGACAAAACAATCTCATAAAATTGAGATGCCAAACTCAAAGATACTTGCTATTATTGAATTCAAATGCCTAAAAATATACAGATCTAGAGACAATATGATAACATTGATGACTTTCATGATTTATTTGCATGAACTAGCTAATATTTACTCATGGAATCAACATTTATAGCTTACAAACTCAAATTATGACTCAGAATTCAACATTCCTCTATCTACCCAACCCCACACAATAATTCAGAACCTCAGAACCATGAGAGAAGAAGAGAATAAAAGGAAACAAAAGAAACTCCAAAATTGATCTAAAGAGGCCATTTGGAATCTTCATCCACCATTGATCAGTAACAAACAAAGCCTCTCTTATCTCTCCTTGCAACAAAATTTGCCCCCAATTCTGCCTTTGTTGTAAGTTGTTGAGCAACAAAAAACTTTCCCATGTGGAGAATTTCATCATTCACCCAATTGCTGGAAAATATCTTTGTACCCATGAAAAATTTTATTTCTGCTCTTTGTTCTTTGTTGTACATAATATTTGCACTGCAGCTTCACTTTTAATATTTCATTTAAAAGGAATGGAAAAATATTACATTCCCCAGCAAATAAAGTTTGAGTGAATATTTTATTCATCTTCTTAAGTTACTTCCCCGTGCTTGTATTTTATTTCATTCCACAAATTTCTCCTTCAGCTCAGATGTAAAACACTTGGATTTAAAATAAAGCCATTTAAATTTTACACTGGCAGTAATTTATTCAAATAGCCCCCTTTTAATACTTACTCCATTTTACTCATGCACCAAATTGCATTTCACTTTATATCTTTACGCCAACATACAACAATCTCCCTTTTAGGTTTCACCTCAAATTAAAACAATTACCACACTATGTCCGACCAAGAAAATTTTAATTATAAATGCCTTTGCAATGTTTTGAATTTAAAATATTTACCCTTTTAAAATCAAATGAGCCCCCATTTAAAATTTCTATCGGGCAAAACCCAACTATACCCACGCATTGGAGACTCTACCCGAGCCCGCCACATCCATGTGGCATGTTTTCGCTGATCTCGTTGGAGTTAACCCGTGTGCATGGTGGAGGCACGAGGTGGGGGAAGGCTAGGATGTAAAGCATCTCATCTTTTCGCATCATTTGAAATGAAATGAAATGAAAAATTTTAATGACGTCCACGAGGCCAAAGAAGCCTAAGGGACCCAAGACCAGCACAAGAGCCACCCATAAAAGGCCCTAAGCAGATTGTAAACTCCGTTCAAGATCAGCCCTCCTGCAGTGAATTTTGATGATGAAGTTTGCAACTTTGTCTAACCTTGATTCTTCAAACAGAGTATTTAAATTATCGACCTGCACGGTGACCCCATAACTAGCCCGGATGTCTTTATACGCTGAACACTCCATGGTGAAATGCCATTCCGTCTCCACCATACCCATGTTACAAAAACGACATTTTCTATTTTCCCACTCCTCTTTAGGAACCACCCACCTGCCCGTTTCGCACCTAAGATGATGCGAACTAGTACGCAATTGGGCAATCAACATTTTTGCTTTCCATTTGATATTCGCGCCTATATAGGCCTTTTCTTCGTGATCCCTCGTGGGATTGAATTCTTTGATATAGTAATCCTTTTTGCGTCCTGCTTTTTTCATCCATATAGCATATTTAAATTTTTCTCTCACATATTTTTTTATTTCTTCATTTGTGTTTGGGCATTCATGCATCTCAACATCCCATTTTTTCATCCATTTGATATTTTGTTTCATCCAGGTGTTCTTTCTTCTAGTTAGCTCTTCTTTCATGATTAACTTAGGCCACCGATGACTCTCCATATTCTGGACCTTCTTTAGGTAGCTTAATAACCGAATCATCGCCGAGGCCTCCAAGGGAAAAGTACCGGTCTCAGCCAATAAAATCTCATAGGGCACTGTAGTCTTAAGCTTGAGGCTGCTTATAATTAGATGTTTTTGTATTCTTTCCACTTGTCTCCATTTCTGGTCTGACATATTGCTGCCCCAAATTTCACACCCATATAGAATCACCGGAGTGACAAGAAGCCCAAAAAGCGTTCTTTTAGTTTTCCAATCCCATAATTCAGCATTTCTACATCTATTTTGGAGAGAGTATAGCGCTTTCCAACCTCCCTGAATTCTTTTTGCTCTACATGTTTCCCAACTAAGTTTGTTGTGAAAATCAAGCCCAAGGCACTTGTACTCTTCCACTATTTCCAACGGTCTACTTTCAAAGAGAAATTCAATTTGCTGTTTTTTCCTCCGCAGCGAGAAGATCATTATTTTGGTTTTGCTAGTGTTCACTTGCATCCCGACCTCTTGACAAAACGTTTCAAGAGCCTTCAAATGTTTTCTCAAATCAAGCGCAGTTTTAGCAATTAAAATGAGATCATCAGCGTATAAGAGCAATTTTATTACAAAATTGGCCAAATGAATGCCATTCCCACCAACCTTGCCTAACCATTCTTCCAACTTATCAATGTAAAGCCCAAATAACGTTGGGGAAAGCGGGCAGCCTTGCTTGACACCAACATCGCTGCCAAAGGATTCTGACATACCATCATTGGTTCTGATTTTAGCTCTGACCTGCTCGTATAGCCTATGAACAGCCGCCCTAAGCTCATGCGGAACTCCCAAATCCTCCATTCTCTTCCATAACTTACCCCGCGGCACCGTGTCAAAGGCTTTTTTAAAGTCAACAAAGCAGCAATAAGCTTCATCGCCTTGAACATCCCAAATTTTCTCAATCAAGAATCTAAGGGTAACCCCATGGTCAATAGTGGAATGTTTGGGCCTAAAACCAGCTTGTCCCTCAGCTCTTTTTCCCTCTTGTTCAGCCCAACTGCTAATCCTACGCTCAATCATGCTTCCAAAAGTGGGCAACATTTTAAATGCATACCCATGATTTAATTTTCATCGGGAGAATTGAAACATTGTAATGTTTTGCATTTGAAAATATTTATCGGGCCCACCACTTGCCACATGTCATGATTTGTCTGATCTCATGAGTTTAACAAGTGGGCAACTTCAGGGCGCGAACTGGGGGGGAATGGTGATGATCGTGCTGCATTCAACTTTCATTCTTTTCTGTTGGATCTTTATTGCCCCGTTCTCTTCACATTTTTCCCTAATCCCTTCACGCAGTGTTCAACTGCTTCTCCTCTTTCCTCGACCATTACGGCTCCCTGTATAGCTTGGATGATGGCCACACCTATGTAATCTGCGTTGCCTCCATGGTATGGTATTGACTTAGGGATTATTTGCCAACTAGTGCGTGCCTCATCTACATGGCTTCCTCCTTGATTTACTCTCTAATCTGTTCGATTGTGCTTTCCTCTGTATACTTCAATGGATGCCCTTTTAACTTCCATTGCCAACGCTGCATAAAGCACTTGAAAAATATCCATTCTCCTTGGGTGCATGGCCACTTTAATCTAGCATTTTCTAAATAGTTTCTAAAGCATTTTCCACAATCCATTCTATGTGGCATGCGCGGTATTCCATGAGATTGAATTTGTTTAAGGTTTTCTTTTTAGCTTGTTCGCTGCACTCACTCGCACAATTTTTAAGGCCTTTTCAACAAATTATGTTGTACGTATGTTGGAATGTTTGCATTCCATTTTTAGGACATTTTACTATTTATGTAGAGTCCCCTAGCGCCATGGTTGCATGCATTTGTTTCAAAGTCTCTTAAGACTTTTCCACATATCCACTTTGTGCATTTCCCTTATAGAATTCACTATGTCCCATCTTCATTCCATTGCTCTACTTCATAGGGTTGATTCTACCAAACACATAACCATCAACCCTCTTGCTTTGAAGTTTATGATGGTTTTTCAACAAATACATTTTATGCACATGCCGGGCACTCCCCTGTTTCTCATCTATTTACTTAAAATCCTTGAAGGAATTTCAACAATCCATTCTACATACAATCAATAATGGCATTCCATCATTGTGTTGGTGTGGGATCTCCTTCCCTTAATGTCGTTTGAAGGTTTCTAATGCCTTTTCATTTTGATCGATGTCCATGACTTGAAAAATAACTCGAGCCCCTCTAGCAGTAAGTCAATCTCTTTACATTTATTGTGGGCATCCCTCATTGCTTTGTGGATAGATCTCCACTTGACTTGTACAATGGCGCCTTCCTTTCATGCGCAGTTGCTCCCTTTAGAAGTTTCTCAAGCTCCTTATTGTTGTGCAAAGAGCTTGAACAAAGCTCTTCCATCCTTTGTGCTTTCTCCATTCCATGTGTAGGAAATCTACCAATATTTTTTTTTATTTTTAATTTCTAAAGTCTTTTCAACAAATACAATTTGTGTGCATACTACCCACTAGCTGCCTATGCTTTCACACCATGCCTTGTATTTGTTAGAAAGTTTCTTAAGGCTTTTCAACAAATCATTTGTGGAGTGCGCACTGGCCTTTATGAAATCTTGATGACTTCTCAATGTTCAGATCCCTCCATCTTGGCACTAACCCACTACAGATTCCAACATTGTTGTTCTCACACGTTAATAGGGACATTTGTAATTACAGTATTTGAAAATCCCTTGTGCGCATTCTCATATAGTTGAGAGCACATTGTATTTGATCTTCCTGGAGCAACTTGAAATGGTTCCTTTTGGTTTGAACAAATCATCATTTAAATCTCACATTGCCAAGCAAGTCCACAATATTTGGTGAATATTAATGATTCACAATGAAGCCCCAATTACATCTACATTTAACTGGATCTAAACTGAACCTCTTCCCAAGCAACAAAACTATAGATATGCATCCTCATAGTCAAGAAAATTGCACAATATTAGCCTGATGAAAGATTTCTCCTTCCCTTTCTATGAGATCGAGGCATCTCCTCATATACTAAATCTGAATTATATGTAAAAGTTGTTTCGCCATCCTTCAAAAGAGTTTGTCTATGATCAAGGCTATTCCATCTTCTATTTGCACAAAGCAGCAAATCAATTTCAACTCTAATTGGAAGATCAACATATGATTCATTTGCATCAAACTCACTCCTTTATGTACCTAGAAATTATTTTATTACTTCAAGCCAGTCATTTTCCATTAGTTCCATGCCATTACATTTGAAATTTATTTATACTATTCATGTTGTACGTTATTGAATATCAAGACCATAAGAGTAATGAGCACTTTCACATTGCATAAATCTTGGGGCAACATAGTGTGATGAACCTAAGACAATTCCTGCAATATATACCTTATGTTTGCAATGGCCTTGATGCTCTCAAAGTATTATGTCCTTCCCTTACCAATGCAACACCTACAACTTTGTGTTTGTGCAAAGCATGTCGGGCCCATGTGGCCTGACTAAAAAAAAATTCATTTTCAAACAACTTTCATGTTCAAATTGATCATACATAGCCTTTGAATGCTTTAGAAGTGAAAAAATGAAATGGGTTATCATCAACATCTATTTTTTTTGTCTCATTTGAAGAATGGTCAAAACTGGTGAAGTTGGCTCTGGAATCGCCTAGGGAAACTGGTCAAATGACCTCCTAGAGCAATGCAAATTTGTAGGCTCGTAGACATCTGACCCAAGAATGGAATGCAAAAGATGACTCGGAAAAAGAGATCATGATGTGAGAGTTATTAACTGTCAAAGTTGCTCAATTGAACTTTCTACAACAACAGCCTGTTCAAAGCCAATTAAAACCAACCAAATCACCTCATCACAAAAATATCAAATCAACTCTTGGCGAGCTTCCATCAAACACACTGGATAATTTTGGTACGCTGAGTACGTGTGCAGGAGGGATTTGCTTGAATCATCATCTATCAAAAGATATTGAGAGTCAAAGTTGACATCTCATAAAGGTTTCTGAAAATGCAGGTGCAAAATTGAAAAATTTGCATTTGGTTTTGATCTGTTAAAAATACCAAATCAACTCATGAAGCTTTGAAACTTGACATGGGTGTTCATTTTGGTGTGGAGGATGGAGAACAACATTCATTTTGACTTGAAAGTCATCCGGTTGCAAAATGCAAGTTTGAATAGGATGCTACTTTGCAAAACTAAATTGTTACAAACAACAGAAAAGTGTCAAAACCCTCTAGCTTCAGTTTTCAAAACCCTGACAAAACTTATTGTGGGAAGCTAAAAATTGACATGCATGTTCACATATGTAACATGAATAGGTTGACAAATGGGTTTTGTATAGAAATCAACTAGCACAGAAATATGACCCTCCAAATTAGGTCACTTAGGTAGATTCATCATGTGCACTTCTAAAAGTGTAGAGGCAAAATTTTCAATACAGGCATCTCAAATTTGCAAAATTTGAGTGTGCCATCAGGTTTTGGGGAAGCATTTTGTGACTACCAGTGAGCGGTATAGGGTAAATTTTGATATCACCTCTCATTTTGTGGCGTCTTTGCAGGAACTTTAAGACAGCTTCCCTCGAAGGTTTGGATGTGGTACTGATTTCCACTCATCTCAAAGAGGGGATTCCATGTTTGCATGACTTATTGCATCCTAACAGGGTAGCCATCAAACTTTTTCCTTTCTTACCAGACCTTTGTGAATCTGAGTACTAGATGCATCACTTTCGTTCAAAGATGGCTTATGATTTCCTGAAGCGTCTTTATCAACTCGTGCCAATTAAGGATTCACAGTGGATTTCCCAACTTATTGTGTATGAGGATTAGGGTATGCTGGTTCCAGTTCCATTTTGTGATGCATATATAGAATTTTTAAACATATAGCATCTAGGGTTATGAAATGTGTATAGACTTGTTAGGTCTCAAAAGTGTAGGTTTTGAGCCTTAAGAGGGTGCCAATATTTTAATACACTTTTGGCCAATGAACGAGGCAAACGAGATTGATTACATCATACTCTTCAGGCTCTGCTAAACCTAGGTGGGTGTACCTGAATGACAAAGCAGATTTGAGAGTTCAAAATGGATCCTACTTATGGAAATCTACTTACAATGGCACATAAGGGTGAAGTAGATGTAGAGCTTGATATCAAATACCTACTAAGAGAGTTTGAATAATCTGGAATATGAATTGAATATATATAAAGTGTTTCAAGATTAACAAGTGACTAACCTATTGGGTGAATGGAGTGAAATGGATGGACAGTGATTATGGAGACAAATTTGTAAGATAAGTAAACCTATTATTCAGCGTAACTCAAATTGTTGGCCACTTTCAAATGTCTACACCTTGTGAAAACGTGCAAGTTTTTTTATTACAATGCTCTTCTTTAATTATCCTAGTGTTATCCCCTCAAGTTACTGTGATGCTATGAAAGGACTTTAATTCTTGGTTTGAAGGAAACTAGTCAAATTAATTATCTTTAAAAGATTTTAATCCCTAAGGGAGCCAATTAAGATGGATTAATTGAAAGGACTTTAATTCTTTCTCACCAGAACCTAATCAAAAAAATCACACAATAACAATTGTGCCCTAATAAATCTTGCAGTTTTAAATAACTTGAAGAAACCACTATGGAGACAACAGAGTAATAGATAAGCATGAAAAATTAACACAACAATTGAACACTAAAAATAAATTCACTAATTAAGCACAGTCTTCTCTATTATATTGCTTCAAAATATATACATTTACAACATAAGTCTTTTGATGTATGAAATATGAGTGCGGGTGGATGGAAGTGGAATGGTGGCAATGATGATTTTCTAACCTACTATCTAATCTAATTGCTAATGATTGATGATATATTTTCATCTCACATATATACATTGCATTTTTTAGGGTTACAACTCTTTGCATGCCCGTCCATTATAGCTCTTCATTTAATTAATTATCTTCGGCAAAATAAAATTCTTCAAATTTAATCTCCATCTTTGTATAATAATCTTCCTTTGCTGGAAACTTCCTCCTGTTCTTTAATTTGGGTAAAAATAATTACCCACCTTTTAACTCCCTTTGTTTTTTCCTCTTCATGAAATTTAATTTTGATTTATTATTACTACTTTGCTAGAGATTTTTACTTTAGTTTTATATGGATGCACTTTCTCCCGATGTAATAAAATACCCCTTGATAAAATTAATTACTCACACCCTTTATTTTTATTCAACATCTTTAGTGAGAATATCTCATATTTTAGTGAAAATATTTTACTTCCTATAAAATATTCTCTAACTACATCTTACATTATCTTTATCTCCCAAAGGAACTTTATTTGGCACCTTTACCTCGTAACCCAATAATATTTCACTATAGCTTTCACAAGAAATAAATTTGTAGATTAATAAATCTCCTTTTAAACATAAAGCACCTACCTTAAAACATATTGCCTTGTTGTGTCGAAGAGACTTTGAATATTCTCTCTTCGATGTGCCAGTGTCTCTTTGACAATAATTTATTCTTCTCTTGTAACTGGGTGTCAAAGGGAATTTGAAAAATCTCACTTCGATACTAGCCTTTCTCATCGATGAAGTTCTGCACTATGCCAATTTTAGGGTTTCATGCCTAGAATATTTGCGGGAATACAAGAAATGTTTGCTTGCAATATTTTGACTATCTTGTCCACTGCTCAGTCTCTTCAACACTAACCTACTCTTAGTTTGAATCACCTTTCATACTTTTTGTTCGCTATGTCTTTCACCAACAAATCTTCCTTCAACATTATGACAAGATATGATACTTTTACTCTGACATTAGTTGGTATCACCATGAGTAGTCAAGATGCAACTCTATCTTCATCGAATTCATGTATGTGAATGCTTTGCCACAGTTGACAACTGACTACACACATGGAGTATATTCACCAAATATGAAACTGCCTAGCAGGCTTCTTCAGCAGTGCATCTTAATTTTGAAGTTAAAAACTTCTAGATTGCAACACCAACATCGAAGTCTAACATGTAATTTCTACTTGGAAAATATTTCCCTTCTCATTTGCACCCTATAATGTATCTCTCATTTTCAACAAAACCTTCCTTTCATCATGTTTTGATAGATGCCCATACCCCGTTTCGAAGCTCTTTTATATGAGAATGGAGAAATTTGGCATATCTACTAATTCTCTTTATTGAATCATTTTCAACAAATCCCTTTTTGTGTGAAATCTACAATCATTGTATTCCATGGGACTAAGCCTCCTTCGAAGATTTTTGGTCAGACATTTTACTTACTCTATTTATGCTTCTGTGCTTAAATTCATGGTCGGCCTCTTGTCTTTTATGCCTTAGTTTAATATGTATTCCAAAGCTCCAATTATGGCATTGGCATAGTGGATAAAATCCATTTGAATAATTCCATTGTGTAAAACACATCTTTTAGGCATTTTACTCATCAATTCACATGCCTTCATTTTGTAGATATGCCTAAAACCTCTTTGAAGTGTCCGCCAGGCATCACCAAGTATTTGTGCTTTAATAGCTTCATTATTTACATGTAAGAACTCATCTACAAATCCGTCACAAGTTAATTGAGAATACATAAGGCGACCATGTCCACATGACGATCTAGTAAAATAAGTCTATCTCTAACACAATAGGTTGTTCTAATGGTATGAAACTTAATATATCTACAACATTTGTGACTGCTTTACCCTTCACTCCTACATTTGGTATGATTCCAAAAGTGGGCTGAAGCTAGTGGATAGTTTTTGTAACATACCAAAGTGAACTTGTATCACCATTCTCTTAATACTCTTTATATGCCAATTCAAGTTCGACAGAACATCTCCATTGAGCAGTATCATAAAAATTGGATACTATGCAATTTTGAAAATTGCATGTACCTTCTTCTGTTGTAAAATATTCACAAATAATCAATGAAACAACTTCACAGTGTATTCTCTGTGACAATTTTTCCTGACATCTTGCTGAATCTACGAGGATATGACTTTCATCTAATTAATCTGATAATGTTTCTTTCCTCTGGCATGGTATTTCATTCCTTGTTCACTTTTAGATCCTTGAATTACTTCTTCTCGTGCTTCATAGGATTGTGGCACCTGCCTATTCATCTCATCTTCATCAAAATTGGTGATGTAATTGAAAGGTTCAATATGGCATAGCTCTCTTTTTTATGCCCCATGACAATTGTACTAGCAAATGGAATCTAGGGAGTTTTGGTATTGATGAATGCCATTAGTATAAGAGTAAGAGAGCAAGTGGAATGTGGAAAAATCTTCAAAATCTATAATGCATCCCGAGTTGCAATGGGTAATTATTAGATTTTGATTTCTTGACATTTTGCATTGTGATAAAAACAAGCTAGGTAGCTTTCAGAATCGCCTCAGAAAAATTGATCAAAACTTCTCTAAGAGGAATAGAAATGCACCAAAATGTTGAGTTGTGATAGGAGAGTATGCTCGTCAAATGGTTGGCCATGAAGATATTAGGACTGAAAACTATTAGCAATCAAAGTAGCTCACTCAACCTATTCTAAAAACTGCTCCTGTCAAACCCAATTGAAACTCACCAACTTTCTATTTTGTAAAAATATCAAATGTGATTATGAGAAGCTACCACTGTGGATACTAGTTCATTTAGGTCAAATGAACATGTGTGCAAGAGGGATTTCCATCATTTTATTTTCTTCACCAAATATCAAGCATCAAAGTTGACCTTTTTGCAGCTATCCTGGAAATGCAATCTTCAAACTGGGTAAAATCCATTTGGTTTTGGTTTTTGAAAAAATACCAAATGAGATGCTGGGACCCTAAAAATTGGCATGAAAGCACATTAAGGTGGGAAGAAATTAAGACACCAATCGGTTTGTCATGACACTCTTTTAGTTGCTTAATATTGTCCTCCAAAGTTGACCCATTCGACAGTTTTAACACTGTGTAAATGAAAAACCTTCCCAGAACCCTTCAACTTGGCATTTTGAAACTTTGGAAAATCAGATCATAGGAAGCTAAAATAAGGTGTGCTCCCTCACATATGTCAGATAAACATTCTTGAAAGGTGATTTTGCGTGAAATTGCACTAGCTTCATTTTGTGATTTTTCAAAGTGGGCCACTCGAGTGGATTTTTCAACTGTACTTCTGAGTGCTGAAATCAACCTTTTCATTATGAGAGCCTTAAATTTTTCCAAAATTTTCCCAAAATCTTAGGCTCCAATAGTGGCTATTGTCTAGGGATGTATGCCCCTTGTGACTATAGCAAGAATCTAGGTCTCTCGGATAGTAGACTGAACACGTTGTCCATTTGGTGCAGCATACTCACTATTTTTTGTCATGAACTAATATGGTTTTGAAAAAACCACACAACAGTTGATGGCACAAGACCACTAGAAAAGAAAGGCCCCTATTTTCCTCTGTCATATACCTTGCTCCGATATGATTTCATTAAATTCCTCTTGAGAATATTCATGCAATATGCCCTATTATATCCACTGTCATTCTTTTAGGTCTCAAAAGTGTAGGTTTTGAGCCTAAAGAAGGTTGCAATCTCTTAATACACTTTTGGCCAATGAACGAGGCAAACAAGATTGATTACCTCCTACTCTTCAGGCTCTGCTAGACCTACACGGATGTACCTGAATGACAAAGCAGATTTGAGTGTTCAAAATGGGTCCTACTTATGGAAATCTACTTACAATGACACATAAGGGTGAAGTAGATGTAAAGCTTGATATCTAATACCTACTAAGAGCATTTGAATAATAAGGAATATGAATTAAATTTATATAAAGTGTTTAAAGACTGACTAGTGCCTAACCTATTGGGTGAATGGAGTGAAATGGATAGACAGTGATTATGGAGACAAATTTGTAAGATGAGTAAACCTATTATTCAATGTAACTCAAATTGTTGGGAACTTTCAAATGTCTACACCTTGTGCAAACATTCAAGTTTTTTTTATTACAATGCTCTTCTTTAATTATGCCAGTGTTATCCCCTCAAGTTATTGTGATGCTATGAAAGGACTTTAATTCTTGGTTTGAAGGATACTAGTCAAATTAATTATCTTTAAAAGATTTTAATCCCTAAGGGAACCAATTAAGATGCAATAACTAAAAGGAATTTAATTCTTTCTCATGAAAACCTAATCAAAACAATCACCTAACAACAACAAATGTGCCATGATAAATCTTGCAAGTTTAAATAACTTGAAGAAACCACTATGGAGATAACAAAGCAATGGATAAGCATGAAAAATTGACACAACAATTGAACACTGAAAATAAATTCACCAATTAAGCACAATCTTCTCCATTATGTTGCTTCAAAATATATACATTTATAGCTAAAGTCTTTTGATGTATGAAATATGAGTGCGGGTGGATGAAAGTGGAATGGTGGGATGATGATTTTCTAACCTACTATCTAATCTAATTGCTAATAATTGATGATGTATTTTCATCTCATATATATACATTGCATTTTTTAGGGTTATGACTCTTTGCACGCCTTTCCGTTGCAACTCTTCATTTATTTAATTGTCTTTGGAAAAATAAAATTCAATTGTAATCTCCATCTTTACATAATAATCTTCCTTTGCTAGAAACTTCCTTCTGTTATTTCATTAAATATATAATTTGGGTAAAAATAATTACCCACCTTTTAACTCCCTTTGTTTTGCCTCTTCGTGAAATTTAATTTTGATTTATTATTACTACTTTGTTGGAAATTTTTACTTCACTTTTATATGGATGCACTTTCTCCTGATGTAATAAAATACCCCTTTATATAAATAATTACTCGCATCCTTTATTTTTATTCAACCTCTTTAGTGAGAATATCTCATATTTTATTGAAAATATTTTACTTCTCCCTAAAATATTCTCTAGCTGCATCTTACATCATCTTTATCTCCCAAAGTAACTTTATTTGGCACCTTTACCTCATATCCCAATAATATTCACTATAGCTTTCACGGGAAATAAATTTGTAGATTAATAAATCTCCTTTTAAACATAAAGCGCCTGCCTTAAAACATACTGCCTTGGAGTGTCGAAGAGACTTTGAATAATCTCTCTTCGATGTGCCAGTGTCTCTTCGAAAATCATTTATTCTTCTTTCGTAACTGGGTGTCGAAGGGACTTTGAAAAATCTCACTCCGATACTAGCCTTTTTCATTGATGAAGTTCTGCACTATGCCAATTTTAGGGTTTCATGCTTAGAATGTTTGCAGGAATGCAGGAAATGTTTGCTTGCAATCTTTTGACTATCTTGTCCACTGCTCGGTCTCTTCAGCACTAACCTGCTCTTAGTTTGAATCGCGCTTCATACTTTTTGTTCACTTTTCCTTTTGCCAACAAATCTACCTTTAGCATTCAGACCAGATAATGATACTTTTGCTCTATCAATAGTTGGTGTCACCATGAGTAGTCAACATGCAACTCTATCTTCATCGAAGTCATGTATGTGAATGCTTTGCCACAGTTGATAGCCGACTGCACACATGGAGTATATTCACCAAATCTGAAACTGCCTAGCGGGCTTCCGCAGTAGTGCATCTTGCTTTTGAAGTTAAAAGCTTCTAGATTGCAACACCAACATCAAAGTCTAACATGTAATTTCTGTTTGGAAAACCTTTCCCTTCTCATTCGCACCCCATAATGTATCTTCAGTTTTCAACAAAACTTGCCTTTCATCATGTTTTGATAGATGTCCATACCTCGTTCCAAAGCTCTTTTATATGAGCATGGAGAAATTTGGCATCTTCTAATTCTATTTATTGAATCATTTTCAACAAATACCTTTTTGCGTGCAATATGCAACCATTGTATTCCATGGGACTAAGCCTCCTTTGAAGATTTTCTATCAGACATTTTACTTGCTCTATTTATGCTTCTGTGCTCAAATTTATGGCCGACCTCTTGTCTTTTGTGCCTTAGTTTAATATGTATTCCAAAGCTCCAATTATGGCATTGACATAGTGGATAAAAGCCCTTTGAATATTTCAATTGTGTAGAACACCTCTTTTAGGCGTTCTGCTCATCAATTCACACGCCTTCATTTTGTAGATATTCCTAAAACGGTCCCTTTGAAGCGTCTTCCATGAATCACCAAGTATTTGTGCTTTAATAGATTCCTTCACAAGCTAATTGAGAATACATAGGGTGACCATGTCCACACAACGATCTAGTAAAATAAGTGTATCTCTAACACAACAGGTTGTTCTAATGGTATGAAACTTAATATATTTGCAACATTTGTGGTTGCTTTACCCTTCACTCCTACATTTGGTATGATCCCAAAAGTGGATTGAAGCTTGTGGATAGTTTTTCGTAACATACCAAAGTGAACTTGTATCACCATTCCCTTGATATTCTCTATATGCCAATTCAAGTTCCAAAGCCAAAACATCTCCACCAACCGGTATCATAAAAACTGGATACTTTGCAATTTTGACCATTGCATGTACTTTCTTCTATTGAAAAATCTTAACAAATAATCAATGAAACAACTTCACAGTGTATTCTCTCTGACAATTTTTCCTAACATCTTGCTAAATCTGCGATGACACCACTTTCATCCAATTAATCTAACAATGTTTCTTTCCCCTGGCATAGTATTTCATTCCTTTTTCACTTTAGATCATTTAATTACTTCTTCTCATGCTTCATAGGACTGTGGCACCTTCCTATTCATCTCATATTAATCAAAATTGGTGATGTAATTGAAAGGTTCAACATGGCATAGCTCTCTTTTTTATGCCCCATGACAATCGTACTAGCAAATGGAATCCAGGGGACTGGTATTGATGAATCCCACTTAAATAAGAGCAAGAGAGCACTTAAATAAGAGCAAGAGAGCAAGGGGAATGTGGAACAATCATCAAAATCTATAATGCATCCCAAGCTGAAGTGGGTAATTATTAGATTTTTATTTCTTGACATTTTGCATTGTGATGAAAACAAGCTAGGTAGCTTCCGGAATTGCCTCAAAAAATTGATCAAAGATTCTCCCAGAGGCATGGAAATTCACCAACATGTTGAGTTGTGATAGGAGAGTATGCTCATCAAATGGTTGGCCATGAATTTATTAGGACTGAAAAACTATTAGCAATCAAAGTAGCTCACTCAGCCCATTCTGAAAACTGCTCCTGTCAAACCCAATTGAAACTCACGGACTTGCTATTGTGTAAAAATATCAAATATGATTTTGAGAAGCTGCCACCCTGGATACTAGTTCATTTAGGTCAAATGAAAATGTTTGCAAGAGGGTTTTCCATCATTTTATTTTCTTCACCAAATATCAAGCATCAAAGTTGACCTTTTTGCAACTATCTTGGAAATGTAGTCTTCAAACTGGGTCAAATCCATTTGGTTTTGGTTTTGAAAAAATACCAAATAAGATGTTGGGACCTTGAAAATTGGCATGAAAGCACATTAAGGTGGGAGGAAACTGAGAAACCAATTGGTTTTTCATGACACTCTTTCAGTTGTTTAATATTGTCCTCCAAAGTTGACCCTTTTGGTAGTTTTAACACTGTGTAAACAACAAACCTCTCCAGAACCCTTAAACTTGGCATTTTGAAACTTTGGAAAATGAGATCGTAGGAAGCTAAAATCAGGTGTGCTCACTCACATATGTCAGATAAACATGGTTTCAAGGTTATTTTGCATGAAATTACACTGGTTTCATTTTGTGATTTTTTAGAGTGGGCCATTGGAGTGGATTTTTCAACTGTACTTTTGTGTGCTAAAATCAACTTTTTCATTATCGGAGCCTTAAATTTTTCCAAAATTTGCATGAAATTTTAGGCTCCAACAAGATTGAAGCCCAATTTTGTAATTTAGTGGCTAGGGTTATCTTAGAGACTCAAATAAATAGTGATAGTCTATTACACACGCAAGTGGGTGCCATTTTTTTGGATGGTTTTGAATATAATCTTTAAGATTGCTTACATTGCGGTTTAGAAATGACTTTAATGTATATATCGGTTAATCTAAGCATTGATATATTTCTATTTTCTATTATGAAGTGAAGGTTTCAATTTATTCTCGATGGATTGGCAATGAATGATGTTGCAATTGTATCCAGTTGCCCTTATACTGTTCTAATTTGGTTATGCATGTGTGATGCATAGTTTAATAGTTTGGAATTGAAAAAGAATGATGTTACATTTTAATCCGTTTTCCCTTATTCAATTCAAATTCGATTATGAATAAAGAACCTATTGATTAGGGATGCCATTGGGATCATATTGAGGTTTAAGATTTTTAATATGCATATTGTGGCATCCAAGTTTAAACATTTACCTTTTTGTTTTTAAAATTACTCACATCATGAATATTTTTCAAAAAAGAAAACTTTGGACTGCTTGGAGCGTTATATGCTTAAAATTTTTGTTATGTATTTGGAAATTCACAATCCATTTCTATTGGTTCATCCCTATTCCTAAATTTTGTAACTTGGTTTGGCTTAACTTTGGTTCCTTCTTGGTGTCGGGCCCTTAGGGGATATATATATTTTTATGAGTCTTTTTATTATTTTTAAATTATTCAAGCTTTTCAATAGATATTCATTTCCATTTGGAGATTCAACAAATGGTTAGGTTTAAAAAGTAATGACCCACAATTTTTTCTTGGCCAATATGTGTGGTTGATTTTTGGAGACCTAATTAGGCTTGGTGGTTTTTGTGCACTAAGATCCCATTGTTGATAATTTGAAGAAACCCCGATGGCCCCTAGCTTAGTATCTGAGTGGGTGAGCAAACACTATATGTTATTTGTGAACAAAGGCGACCTAGGTACAGTCATTTCTAGGGATCGATTATACCAAAGGGTAAAAGTAGACTTATTGTAACTCATTTTAGAGGTAGATTTTTATAAGCAATGTTTGGGTTGTTACTGAATTGGTGTTTAATAGAGAATAGTAGTTAGAGTTCATACCTTTGTGCTACTTGAAGGTGTTGATATAGATTTTTCTATGGATTCTATGCCTCATTTGCAATTATATCTTTCAAACCCTCCCAAATATTTGCTTGTGATGCTAGTCTAAATTCCTCCTCCTAATCTATGCCTTGGTTTGCTAAATGATCAGAAGCTTTGTTTTCTTTTCTATTGTCTAGATATGGTTGACTGATACTACATTCAACTCCTCCAGTAGTTCCTTTATTTTGAAGGCTTTTGGTTGTAGATTCCATACCTCTATTTGGCCTCTTGATATGATATTCATATAGACATTTGAGTCACATTCAAGTTCAATGTTTTTGGCTCCTTTTTCCTTACATAGTTGAAGCCCCCTATAGGTTCCTTCCAATTCAGATACGTTATTTGTGGTATTAGGTATTATTGCTGACAAGGCACCTACCAATTGGCTAGTGTCATTTCTAATAATACATCCTATACTAGATTTTCCTGGATTACCTCTTGAGGCACCATCCGTATTGATCTCGAGTCTTCCTATGGGTGGAGGGATCCATTTGGCCTTTAGCCTATTTTTCTTTGAGTCCAATGCAAACTGGAAGAAAGGGAGAATCTTCAGTTGATTCCAATTTTTCATGAGTTTGTTGTCCCAATGAGTGAACTTAGTTTTCCTTTGTAGTTTAATATGGGAATTTAGCCATTCTAATATGTTCCTCTTAATGTCCTCTATCAATTATTTTGGTTCTTTTAATTTTTCATGGAAGATCCTCCAATTTCTTTCTTTCTATATATTCCATATCATAATAGACAGTGTTGCTTGCCAAATTAACCCCCAAAATGATTCTTTTTAAAAAGAAGGCCAACTTAGAAAAAGGCCTCTGAGCTTATTTTGTCTAGGGTAGGCCAATTTAAGTTCTTTTATATCCAATCCTAGCATTTCTTAGCATATGGGTAGTTTAGGAGTAGGTGATCAACATTCACATCACTTTCTTTGCACATTATACACAAGTTAGGTCCTTCCAAGCCTATGGATTTCAATCTATCCCTTATTAGTATCCTACCATGGAGCGTTTTCAAAGAGAAAGAACCTACTTTTGGGAGGATCCATCTTCCCCAACACAGTTTTTATGGCCATTGCTTCTTGCTTAATACCATTTGGATTTTGTATCCCATCTTTGTTGTGTAATTTCCAGACATGGCGCAACACCAAATTATTCTATCACTATGTTTGTTAAGGCATACCTTTCTTTCCTTCATTATTTCTATTTGCTTCATTTTAGTTTTGTCTTCCAACTAGATAGATTGCAAGTCTTCCCATTCTTGGACTTTTGGTTTCATAAAGTCACAAAATGTCTCACCATATTTCCCTATAGTGCTAGGATGTGGTCTTTTAACTCGAGGTATTCATCGAAAGTGCTTTATGGCTACCCCAAGAGTCATGTCGGAAGTTTGTTGTCTTCCCATCATTAATTTTCCATGTTAGGTGATCTTTTATTAGGTGTTTGTTGTTTAGCACAAAAATCCAAATAGGGGAGCCACTTCGGGGATTGCCTATGGTTAGTATTCTTTCTGGTTTCATGCTATCTAGGTTTTTTTGTTGTAGTATTCTACACTAGAGCAAGTGGGGTTTCTAGAACATCTTCCATACAAGTTAGATTTTGAGCCTTGAAATTTCTTATACCAATTCCCCCTTCCTCCTGGGATTTGCAAACTTGGTCACAATGAATAAGAGGTATTTTATTCTAACATTTTGACCTAGTGAGACTCATTCCCCATTCTAGGTGAATCAGTCCCAATTATGGATTTTTGTATAGAAGTAGTTTTGGACAAAAGGGTATCTGAATCTGCAAAAAAATCTGAAAAAAACCTACAGTGGGACTCATTCACCACTTGTGGTGGATGAGTCCAGTTTTAATTTTTTGGAAAGTTTAGGATTTGAATTTGGTCTTCAATGTATGCTCTTTCCACTTCTCTAGGTGTCTAGATCAGAAACCTTGATTTCAGGGCTGTAGGTGACTTAGTGAAAAATTACAACCTTCCAAATGAGAGGAAAATTCCAACAACTTTCTCCAAGCTTGTGACATAATCCTCAATGATCTTCAAAGCACCTCTAGAGATCTACAATTACATAAAGAGAGAGAGAAAGAGAGAGAGAGTTGATTGTTTGGGAATAGGGGTTTTCCTTGGTCAAACCCCTTTTAGGTAATAAAACCAAATGATGAAACAATGAAACAAGGACATGGAAAATGAAACATAGGACATGAACCATGAACAATGATACCTTGAATGATCCCTTCTAAATGATGCTTTGTAAACTTGCAACTCAACATGAAATGGCCATGAAGGATGTAGATCTTGATCTTGACAATAGGTGTAAAACAATGCTTCATCTTGGATCTTCAATGCTCCATCACAACAATAGCTCAATAACATGCTTGATGCTTGATATGCTTGACATGATGATGGATCTTGAATTACTACAACAATTGATGAAGAATTCTGCCCTTGAATTCCTTTGAAATGATCTTGAATGCTCCCTTGATGCTCGTCTCAAGTCTTGGAATGATTAACTCTTGCTTGCTTGACTTGATATCATGAATGCTTATATGAAATAGTGATTTGAAAGCTTGTTTATATAGGAAATGCACTCAAATGATCCTTTATTTGATCCCAAAGGCTGACATAGAAGAAATTTGAACTTAAAACCCAAATTTTCTCGCTCAAACCTTGAAAATAGGCCAAATGGGACTCATTTTCCAAGCTGGGTGAATGAGTCCCACTTGGATGGAACTCATTCACCCAAAGTGGCGAATGGGTCCCAAAGGGGCTATTTTGCTTGCTACAGTGTCGAGGAGTGTGTAAATTAAGCTTATATGTTGATCTTGTTGGGTTTGTGATTAAAATATTCCTTGGGAGGTATAATATGGGGTCATAGGGGCCTATTAATGATGATATAAAGGTTATAAATGCAAGGGATCCCAAACTCTAATGTGAAAGTGTAAATAAATGCATTTTACAACATTAAATTAAGGAAAAATTGAGTCTATTTAGCTAAAAATGGCCCTAAATCCAATGTGAATGCGTAGAACACATTACAACACTAGATTAGGTCCACTCAATTTACAAGCCTCCTATTGTGCATGTTTTGTACACACGCCCCGCTATAAGTGGGGACCCCCTCTTTTCGCAACAGACAAGCTATTTTTCTCTTGTCTCATTTTGCGTGCCACTTTTTTCAAAGCCCAAATTGGTCATGTGCCTTCAAAAGATAAAATTCCCCTGACCAAAGTCACCTACTTGGGGTATTCAAATCTAGGATGAAACAAAGTCCCCCTTCCCTTTTCTATCTTTTGCCTTGTTCTTGTTGACTTGGTCCTTGATCGCTCGATTCACTTTTTCCTACATTTTTTACTTTGGGGACAAGTTTCCTATAGATTTGGAATGTTTTTGTGGTGCCTAAGTGAACTTCCAAGGTTTTGTTAAGTTTTGGGGGTTTCAAAAATTTCCTTCTAGAACTTCATTCCTCCTTGGCCGTTTTGACCTTCCGTCAGCCCTCGGCGGTCCACCTTCTGGAATGGGTATGTGCAGGATCATAATGGGCCAAAAAGTGGCAATATGATCTAGGTATGTGGCTAATGACTATTTTTTAACCCAAAATTGATGAAATGAAAAGGGTTTTTAAAGGAGATTCTCAACTTTCCAAAGATATAAATTTGTTTTACTTTGAATTTAATAAGTAATTATTATTCATTTTCTATTCAAATTACGACTAAAGTCCTTATTGATAGGCTGATTGAAAAATATCTATAACTTTCAAATGGTATCACATTTTCTGAATCCGAAACATGCATCACATCAATGCTTCGTATACTATAGGATTAAAGAAAGAAAAATTAATTTTCATGAAGTTTTGACCACGTTAAGGTGGTTAGACATACGAGTTTTTATTTTTTTAAATAATTGTAATAAAAAATTCATAATTAATTATTTACTTGAAAAAAAATCGTAAAAAAATATGCATCACATCGAGGCATGAATCTGTTACTTATATCTATAAAATTATAAAATAATATTATCATTTTATTATGGTTAAGGTGGTTAGACAGACACCTACTTCTTATTTTTCCCTGAAATTTAAGTACCACTGCGTTGAAATTTCAAATTTTCACTAAATAGATTTTTTATTTTTTTAAACAAACCTAGTAGTTTAGAAACTGCATTCAATTTTCTACAGTTTCTATTCTTACATATTTTTGAAATAATATAGATAACTTATTGAAATTTTTACGTCAAGTTGCCTAACTCTGATTTTTCTAATTTTTTGCCACTTAAGGGCCTGTTTTTTCCATGATGATCCTACACATACCCGAACCCACCACCTCTGTGGTCATTTTGACCTTTTGTTAGCCCTCAATGGTCTGCCTTTCAAAACTTGTCCCCTTTTGTGGTAATTTTTGGGACTCTGTCCCTCCTTGGCCGTTTTGACCTTTCGTCGGCGCCCGACGGTCCACCTTCAAGAACCCGCCCCCTCCGTGGGTGTTTGTAGGACTTCGTCCCTCCTTGATCATTTTGACCTTCTTTCAGCCCTTTGCAGTCGACCTTCTAGAACCCACCCCCTCCATGGCCATTTCTGGGACTCTGTCCCTCCTTGGCCATTTTCACCTTTTGTTGGCCCCTAATGGTCTGCCTTCTGGAACCCGCCCCCTCTGTGGCCGTTTCTGGGACTCCGTCCCTCCTTGGCCATTTTCACCTTTCATCAACCCTTGGTGGTCCGCCTTCTGGAACCTACCCCCTCTGTGGCCATTTCCATGACTCTGTCCCTCCTTGGCCGTTTTGACCTTTTGTCGAACCTCGATGGTCCACCTTTAGGAACCAGCCCCCTTTGTGGCCATTTTTGGGACTCCATCCCTCCTTGGCTGTTTTGACCTTCCGTCAGCCCTCAAAGGTCTGCCTTCTAGAACCCGGCCCCTTCGTGGCCATTTCTGAGACTCCGTCCCTCCTTGGTCATTTTGACCTTCTGTCGGCCCCTGACGGTTCACCTTCCGGAACCTGCCCCCTCCATTGCCATTTTTGGGACTCCGTCCCTCCATTTTCGTTGCCATTTTGAAAATTTTGAAGGTAAAAGAAGTTGAGTCAAAATGGAGCAACACGCACAAATCAACATCACTCAGCTGGATGCAAATTTTAACAAGAGACTGAAGAAGCCATTTCCGCAATTTGCATCTAAGGACAAGTGCAAATATCCATTGCATTCACAGGCACAATGATTTGGAGTGTCTGACTTTTCTGAGTAGGATCGAAAAAGTATTGCAGGGAGAAATTCCGTTTTGGGAAATCTATCAACCTTTAGCCCTTGCAAACCCTGAGGAAGAATTGACAACCATGGCAGCCAAAGTGTTCAAGGAGCTGATCCAAGAAAATTTGAGCAACAAGGATGGATTAAGATTGGAGGAGGTACTGATGTCAAGTTGGTGCAGATTTCACAATGTACCTCACTCAGAGTTGACTTGTTCGTCATGTACAAACATTATTACTAAAGCTAAAGGTTGTTTGAACAAGTTGGAGCACATGACAAGTTCAAAGAGGACAAGGCATCCCATGAGGTAAAACAACTGTTAATATCTGGAGGACATCACACTGAAGAGAAACCAAGGGATTCAACACAAACTAGTGTTGGGATAGTGAATGTTGAAGCTGAAAATGAGAAGGAAGGAGTTGATTTTTGTAGGATAGCCAAAAGCTGTGATGAAAGTTCAGTCAGAAAGAGGTTAGAAATCCTTTCCCCTATCAGCAAAGAGAAGTCCTCTAATCTAGAAGAGGAGTCACTGGAAGTTGAAGAAGAATCAACAAAGTATGCAACAGTGTATGCTAGGGCAGCCAATGAAGATGCTAAAAATTAGGAAGAAGACATGGTTGACAGCCTTAGGACAACAGAGAATGATGACAAAGAAATAAGTGAGATTATATTAGAGGACCTCTCCTTCATGAATGACGATGATCAAGCATCCAAAAATGTAGGTTTGGAGGAGTGGGAACAACCACTCACCGTGGCTATCTACTATTCACCTTCTTTCCCAAATTATGATGAGGACCTGATAGTGGAAAGATATGACCAGCTAGTGTCAAGATTAGCAAAGGATTGGTCAGAGTTGAAATACCAAGTGGATTTGGAGGTGCTACTACTACCGAATTGGTGTAGACTTCATGATTCATCGCACTCGGAGTTCACATGTGGATTGTGTCAAGAAGCCATTGAGCAAGTCAAAGAACAAGCATGGCAGCCAAGCACACCACTTCCTATAGTTGCTTCAAGGATGAAACGTGAGGATCAAGAGCCTGAGCGAAGTGACAACCTAGCTGAAGGTAGTCCTCAAGAGGATGTTGGGACAGCAATAAAAGGACAAAAATATAATCTTGAGCTTCTGAGTAGTGAATTAGATCAAACAAGGAGGTTGTCCACTAGTCATCAAGAATTTCTCCCTCTCCAAAAGCATCTGTGCACCATGGATGATACACTTTATGACAAGTCTTTGGAGGGAGATGGCATAGAGGATTTTGATCCCCTTGATGAGGTGCCATCAATTGATGACTTATTTCCATTAGGACCTATACTGCGGAGGAATGCTCATGCCACAGAGGAGTACATCCCAAATGTTAGCAGCGATGAAGACATACTCCTTAAGCCTCCGAATGGTGATGTACTAGAGTTTCTGGATTGGGAGAGGGGTTCCTTCTTCATCTATAGCGATAGTAAACAAGGTGAAATGAGTGAACATCATGATGAGATGCATGAACAACAAAGAGAAGAAGACAAAGGCAGGGGCGTTGAGGTAGCTGCCAACAGAGATGGAGCACCTGGTCGACTACAAGATGCAACTTGGAGTCCTTCCACCATGATCGTTGTTGATCCTTCTTCATATTCAGATGGCTGTATTAGGACAAATTCGTGCATGTCATTGTCCCACAACATTGAACACCACATAAATAGGGATAACACTTGGGAAAGGAAGTGGGAAAGCATGCTGCTTTTTGAGGATAGCAATCAAGTGGACACCAAGTTTGCGAAAGATCAATGAGATGAAGTCTATCTTCTTGAAGAACAACTGATAGGGATTTCCAATTGCCACATCTGCATGAAAACATCTAGATTCTATCCTTCCTTAATCCTATGAATACGTATAGTTGCATGTTTCATTCTGATTATGGTAATGAGCGAGGGAAAACATGTTTATGGATTAACCATGGGTTTAACAAGCCTCCTCAATTGCTGATTTTCCCTGATCATGTGACTAAACTTGAGTGCTACAATGTTGAATTTATTTTTTCAGAATATAAGGATAAATTTTCATGGTTTAGAATGATAACGATCACTCGTTTGCTTGTGCATGCACTACAAAATCCAATGAACATTAATGTTGGATTTCCCTACTTGAACATAATACTTTGTAAATATCTTTGTACATAACTCATTTTTGAGTAGTGTAGGTTTCCTATAAATATTTTTCTTTCTTGCTCTCCTTGGGTTAGTTGGTTTCCTATAAGTTTGCTTTATAGTAGTTTTGTTGTTTGCTTTTGCTTTCCCACTTTGGTTAGTGTAGGTTGTTTGCTTTCCGCTTGCTTTTTGTTTTGTTGTTGTTTTGCTCGGGGCCCCTCTGCTTTTGGCTGGGCACATCTATGTGCACAATAACCATACTTATCGCCTGAGGTTGTTCTACATATTTCTTTGTCAAACTCTAATCAAGTTTTCAAAGTGGATGGTGAGGATCTTCTATTGGTGTCAAGTGATCTAGGTGTTTGATTCAAAGAGGATAAGTCATTGCTTGGTCTGATTTTGATGTATTTTAGAATCTTATATCTCTCATATATTTTAAGAATATGGGGGTCATTGTAGGTACTTTGTGAAGTCTAGTTAAGTGAAAAATCTAAAATTCTACTTCAGTGCCACTATGATTCTCAGCCCTGAGCCTGAGCTTCATTGCTTGTGGGTTGAAATAAAAGAATTAAAAATTGAAAATCAAAAGAAAAGAAACAATATAAAAATAGTAGGATATTCAAAATCAAAAGAAAATAAATTCAGCTTTCTAGGGGTATCTAAACAACTCTACCAGGGCTATGGACATCTAGCTGACAATAGAGCGATGTTCGGGAGAATCACAATGATAACCTCGTCAGAGCTATGGATGCCTAATTAGCAGTGAGACAATGTCCTAGATGCTTTTGGAGTAAGAATAAACTACGTAACTTAACTCGATGGAGCTTGGGTTCTTGAAGCAACTAAAGGGTGGGAATTAACGCAACTATACATACTTGGATTTTCAGCATACTAAAGGTTGGATTAACTAGTGGTTTTGATCCTTTGGCTGAGCATCTAGTTTGTTTTCCCTAGTGTGAAGATTAGAACCAAAGATTCTAGGTTGGTGATTCCATTTTTTCATCAAAATTCTTTGGAGCATTTCCCCAGCGAGATGCCATTTGTTGTGCATGTTTTGCACACATGTCTCACTGTAGGCAAGGACCCCCTCTTTTCGCAATCAACGAGCTGCTTTGCTCCCGTCTTGTTTTGCATGCCACTTTTTTCCAAGCCCAAATTGGTCATGTTCCTTCAAATTATCAAATTCCCATGACCAAATTCAACTACTTGGGGTATTCAAATCTAGGGAGAAACAAAGTCCCTCTTCCCTTTTCTGCCTTTTGCCTTGTTCCTATTGACTTGGTCCCTAATCGCTTGATTCACATTTTCCTACATTTTTGACTTTGGGGACAAGTTTCCTATAGATTTGGGATGTTTTTGCGGTGCCTAAGTGAACTACCAAGGTTTCATTAAGTTTTAGGGGTTTCAAAAATTTCCTTCTAGAAATCCATCCCTCCTTGGCCGTTTTGACCTTTCTTCGGCCCCCGGCGGTCTGCCTTCTAGAACCTGCCCCCTCCGTGGCCATTTTGACCTTCCATCAGCCCCCTATGATCCACCTTCTAGAACCTACAACCTCTATGGCTATTTTCGGGACTTCGTCCCTCCTTGGCCGTTTTGACCTTCCGTCGACCCCTAGTAGTCTGCCTTCTAGAACCTAGCCCCTCCGTGGTTGTTTCTGGGACTCTGTCCCTCCTTGGCCATTTTGACCTTCCGTTGGCCCCTGGAGGTCCACCTTCCGGAACCCGCCCCCACTGTGGTCATTTCCAGACTATATCCCTCCTTGGCTGTTTTGACCTTCTGTCAGGCCCCGACGGTCTGCCTTTTAGAACGTGCCCCCTCCATGCCCGTTTCCAGGACTCCAACCCTCCTTGGCCAGTTTGACCTTCTGTCATCCCCTGATAGTCTACCTTTTGGAACCCACCCCCTTCGTGGCCGTTTCGGGGACTTTATCCCTCCTTGGTTGTTTTGACCTTCCGTCAGCCCCCGACGGTTTGCCTTCTGGAACCTGCCCCCTTTGTGGCCGTTTTTAGGACTCCATCCTTCCATGTCTGTTTTGACCTTCCATTGACCCCCAGCGGTCTGCCTTCCTAAACCTGCCCCCTATGTGGCTGTTTCTGGTAATCTATCCCTCCGTCGTCATCCTAGACTTTCCTTTCGGGCTGCCATGTGTTCATTGCCTTTTCAAAAGGGTTGCAACCCTTCGTCTTTCCCCTTCCAAACTTCCACTTTTTTCAAAATGAGTCCAATCTCGAGAAAGTTTGTCTTGGAACTCTTTCTTCCCCTTTTCCCATACACTATAATTGAAAATCTTCGCTTTGCTAAGTTTTGTTGAGTCTAGGAACTTCCCTTTCGGTTTGTTGTCCCTCGTTCGCTATTTGCCTTCGTTTTTCCTTCCATCCATCGCTTGACATCCGTTGGCACTTCCGGGCCTGACCTTGGGGAATGCTATCCCCTTTTTACTATCTACCTTCCTTCTGCCTTCCATCTATCACCCACCTTGGTGCCCATTCCCCTTGGGCACGCATTAATGTTTATGGTCCAACTGAGCTCCAATGATGAATATTATGAACTTTTGATGATGCATGAATGAATCTAACAAGGAGTTTGCAAGGTTTAACTAACATTTTCCTTGATTTGTGTATGAAAGCACTTATGACACTTCATGTACGTAGGATTCAAGGAACCTACTACGGCCCTATCAGGAGACCCATTTGGAAAGTTGAACAAGGAAAGCACATAACTCCTATCACCATTCATTTCATGTTTGCCTCTCCCCCTAGCAGCCACCAATAAGGTCAGCATTAGAAGAAGTCCTGTGCTAAGGAAGTCAATGACAAAAATGCAAGGGGGTGGCCTTGAAGAAGGCATGAGGGAGTTGTCCTAATTTTCACCAGATGACGATGACATGTCCCCAAATCAGGTGCAACCAATCCATTGATGTCAGTTGTTGATGGGCCCGTTTGATCCAAGGAAGAACACTACAAACACATCAAGTAAGAAGGAAACTTTCAGGCAGTTTCAGCTATAGTAGAGGGCAATCAACTAAATGACAAAACTGCTACAACACCTAAGCACTAAATGAAAAAAACAAGGAAAAGAAAAAAGATGTATTTTAAATTGCTGGATAATGTGGGGTAGGTGAAACCCTAATGTAATCAAATCTGGGCCACTCATTTTGAATCAATCCTAGCCATTCATTTGGGCTTTGGAAAGCTATAAATAGGGGCTTTCCCCTCATTTGTAAAGGGTTGGAGAAGTGATGTAAATACATTCTACAACAATAGAAGGCATCATTGCATGATTTATAGGTGTTCCTTTTGAGTTTTCTCTTTATGTATGCATGGTTCAACTTCCATATTAGTTTAGGTGTTAGTTTCTTGAATGGAAGTGGTGATGGTGATCATTGTTTTAGTATTTGATGAATTTACAACTCATGCTTTTTGTGGTTCATTGATGGTGAGTCACTTTGCAAAGCTAGTTTGAGCTCTTTACTTCATTGCTGCAACTTAGTTCAATTACATGTGCATGATGTGTGTGTGTAATCTGAAAATCTGTAGTCCTTACAAGATTGCACTAGTTTTGTGTAGTTGTAGGTTCTCTTGGTCAAGAAAAACTTAGTTTTAGGGAGTTTTTCTATTGTAGCAGCCTCCATGATCACTGTTCATTCACAATTTCAGGTCTAGGAACCTCCTCTCTTCCCTACCCTTTTTCCTTTTTTTTTAAAAAGTAACTGTAGGAAAGGTTCATTACACATTGTAAAGCCAAATTCAATGATGAAATGGAGTTCAAGGTTGCTGTTTGAACCTATAACAAACGCATAACTCTCCCATCTTAAAAACTCCATTTCTAGATCCAACTTCCACACTTTGTGACTCATCCGTAAGACTGCCTTGTGATTCCAACAAATCACATGAAACAACTGAGATATTCCAAACACTGTCAAGACCTGACACCTGAGAGACCTTGGGGAAATTTTTAACAACTTGTTGTTGGAGATTTCCTTTCAAGAGAGGTAGTGTACCTACACACTTCCTGTGTTGAGAAAGCATGCAAAAACACCCATCAACACCTCCTAAATTTAATGTGAAGGTGTTAATAAATACACTTTACAACATTAAATTAGGGAAAGGTTAAGTTTATTTAGCTTGGAAGGGCCCACAACCTAATCTGGATGTGCAAAACACATCACAACACTAGATCAAGTTGATATCAAGTCTAATTTATCATTACTTATTCCTAAATCAAGTGTGAAAATGTACATGACGACATTTTTCAACACTACAAAATATTTATTTGTTTTGTTTGAACATGCAGGTCTTTTTGCAGATAATTAAAACTTTTGAGTAATGGTATTATGGTGAATAGTAGTGTAGAAAAAAAATAATCTATGTGTTTACTTTTAGATCTATACGAATATTTAAAAGTGATAAAAAAAATAGAAATATATAAAAAAAAACAAGATGAAACTTATGTGTTTGGTGAGGTGGAGGTAAAGGCAAACTCTTCTTCACTGTCTCTTCAAAAGAAAATTTTTGAAATAGAAAATAAAAGTTGATGGACTGATAAACTCACCTCACCATCAACCATATTTATGGAGAACATAGGTGGTGATGAGAGGCAGTGGGAAGAAACAAGACAGGAAAGTCAAGGGTTAGTTTAATCAATCCATAATAAATAAAATATCTACACGTAAATAGATTTAAAGTGAAATCTCCCTACAGTTGTTGCATCAATCAATTCATGTGTGTGAACCCCAAGTTGGGATACTTCAATCAACTTAGAATAAATATGTTTAGCATGGTGTGCTTTGTTGATGCTAGGAATACCATTTGAATGTTTTCTAACTCAATGCATGTTGAAAGTGTTTACTTAGTCTCCCTATCACCACTACTTCAATGTATGCACTATAAACCAAAAGTAGATCTAAAGATATTAATTGAATCAACAAGCTCCTAGAATCTTGAGCTCAAGAAAAGATTGTTCTAGCCTATCAAATGAAAATATTGGCTTTATATGATCTCTACATACATCAATGATTTGAGGAAATTGGTAAGAATACTGTAACCTATTTCACAAGAAGTACTTTTAAATGTTTTCCAGTAGGTTTAATTGTTTGATGGATTGAGACAAGTTTAACAATCAAATGTGGTCTGACAAGTCCACTTAAAAGATAGCCTATTGGCTACAAATACTTGTTGTAAAAATCCATAAATGAATGTGTTACAATACTTGTTAGGGCTTAGAGCTTGCTCTTACCTTTTTAATTATATTCCATCACTTTTCAACCCTAAATTCACCTTCATTTCTTTTAAAAACTTTCAAAACACTATTTTTTAGTCTTTAGTGATCCCCTTAATCATTTACATACTTTAGAGTTTCTCTTACCACAAAGTCCAAGTCCTCATGAAATTCCTCTAAGTATTAGTTTTGTCAATCTTTTAGGTTTTGGGTTGTTGAAATTCTCTTTATCTTCCTAAATTCCTAAGGGTATGCATTAAGCATCATGCCTAACATTCGATGAAGGAATTATTAATTAGGGTAAGTGCAAGATCATGATGGGCCAAAAAGTGGTGATATGATAGGTATGTGTAGGGTATGTGGCTGAAAACTTTTTTTTACCCAAAATTGATGAAAGGAAAAGGGTTTTTAAAGGAGATTCTCATATTTCCGCCAATATAAATTATACTTTACTTTTAATTTAATAAATAATTATTATTTATTTTCTATTTGAATTACGACTAAAGTCTTGATTGATAGGCTAATTGAAAAAGATCTATAGCCTTCAAACAATATTGAATATTTTTTGAATCTGAAATATGCATCACATTATATGCTTTGCATACCATAGGATTGAAAAAAAAAATATCATGAAGTTTTGACCAAGTTAAGGTGGTTAGACATATGAGTTTTTATATTTGTTAAAAGTTGTAATAAAAAATTCATAATTAATTATTTACTTGGAACAAAATTACAAAAAAATATGCATCACATCGGGACATGAGTCCTCTACTTATATCTAAATCCTTATAAAAAATATTATCATTTTATTGTGGTTAGGGTAGTCAAATAAACACCTACTTATTTTTTTCCTAAAATTTAAGTACTGTTGCATTGAAATTTCAAATTTTTACCAAATAGATTTAAAAAAAAAAATCTAGTAGTTTAGAAACTACATTCAATTTTCTACAAATTGTATTCTTACATATTTTTGAAATAATATAGATAACTTATTCAAATTTTTATGTCAAGTTGCCTAACTCTAATTTTTCTAAATTTTTTGCCACTTAAGGGCCTACTTTTTCCATGATGATCATGCACATACCCATCAACTAAGGAATTTTCCCTTCTAGACTTTGGAATTTTTGTCCTATCCTTGCTTCTATATCTCTTTCAACCTATTCCATTGACATTAGGCCCAAATCCCAACACTCAAAATCTTATGTTCACATTTTTTCCAAGTCCCTTATATTGGTTTTCAATCTTTGGGGTTTCTCTTTAAGATATTTCCTTTATTCAATATGTGTTGAGAGTCACTCCCTAATTCCAATATCCAATTCCTTCCTTTTATTAGTATTCTTCCAAATATTTTCACCAACCTTTAGATTTTTTTTGTCTATCTACCCCTCCTTCAATAAGAGATAGTCTTGAAGCTTGATGTCTCACAAGGGTTTTGTCTTTGAGGTTTCAAAATCAAGGGTGATTTTCTCCTTGGCTTTTTGAAAATAATTAACTACTACTCTTGACTCCTGACAAATATTTCTTTCAAAGTTGTGAACAATTTAATGCTTTATTCATTTGTTTGATGATAAACTCAAGATCAAAACTCCGATGACTCTCTAAGAAGGTGTGTTTTCAACCCAAAAATGTAATTAATGCTTAGAAACTCTTTTGATATGTTCATATTTGTTTATAGGGCTACAAAAATGGCATTAAATGTAATGATGTGCAAATCCAAGGATGAATGCGACAACCATGTTTCATTTATTGTATATAAGTGTCCTTGTTAGAGATTCATGCTTAGATTGTGAATTTCATTCTTCCAACACTTAATCTCAAAATTCATCAATGATGGTATGTGGTGGATGCTAAAAAACATCTTTTCTTGCTTACTTGGCCACCCAAATTAGATTCAATTAGACACATGTCTAAACATGATTTGCTAGGTTGTGGCTAGGGTTTCCTACCAATGGTGTGCCCTTTCTCTCTCTTGCAGCCAACATATGAACAAAAGGTGATTAAGCCTCATTTTAAAAGGGGTTCTTTCTAGTTTATCTAGTAGACACTATAGTTCTATGTATTTTTTAATTGTAAATAGGCTTATGCCTTTGTATTAATGAAAGTTGTCATTTTACCTCTTCTCTCCTTTGGATATGATTGTGTAGATCTCTCTTACCTCCATATCTAGATGCATTTTTCTAATTTTCTATGTTTATATACTATGTTTTGCAGGTGTTGATTATGAATCTTTCCTTTCATCCTAGTATCTTGTCAAATTGTAACATGCATATGTACACCTAGAAACTGGTAGAATACAAAATTGTGTAATTCCTCTTAAAAAATTCATTGATGTATTGTGTTATTATAAGTAAGAAGAGACAACTATTATTTAGGTGTATCATCTCCCCTTACCATTTTTATGGAACTCTTTCTCTCCTTTTTTCTCTATGAGCTAGTAGAAATAGGACTAGTGATAAGATTTCATATGCCAAGTTGTACCAACATATTTGGATCTAGTTTAGAAAAGGAAGTTGAACTTCTTTGGATATTTAACCTCAATTGAAACATCTCACATAGGTTGAGGTTATTTCCATTTCATCATTAGAATGCTAAGCCTATGTTCATCAAGATGCAATTTCATGTGAAAATAGGTTCTCATACATGTTCTATTTCTATAAAATTTTGGTTGTGAAAAGTATCACATGACACATGTGAATGGGCTCATGAGATTACATGCTATCTTGGTCTACAAAAGGTTATATAAGCCTCATTATCGAGGATTCTAGGAAATGTAATTTTGGGTAGGATGCTTACTCTATAGTGTGTCCTAAGATATATTATCATGGAATGTAACTAATTCTATATAACATCAATATAAATTTTGATTGAGGTATGTATGAAAACATGGTTCAATGTGTTATCATATCCAAATTATAAGGAAATTTCCTTTCAAATAAAAATATCAAGTATTGTTGAGTTCTTCATTTATAATTTCTCACTTTGTTTTCTTAAATTGATATTTTCTATTTAATCAATGGAGTAACTACTTTCATGGAAATGTAGAGGATATTGTTGTTACAAGTAGATTATTAAGAGGATCATTGTTGGTTATTAAAACTAATTCCTTATTTACTTCTAAATATCAACCACATCTTATGCTAAAAGATACTCAAAAGTTGGTCAAAAAATAGGAAAATCACTTTTATGATCAACTTCCCCTACACTTTAGGATCCGAAAAGCCTAGGTGGGTTCCCCTTGTTGAAAGTATGAAGGTGTTGTCATTGATTTCTACATTCTTGTGTTGTCATTAATGTCAACTATGTGTTAAGGAAGTATTTTGCATGATGAGGATTTCGAGGATATTGAGAAAATTATGAAAAAGAGGAAAAGATGTTGTAGATTGTGCATGTGTAGTTGAGATATTGATGAAGTTGTGTAAGTACATGGAGCTATCTTTATGTTGTAGTTTCTGGACATGTTTTGGAATGAAGTAATGTGCTAATATGATGACTCTAGTAATTGGTTTCCAAGGGATTTTATGAAAATTTGATAAACCAAGAAAATAGTGTTGTGCAAGTGTTCAAAACATGCTCCAGGATGTGCTCTACATTTCTTATATGTTGATGCTATACCTATGTCAATTTGATATGTTGTTCAAGGTTTTCAATATTGTTATGTTCAGAATTTGGGTTTTTGGATTGTTGTACAAAGTGAGATATTTTCACCAATGTGTGAACCAGTTTTTTAGTGACGTTTTCTATGGTCTGGGAGAGATGTATTTGCTCCGTGTTTCTTCACAATTTGGATTTAGGATGTGCAGATTTGGGAAGTCACTTATAATGTTTGTATGTTTCAGAATTCAAGGTTTCACTTGATTTGGTATAGTACAACGTGTGTTTCATGTGTCAGTATGTAAATAAGGGTTACCATATGTTTTGGGTTGAATTATTTCTATGATGCGAGTTTGGATGAAGTCTTTGTTGGATGTCAAGTGGTTCGAGGAATATTCTAGATTGTGTTCAAGTGAATTTTTTGCATGAAAGGTTTGGATTGATTTAAGGAAGTGTGTACTTAATGTTTCATGGTGTTTAGAATGGGTATTGGATGACATTGTGTTAGCACTACTGAAAAGCTTACAGTGTGTTAGGATTAATTTGGGTCCTAGCTTTAAGGATTTATAAGGGTCTCCTTCATTCATAACCACCTTAGGAATGTTTTGGAACTGACCTAATTTTAAATTTTAAATGTAATGGATAGTTGTCGACCTTGGAGAAGGTTTTCAAGGTTGAGGTTGATATAAATAAGAGTAAAGTTGTTGTAAGATACAAGAGAGAAGAAAGATAGATGCAAGAATGATGTGATTGAAGAGTTTGATGCAAATTACAAAAGTATAGATGTGAATTTGAGTCTACGAGAAGTCTAAATTTCAAAGTGTTGGATTCCTGAAGGTAGGGAGTTGAAGGTTTATAAAATATTTCATGCAAGGCTGCAAAAGTTTTGGATAATTTTTGGTAGATTCCTTTTTCCATTGAGAAGTTTTTCTCTATGTACAACATTTCTATTCTATCTTCTTTGTTTATTTATGTGTCAGTGAGCCTTGGTTGTGAGCCTTTTTGGATAGTGTGTCATATTTTGGTAGTGAGCCCTTGTACTGATTTTGCAATTATTATATTGTGAGCTAATCCTCACCGTGGTTTTTCCCTCATCAGGATTTCCACCTAAATCTAGTGCTCTCTTGTGTGTGGTGTTGTTATTTCATTTTCTATTATTTGAATTTCATGATTAATCACTTTTATTGAATAAGGGTTTAATGAATGCATATGGATCTGATTCATGTTGATCATTTTGATGTTTTAATTTTCTACAACTGATTCACCTCCCTCGCCCCAGTCTTATTTTTCTTGTTCATTCAACACCCCTTGTGGTGTCATTGTAAGTAAAATGCTTTATTTAAAATTAAATGTACTTAGCAAAAAAATTATCATACACTATAAGAAGGATTCACAAATTACTACATGAAAATATTCATCATCCCTATGAGTAGTTAAGTCCTTTTCTAAGATGGTTAAAAAATTATAAACAACTTTAAATTTTTATATCATTTATAATGTTGAATCTATTCTAGGAATTGAGAGAATATTCTAATTAAATTGGTACCTATTTAGTGCTTCAAAGTCCTTGAATCATGTAAATTTCTCTTTACAACAACTTGACATATTTTAATGGCTAGGTCAACACTATTACCTTGCAATAGTATGATCTACAAAGTGTTAACAACATGATCATATATAACAATCTATTTGTAACATCAATATCATTTGTGTTTACATTAAAGAAATTACTCCATTCATTAAATAGAATCTATGAATGAAAATAAGTAATGCAAGAAGTTTGCATTGAATAACTCAACAATACATGATCATTTCACTCAAAAGTAAATTTACTTAAAAAGTTGGAGATGATATCAAGTTCTCAAGAATTTTTTCATTAATGCCTCCAAAATTTATATTGATGTTATAGGGAACTATTTATAGACCTTGACAATATATCCTAAGACACACTAAAAACTAAGAATCCTTCCCAAAATTACATAAATCCTAGAGTCCTCTATAATAATGCTTAGCATGCCCAAAGGTCTAGAATCATTTGGGATAGATTAATTGAAATAATAGAGTCGATGAGGGATGCAACCATCCCTACTTAGGGTTGGTATTTGTTTAGTTAATACTAAAAGATTAGAAATGTTTCAAAAAATCTATCAAATATATAGAATTTGGACCTAGGAAGTTTAGAAGTGCCAAATATCTTCAATAATATGGACTTAATAAAATAAAAATTGCTCGGAGTTATGATTTGCAATCAGGGAAATACAAAATGAAAAAAGGTGGTCTCCTAATAAGGTTGGATTAAGAATTCATCTATGAATGTAACTACCAATGTACCCATAGATTTCAATTCATTGTGGAAAGAATGTGCTAGGGACAAGTACAATTATAGGGTCATGTGGCTTACTCATAGGAAAAGGGACTAGGAGAGGAAACTTGTATTTTCCAAAGATGAAGTTGAACCTTTCAACTTTGGTATTTTTGAAGACTAATTCATCAAAACCTACTATTCCTTGTGTCGGGTCTTAGTTGTGGAATTCAAGCCACAGGTGCCAGTCAACCTAATGATGATGGAAACTAACATCCAACATAGATAATTGAATAGAATTTTTTAATTTTTCCACTTTCATTGTAAAATTAATCCACAAGGAACTAATGGTAGTAGAAGTTGATGATAAAATAATGTGATTCAAGTGGTATTCCTTGTTGGGTCACATCCTTTTATATAGTGGGAAAGCTATCTGGAGTACTATAATTTAATTGAAGTCATATAATGTTGGAGTGTCATTGCTAGTTTATGAATGGAAATCCATATGGGACATGCATTTCTAATCCTTGAATTATGTGATGTTTGAATTTTTGTTGTATAAATTGTCCTAATAAATTTGGGATTTCAAACCATTAGGATATCTAACAAAGTAACGAAACTTTTGAGACTCAGGAATAAAGAGTCTGAGGTGGGAGTGAACCATAATTATGGTGATTGGTTCCTCCACTCCAATACCACATTCATCAAAGCTTATGGTTCCCCGATGTCACATTGAATGTATTTCCAAAGAGTATGCTAAATAGTGTTTCATTTCTTGAGATCATGTGTCAACTAATTGAGATAGATAAACTTCATTTGAAAACCCACAAGAAGGGATCCTTGTTTCCAGCATCAACAATTTTTTTTTTTATCATTTCTAAGTAGGAGTTGGAGTTGTTATATCCTATATTACAAGATTATAGAATGAGGGTAGATATGAAGAGGAATTGTGACCCTCAACATTTCATTGATCAAACTAGGCTAATGGTGAAGAATTCCAATTTCCACTATGTGTTTGATGGAAGTGAGGATATAATCAAGAATTGTGCCTCTAATGTAGAGGATAAAGGAACAAAGGAACATCGGTGTGTAATTATTATGAGGGGAAAAGAAAATGAAAAATGATAATTAAAATTACAAGGGAGAATAAAGAGAGATTCAAGATCCCATAATTAGAATGAAAACCATGCTCGATAAATTTTCTATTCTAGGTCCCCAAGTTTTTGCACAAGCTAAAAAACAATTGGAGAAGAGTCACAACAAGTAGAACAATAATTTGAACACCCTATTAAAAAACATGAGATATAGGTAACAACAAGTGTTCCTCCTGTTGATTCCCAAATCAACAAATGAAATGAGTCTTATATAATAGCCACTTTCTAATATTCAAACTCAAAAATGGATTTGGCCAATGAACAAGATTTAGTCAAAGACTAAAATCTCCTACACTTCTAGCTCTGTTAAACCAAGGTGGGTCTCCCCAACAATATTCTTACATATACTCTTGTGTGCCAAAGTACCCAGTATAATGTAAATAGATGATTCTCCTTTAGATGCTTAATAAACACAATACTCTAAAGCCTTGGTTGACCTCTATAGTAATGCCTAATTTAAACATGAGATATGTAATTAATTAAAATCCTCACACAATTAAAATGAGATTGATAAGTAAGTTTAATTGTAAAATTGTAGTTTCCCACAAACAGTTTTAGGAAACTGCAATATTAAGAGACCAATGCCATATCCTAGGGTGAGTCATTCAAACCATGTAATTTAAAACCTAACACAACATTCAATCTATCATAATAATACCTATCAGATGATGCATTACACCATTAATATCAACAACTAAACTAGCCATACTTAGGAATCCTAGCACACATGATCTGCATAAACCTCCATTTGTGTTACTGTAAATTAACTCATTCTTTGGATGAGAGTAATAAAATACAAAATGAGAGATGAAGAAAAGATATAGAATGAGAAACCCTATTTAAAACTATGTCTACAATTGACACATGGCATCTTCAACTCCGTTGATCTATAACTGTCGTTGCTTCCAGAAGAAGTTTTCAATATGCTCCCAGATTCATCCATCTTGCATTTGTTTCCCTTCTAACATAAAACATTCCCCATAATGATGACCTTATTTCATCCATGACTTGTTGAAAATATCTATCTTGTTCTTACTTGTAGCTAAAAAAACTTCAAGTGAAAAGCCTTCATTCTTTATTCCCTCCAGTAATAATTCTCTTTTACTTGTTCATTTACCTATCTATTGCACTTTATTTCACTCCCAGCAAATGAAGACCTTTGTCTTACATAGTGAATACTTTATTCACTTTATAAAATATTCTTCCATGCCCTTGTACTTTGCACATCACACTTTAAAATATTTTTCCTTAAATGGTGAAGGTGTTTAAACTTTCCTCGAGTAAACTATATTACCCATACCCCTCCTCATCATTTTGCATTATTTACCTTTAAAAATTTTCACCAGTGCTTCTTTTTAATTTTTCACCTATGCATTCTAAAGTACTTTCCCGTGCCATTATACATTTCACACCTAGTAGAGAAAATAATATATCACTTTATCTTCAAAGTAATTTCTCTTCTTCATTTTACAATATTTTCCCTTTTTTTTTATGAAAATAAGCCCCCTTTAAAAATTTGTCATCGGACAAATAAAAGATTTTTATTTTTTGAAACAAGTGGTGAATGCCCCTTAAAATTGTGTCAGTCCACTTAAAACTTTATAATAATTATTATTTTTATATCTCCTTTGGTACCATCGTGGAGACTGATGACTGATCATACATACAGACTGCATATTGGTTTGATGCTTTAAACAATGCATTTCTTATATTGAAAAGTGCATTACCCTATTGAGCTTCTCTTTGTTTTGAGAATAGTTTAATATTCTCTACTTAACAGGGCCAACCACGTGACGGTGGAAGCTCATTTGGCCCCTCCCCCCCTCACATCACTCTCAATTCCCCATACCCAATCATATAACATTAATCATTCATTCATCCATTAATAATATATAACATTCATTCATCCATTAATAACATATAACATTCATTCATTAACATATAACATTCATTAATTAACATATTCACATTCATTCATTAACATATAATAATCATTCTTTCATTTTTACATATTATCAAAAATATGGTTGTCATGATATGATTACAATCACTTTTTTTTGTTTCTTTTTTAAAGCTACATAAAGATGAAGTGGAGTATCATTTTATAAATCAATATTTGTCCCTCCTTTAGTTATTCTACCCTCTGCTCGTGATCTTAATGTATGCCTAGTCGTCTGCTCATGACGTGGACGCCGCTGCAAGGGGGGGTCTGCTGCAATAAGAAAGAAATTTTAAACTGATATGTTTTATTATTATTGTTACAAGTATTTCATTAATTAAAAGAACATTAGAGTGGTTCTCTTTACCTGATGGGTCCACATCATGTTCCTAAACTTTTGTTATAGAATCATGCTCAACATGCTGAACACCCTCTAAATCCTGATTTGCAGTTGAAACATGAAAGGTTACATTAATTAATACATCAATTGAAATTAAATATGTTTAAGAGAACATGAGGGTGGTCCTCTTTACCTAATGGGGCCACATAATGTTCTTGATCTTCTCTAGCCTGATCATGCTCAACACATTGATCACACTCTACATGCTCTAAAGTTGAAACATGAAAGGTTACATTAATTAATACACCAATTGCAATTAAATATGTTTAAAAGAACTTTAGAGTGGTCCTCTTTACCTGATGGGGCCACATCATATTCTTGATCTTCTCTAGCCTGATCATGCTCAACATGTTGATCACACTCTACATGCTCTAATGTACTGGGATGCACACCATGACCTTCATCTGCATGTTGTGCTCCACCCTCACTAGGCTACATTCCAATGTCATGTGGAGTACTATCATTGCGTGAATGTTTAAAAAAAAAAGGAATGTAATTACTTTATGGTGGAAATTAATATTGAATAGATTTCACAAGAATTCAATTTTAAATAAACTGTATTGAGTTTATTTACTTGCGTGTCAGATGCAATGGAAGATTGTGTTTTCCCATTCAAGACTCTTAGGCATTCAGCCATGACTCCATAGCCTTGCTGGAAGGAAATCTTCAGGTCCTTTTCTATGCGAACTTTGTTGAATTTAGAGCCCTACATTTTTGCATAAGATCATGAATTTTTCTTCTATGGTGTGATAAAACCAAAATTATTTTCAATTTATTATAATTTGGATGCAATATTTCATTTATTGATACTTACAATTCGTGTGGCTAATTTCATATAACCACTAGAGCCAAGTTTGTGTTGCCTGTGCTTTTCTATTCTTTCCTTTGTTTCCTTCGATGTGTCGAGCAACCTATGAAAAGTTTGAAATACATTAGATTATGTAAAAAGAAAGAGTAATCAGTATATACTTACATTGTTGATAGTATCACATACCTTCCTTGGCCCGGTGGTGTCTTTCCTTTTTTATTTTTAGCCTTCTCCTTTCCATCTAACACCAAGTCCTTCCACTCCTTCTCTGAAATCATGGGGGGATGCTCGTACTTTTTTTTCTTCTCTAAATGTGACCTATATTGGTCCCTCACATACTTTAGATAGGTACCAACTTTCTTAAGGACCTTGGTTCAGTTGAATGTTTTATCACCAAACATCACAACTAAATGGTTAATGAGCTCATATTTTAAATCTTGATTTTGGGCATTCCACCATGTACGTATGGTGGGCCCAAAGAGCTCATATGTAATATCACTTAGATGTTTATAAAAAACATCATTTCCTACAAAATGATCATGGGATCAATAGTCTAAAAAGAGCGATCAATAAGTAAATTTCAATTGGATTATATATAATAATAATTAAAACATTTTAAAATATCCGGGACCTTCTCTATCTTTATGGGAATGAAATCCTTGGTCACCACAAGTGTGATGGAAATGTTCCCATACTAGTAATATAGGAAGATCCAGGAAATGCTGCTAAAACATCACTAGTACTAGTGGCCTTTGCATCCCAGGTACATGTCCTGACACATGTTCTGGTTGCCAGATGGTGCATTAATAGATGCTTGCATGGTATGTGTTGCCAACATTTCAAACGACAATATAGAAGATGATGGGGTCAGATGATGTGATGTATGCATAGGATGATTAGGATGGACACTTGTACCAACCCTTACTCCTCGGCAGCAGTTGCAGTTAATCATGGCCAGGAGCATCATGAGGGAGGCAAATAACCCTATAAAAACAACACATATTTTAGTTCATGACATAAAAGAGTACAAAATATAAAACCATGAATAAAATTATGTTATAATTAAAGACCTCATGACAGCTTACTTGCAAGTTTTGTAATCTCTCAGTCAATATTTTAACCCTCTCTCTTATCTCATCTGTTTGAGGCACTATGAACATCAACTTAACCATTTCTTCATCACATTTTTTTTGGATCTTCTTTATTGTGTCGAGAGGGTTTGCTGAATAAGCGATGTCATCATCACAAAATATTGAATGCACCTCACTATGGATGCTCTCCTCTACTACTGGTGCCTTTCCCTGATCAGTCGACTGCAACAAGAATATTAAAAACATTATTGAAATTAACCCAAAAAACTTATGAAAAAAATAATAATAAAACATTTTGCTCGTATCTAATTTGTACAGTTACAATAAGGTAAACCTGTCAGGTAGAAGTTCCTGAAGATACATTGCGATCTGTGCTCTAGGCCAGAGCCTTCTCCATATGATCAATGTCCCCTTGTGACAAAAATAAAATATAGAAAAAAATTATCGAAATGAAACCAATAGACTTACGAAAAAAAATATAAGAATAAAATGGTATATTGGAGTCATTAATTAGAGGTTGGATAAAATGGTATATGGTACGTACCACCCTCATAGTAATTGTTTTTGTAACTAAGCGATTCAAATTGTAATCGATTAGCAGCTCTTCCCCTATAGTTATTGATTTTATCACACATACGAATACACGGTTTCCCTCGCATGCCTCAAATATGCAATTGGGTTGCTTATTTGTTGACCCAGGGCATGTACTATTTATAAACCCTGCAATATTCCGTGATGCTTTTGGCCTTCTATCAATGTACATAGCCACTCCTTTATTTTGATCCTTATCTTTTAGTTGTATATAATTTGCTGACAGTTCATACCTAAGCATACTTTGTGTATATCGAACCAGTTGCATCCAATCTTTGTAATTGTAGTAGGGTCTAACATACTCCATCAATTCAACAACTTTTTTGCAACAGACCTTTATGTCATCCATGCAAAATAGGCCCAAACCATGTAATGAGGATGGTGCTATGCGATATATCCTCTCGTTGACACAAAAATCAGTTTTTATTGGAGGAAGTTCCTTGGGTACCCATTGTTTCTGTAGATGTTTGTACCTCAAGGGTACCTCGACATCGCCTATGCTCTCATCATCATAAGAACATGACCCCCCTTTAGCAAGAAAAAATTCCACGCGTTTACAGAATTTTCTTCTATTCTTTTGACCTCTAGTTGATCTCCCTCTTTTAGACATACTACATGTCTCGCTTTCCTCCTCTCTTCCTGAATTTCCCTCACTTGAGGAAGATAGATCTAACAAATACCTATTTGGTGGTACCTGCACTCATAAGGATGTTGGATGAAGTTCTTTCATGGTGATGTGATCCCAAGGTGACATTATGATTAATCTATCATTTCATCGCTAGAATTTCATAGGTTATAAGGTAATCAAGTCTTGATAGATTGCAAGCTATTGTTACTACCATCCAAATGTGTCCATCACAAATCAAATCTACTTAACGTTTTAACTCCCAAACTTTGTAACAAGTGTTAAATGTGACTATGGTCCACCAGTTACACAACCAAGGCCTCAAATGTATTCTCTAATTCTAATCAAAGGACTTTTTCTCTTCATTCAAGTAAATAAACTTGAAGGGAAACACCATCAAGTGGTTTATTGGACACCTACATGACTAAAAATAGCAGAAAATTTACATTTAATTTCCATATGTCTAAGTTTTTAACGGGGAGGGAGTGTGTAATAGGCCTGGTTAAGTCATCATAAGTTTACGCTTTGGCAATAATTTCTTTTTAAGTCATATTAAATCTTCCTATGTCTAATTTCTAGGAGACTTTTGGTATGTTTTAAGGTAGGATGATTGATGAAAGATCCCAAATACCAGCCTTTCTCCATGGTATCCAAGTATACATAGCAACGGTCTTCTCTTATACGGTTGGACATGATTTAAAGAACTTAGCTAGGAATTATTCATCTAACCTAAGGTTTTCTCATAATGCCATCATTGGAAAAGTATGATCAAATTCTTCTATTATGAAGAATTGGTCTATGTGCCTCTAGTAATCACTATAAATGTTTGTAAGGATAAAATAACTAATTGCATCAGGTAGGAGAGAATCAACTTTGAGTTCTTCAAAGATTATATTCCTCTATTCATAATTTTAAGGGTTGTGTGTGGAGGGGTTATCACTACCAAGAAGGGAGGAGACCTTTCCTTGTATTCTTTTATAATTTTCATTATTCTTATTTATTTTACACTTACATTTACAAATACACATACATATGCATTTACTGTTTTCATTTATTTCTCATGTAGTTTAATAGTTTGATCGATTTCATATTATATGTGTTGAATACTTTAGAATTTCAATTACATTAATTAATGGATATGTTGTATCTATAACACTACAAAACCATAGGCTCTTTGCATTTACACTTGCATTTAGAAATACACATTTATATGCATAGATATAGATTTCTTTAATGATATGTTGTATTTATTGTTCTAGGAGAGCATCTAGTAATTGCATTTACATTTACATTTAAAAATACATATACATACATACATACATACATATATATATGTGTGTGTGTGTATCATTTATATTCAGTATTCAGAAACAACCCACTAGGTCTGCACATGGATAAAAACTCATAAAATTAGATCTCCCATACATGTTTTGTTAAAACCTAGGCTTGAACCTCTCATTTCACATGCTTTTCTTCACAAAACTATTGAAGACAACAACTATACCTTCTTTATTTCTCATCCTACGCCCTATTCATGCATCCTACAATTACAAAAGTATCAATGGGGCCTCTAAAACAAGCTACATTAATCACAAAAAGTGTAAGAGCCCCTTTATATCATGTTTTGACTACAAAACCCTCAAAAACAGGGTAACTTAGATTATGATTTGTTGGTGAGTTGTATGGACAAAATCATTAGCACCAGCTCATTCTTGGAGTCTTTTGAAAGAGAAGCAAACCAGGTGACAGTTAAGTACAAACCTTATAGTGTCAAGGTGAATGAGGTGATAAATTTTGATTGGCCAACTGATGAAGAGTACCAGAAATGGGTAAATGTATATTTAACTAAGGAAGAGTGAAAAGGAGTAGACTACTAACAGTTGACAAATCAGCTATTGTAGTTACAATAGATTCCAGTTTTGTTTTTTGGTGACAATCTAGGTGTGAAATTCTTGAAGTTTTTTATTGCTGCATCAACCATTCTCAGTGGGCACGAGGAACAAGAAGATTCTTTGGGGATATTTTGTTGTAACAAATTTTTGGAATATCACAAGGCAGTCTAATTGGCTGGTGACACGTGTGCTTTCTGGACCAATGCTTGTTTGCTCCTTATTTTTCTATAAGAAGGATTTCAAGGCCAGAAGTATGGGTTAGCAAGTTAGATATTTTTGGTTGAGTCTAGATGAAGTTGCAGAGAAAATTGTAAAGTTTGATGGTTTTAGGGAAAATGCAATTTAGGTTTTGAATCATTCTGTAGTAGGTTTTGAATTAATGGGGATTTGATGTTTTATGATAGTACTAGCATTTGAATTGATATGACTAATTTGAACTCATGTCTCTCCATTGTACAAGAATATTTGAATTTTGAATAAAATGATCAAGGGTTGTTTCATTCATCTCACTGTTGTGGTGTGTATGATTCTTGTTTTAGGTTTAATTCAAAGAATTAATTAAAATGCTTGAATGGGATTGTAGGTGGCTATGTTCTATATAAGGATTTGATAAGTAGTATTGTGTTGGAATACATATTGATGAGATTGTAAAGCAATGTTATCAAGGATATTATATGTTATGTGTTAAATCTGTCATAAACCCTTAGATGCTTATAAATTTGACTCCTCCAATGGATATATGGAACTGATCTAAGTTGTACTTATTCGTATGGTTCAATATTTGTTTTCCTTTACCTAGAGCTTGCTACAAATTGCAAATAAATGACTATCTTATACTGTGAAATGTTGTTGTAGTTATCTCATGCTCTAAATAGTTGATATTATTGATAAACAACCAATTCTATTTGGTATTATCCTATTATGTTGAGCTACTAAATGAGATTATCTACTATTGTTAATGTTGTTTATGATGATGGTGTAGAGGTTGTAAATGCATTAAGGGATCACCCTTCTGGGTTTTGTAGAGCACAAAGTGTAGGAGGTCTTTCAAATCCTTGTCAGTTGGTCCAGGTCCTAAGAGTTGCCCTTTATTGGAATTGGCAATTCCATAGGTTGATTAAAAAATCAACCTACTTACCATAAAAACAACCAACCCCTTGCATATGTTTGTGGTGGATGTATTAAAGAAGAATTGTATGCCTCTATTTCAATTCATTAGATCTACCTTAACCTAGCATATACTTGGGCTAAGTCTACAATTGCTTCAAACTCATGTGATGAAGGCTATGTGTGATGAAATCCTAGACCTCAACCAAGATGTGGGTAGATTATGGGAGTTTTTCCAAGACCTAAGGCTGGTGGATAAAAATGTGAAAGACTAAGCTATTTTATTTTTTCTGTCTTATCTTATACCATTTTATGAGAATGGGGGTGCCAATGTACGAGAAAATCTTTGGAAACTAGGCATGAAAATTGAAGGTTAAAGAGAATGGGGGTGCCAAACTTACAGTACTCATTGCCCCTTGGTCCTCATTTGTCCCCTCCCTGAGTGCCCTCAACATCGTCCTCGGAGTGTAACCTGTTTTCACTCCTCCAAACTCTTCCTCGACGCTGATATTGACCTTGTTTTCCTCCAAACTCTTAGTGTTGGTATTATTGTTTTAACTCCAAACTCTTCCTCGGCTAGTGACCTTGTTTTCACTCCTCCAAACTCTTCCTCGACCTGATATTGACCTTATTTTCACTCCTCCAAACTCTTCGTCGGCACTATTATTGACCTTGTTTTAACTCCAAACTCTTCCTCGATGCTAGCATTGACCTTATTTTCACTACTCCAAATGCTTCTCGACACTGGAATTGACCTTGTTTTCACTACTCCAAACTCTTCCCGGCACTGGCATTGACCTTTCACTTCTCCAATTTGACAAGCTACAACCTGGTTTCATTATGTTTTACAGTATGTTAATTAAGTTCAAAATTTTGGCGCCATTTAGCTAGGTTTTAATATTCTACAATATAGTTAAGTATATATTAGCTATATTTTACATAATAAATAATATAATTATTCAACTTATTATAATTATATATTATATTCTTTAACAAAGTTATTAAATACGTATAAAATTATTATAATTAATAATTAATAATAAGTATATTTTTATATAATAAAAATATAATTAATATAATATATATTTAATATAATAATAATATATATTAATATGAGAGAGAGAAACTAAATTTTGATTGGTTGTTTCATGTGAACAATCCAAGGATGGCATGTGTCCTTGGGGAGTTATGCTCAAGGTAGCATGCCATTTGATTAAAGATATGATAATTCTCCTTTAAGACCTCTTCAATGTACCCATTTCACACTTAAGGAGACAAAGATAAATATAGGGAAGAAAATATAGAGAGAGAGGGAGATAATGACAAACATACAAATAGAAAGGGAGACAGAGATAGAGAGGGGTAGAGAGATAAATAGATAAGGATGAATAGATAGAGATATAGGGAGGGTGATTGATATATCTCTCCCTGTTGATCTCTATATCTCTATATCTCCCACTATCTATGTCACTCCCGCCTCTTCCCCCCTCTATCTATTGAGCTCTCTCCCTCTCCCCCCTTTCTCTCTCATTCACTCCATCTCTCCCTCCATCTCTCCTAATCTGTATGTCTATCTCTATTTCTCTTTTTATCTCCCTCTTACTCCTCTCTCTATCTCTTTCTATCTATATCCCTTTCTCTCCCTCCCCCTCTATATATCACTCTCTCTATCTCTCACCATCTCTCCCACCCTATCCCCCCTATCCATCGACTCTCTATCTCCACCTCTCTTCCTTTCTCTTCCCATATATCTCCATCTCTCTTTCTCTTCCCATATATCTCTGTCTCTCTCTCTTTCTCTCCCCATCTATCTCTATCTCCCCATATATTAAATAAGAAGCCATGCAATCATACAATAGTATATGTTGGTAAAACTATAATAGTGGTTTATTAAACTATAAGTAACACTTATCTTTCTAATGTCAAGCCTTCTTATAAAAATAGTGTTTTATTAAACTATAAGTAGATTATTGTCACCACTCTTCATTCAACATGAAATGCCAAATTTAGCAATTATTTTGGTGATTTTTTCAAGTTTCATTAACCAAGCTATTTACTGGGTTGAATAAAGTTGTGTTATGACCCTTCATCTCTTTAAAATAATTAGACAATATTAGCGAGATCAGAAGGGGAAACTAAACTCCTTCAAAATAGGGGTAGTTGTGGGTTTGTTGGTTTTCTTTGTATACTATATACTTAGTTCCTCTAGGATAAATAAGTAACTTTAGATCATTTTCTTAGTTGTGTATCCTAACTAATATAGAGTAATCTTTTTCATTTTAATTGACTACTACATAATAGTTTATGTGTTGAAAGAATTGCTTCCATTCTTTGTAGTTTTTACATTGGAATACAAATCATATTTAATTTCATGCCAATATACTTCTTTGATAAAGATATTTTTTTGAAATAAGTTCTTCATAATCCATCTAATCAAATGATATTTAACCTATGAAAAATACAATAGGAATTTTCTAAGGAAAATGACATTTGACCCAATCATAAGTGTATGGCCTTCGAAGAAAGGAGTGATCCACCTTGGCAATAAAAACTACTTGATTTAGGCCTGGGTATGTGCAGGATCATGATGGGCCAAAAAGTGGCAACATGAAAAAAGTAGTGTTTTGAACTCACCAAAAAAGCGAAAAATCTCGAGTTGACTTTTTTTTTTGGGTTGGTTGTCAGTAAATTGCTACATAGCAATGCCCAAGCCAAAGTACTACAAATCAGATATCCCATTTGTTTTGGATATCCAATTTGTTTCTAATATCTAATTTGAAAGACATTTTAAAATGTAATATTTTGGTGCTTTAAATTGGATATTCGATCTAAATTGGTTATCCAATTTTTGCACACATATACCCAAGAGTAATTAGGAGGTGGAGGGTGAGGAGAGAGAGAGAGAGAGAGAGAGAGAGAGAGAGAGAGAGAGAGAGAGAGAGAGAGAGAGAGGAAAGGGGGAGAGAGAGAGAGGGAAAGGGAGAGATATATCAGAGAGAAGAATTAGGAGGGGAAGAAGAGAGGTAGAGAGAGAGAGAGGGAGGGAGTGGGGGAGAGAGATAAAGGAAGGGGAGGGTTAAGGGTAGAGGGTAGAAGGTTTAAGGGTTTAGGGTTTAGGGTTAAGGGGAGAGAGATAGAGGGAGTGAGTGAGTGAGAGAGACCTAAGAGAAGGAGAGGGGTAGGATATTGAAGATACTTGAGAGGGAGGAGTGGGGAGAGAGATAGAGGGAGGGAGGGTTAAGGGTATAGGGTTAAGGGTGGAGGGAGAGAGATAGGAGTGAGTAAGTGAGAGAAATACCTAAAAAGAGGGAGAAGGGGTAGGAGGGAGAGACTTGAGATAGAGTGAGTGAGTTATTGAGAGAGAGACCTCAAAGAGGGAGTGGTAGAGAGAGGTAGAGAGAGAGAGATTAATTAGGAGGGGGAAGGGAGAGGGGAAGAGTGTTGAGGGTAGAGGATAGAAGGTTTAAGGGTTTAGGTTTAAAGGTTTAGGGATGAGGGGTAGGAGGGAGAGACTTGAGAGAGAGAGATAGAGGGAGGGAGTGGGAGAGAGATAAAGGAAGGGAGGGTAGAGGGCTTAAGGGTTAAGAGTTTAGGGTTTTGGGTTAAGGGTTAAGGGAGAGAGATAGAAGTGAGTGAGTGAGAGAAAGACCTAAGAGAGGGAGAAGGGGTAGGAGGGAGAGACTTGAGATAGAGTGAGTGAGTGAGAGAGAGAGAGAGAGACCTCAAAGAGGGAGTGGTGCTAGGAGGGAGAGACTTGAGAGAGAGAGAGAGATAAAGGAAGGGAGGGTATATGGTGGAGGGTAGAGGGTAGAGGGTTTAAGGGTTTAGGGTTTAGGGTAGAGGGAAGAAAGATAGAGGGAGTGAGTGAGTGAGAGAGAGAGACCAAATAATTATTGATAACCATAAATCTTTGATATCTCTACCTTTTATATTCAACACATATGGACTAATAGTTGAATGAAAAAAATCTATTTGTTGTTATAAAAACAACACATAATGATTTAAAATACAACTTATACTAAAAAAAAATGGACCAATAGTTGAACACTAAATTTTTTTGAAAATCCTTCACATTTAATGGGAAAATACATGTTATTTATTATGCTCACCTTATATATTTGTGATAGGATAAACTATTAATATATAATTATCCAATGCTTGTACATTGTTACCCTAATTTTTGTACACATAAGAACAATATTTTTTCACATAAGAACATTATTTCTTCACTATGATAATAATACTTGTTTGAATGAGTGTCATACAGGCTCATAGACAAGGAAAAATTCCCTAGAAGAGTGTCTTTCAAGTTTGAAAAAGTTTGGATGGAAAACTCAAACTTCAAAATGGTTGTCACTAACTCTTGGCTCACCCAAACAGTTTATCATCGCACTAAGATGTGCATATTCAATCGAAAGTTAAAATTCATAAAACTTAGACTAAAAGAGTGGAATATCCAAGTCTTTAGAAACCTTTTCAAAGAAAGGATCTCCTTGAAAGTAGAATGGCTAAGATCCAAAAAGACCTCTCAAATTATTTTTCTTACATCCTAATAGAAGAAGACAAGAATCTCATAATTCAATTCAAGGGTGTCTATAATTTTGAATAAATCTATTGGAGACAAAAATCAAGGATTAATGACTTAAATAAGGTGTAAAACTAAGTTTTTTCATTTAACATGCAAAATTAGAAGGCAAAGAAACATAATATGAAGTTTGAAGATGGTTATGGATAAACTTATGATAATCCTAACACCATCAAGGCTTCCTTGGTTTCCTCTTGGGAAAACATGCTCATGGAGGAAAATGAAGACAAAAAAGAGAAGAAAAGCAGGATCTCTTCCTGTATCATATCCCAACCTTGGATGATGATTCTAAATTATAATTTAAAGTAGCTAAAGATGTCATTAAAGAAGAATGTAGCTAAAAATATCATCATGGAAGAAAATTTTTTACATCATTTTCATGAGTTTACAAGCATGCTTGGTGGAGATCATTTTAAGTATCATCTAGCAGAAACATCACATATTTCATATATGCTTGCCTACACCTCACTTGGAGAGATTGAGTTTTGGTGGAATATGTGAATAAATATAGATTGCTATAGGTAGGATATAAAATTGTATTGAAATATTGGATATATGTTCATCAATCTGGTCAAAAACATTATGTCACCTATAATTTTGTGCCAACTAAAAGGTCATTTTTTATCTAACAATTATACTTGAAAATAATTGAAAATTTAACAATGTTTGCAAGAATTTCAGAATAAACACTTGGATTCTTAAATATTAACACATCTTAACTTTATGTCTCTCTCTTCCCCATATTCTCTCTCCCTCCTCTACCTATCTCTCTCCCTTTCTCCCTCCCTCTCTCTATCTCTTCCCATTTGAGCTCTCTCCCTATACCCCTATCTATCTTAATATGTCAATCTCTTTGTCCCTTTCTCTTCCCATATATCTCTATATATATGTCTTTCTCTTCCCATTTATCTCCCCCCCCTCTCTCTCTCCCCTTATTTCTATCTCCCTCTCCATTTCTATTTGTCTTTCTCTACTTATATCTCTCTTTATATCTCTATCAATTTTTCTCCCTCTTCCTCTCTCATTCTATATTCATCTCTACCTCTATCAATTTGTCTCACTCTTCCTCTCTCACTCTATATTCATCTCTACCTCTATATTCCTCCCTCCCCCTCCATCTGTAGAAATTTCTCCCTCTCTCTACCCATGCATCTCAATTCCTATCTCTAGAAATGTCTCCCTCTCTCTATCTTACTCACTCCATCTCTTCTACTCTATATCTTTATCTTTATTTCTTGCTCGATCTCCCTCTCACTCATCTCTCTATCTCTTTCTATCCATATACTACTCAATCTCCCTCTCTCATCTATCTGTCTCTTTCTATCCATATACTTCTATATGTATATCTCCCTATGCATCTATCTCCCTATCTATTTTCCCATATCTATCTATCTCTCTATATTAGCCTCCCCCTCTCGCTCTCCCTATCTCCCCCTCTCTACATATATCCCCCTCTTCCTCATCTTCTATCTCTCCCTCCTCTACATATCTCTCTCCCTTTCTCCCTCCCTCTCTCTATCTCTCCCCATCTCTCCCTCTCTTTCTCCCTCCCTATACCCCTATCTATCTTCATATGATCTCAAGCTATTTGTCCCTTTATCTTCCCACATATCTCTATATCTATGTCTTCCTCTTCCCATTTATCTATCTCTCCCTCTCTCTTTCTCTCTCTATCTCCCCCTATTTCTATCCCCCTCTCCATCTCTATTTTTCTTTCTCTACTTATCTCTCTCTTTCCCCTCTCTCTATATCTCATTATATCTCTATCTTTCCATCTATCTCTCTCTCTCTCTACATATATATATATATCCCCTCTATCTCCCTATCTCTCTATATATTTATTTCTACCTCTATATCTCTCTATATCTCTATCTATTTTTATCCCTTTTCCTCTCTCATTCTATATTCATCTCTACCTCTATCTATAGGGAAAGATACAAAGGTGAAGCATTGGACCTTCCCAAAGATCCACCAATCTCAACAATACTCCCAACTATTTTGAGCATTTAAGTACATTTTTTATGCTAGAATAGGAGGCATGTCTCAAAGATCGTATTTATTGATGCAAAATAGGTCCAAAGTCACAAATTTGATGTAGAGTTAGTTATAGTTTTGTACAAAATTTCAAGTCCCACATAGAGCAAATATATTCCAGTTTTTTATATCATGTCATCAAATTTGGCACTTCATCAAGATTTGTATCTTCATCAACATTAACAAAAGCAAAGGTATGTACTTGAATCCCTTGCATTTAAATTTTTCTACATATATATATATATTAATATTTTCCCTCAAATCCATAATATATATAATAGTGTGTATTTATTTATTGCAATAAATAATTAACCTAAGTAACACATTAAGAATTCTAAGGATTTGTGCTTGGAAAAAATGCATAACAAATTTTTTTGTTGGATGTTGTGTTGTATTGTTTAGAAAAGCTCAAAATATGAATAGGATTTTAAGGCCATATATTATGGTAGCTTACAATGCAAAAGAAGGAAGGAAATATACTATCAATTTTAATCTACAATTTAATATCATATGAAAAATCACATGTAGTATTATCTAAAATTAATTCTTGACATTAATTTTATAAAATACACTTACCATTCAATAAACTTCTCCCAAGAAAGAAATCATAAGTGAACAATAATTGAACCCTAATTATAGATTCATAACTCTAATCTTAACCCTAAGCGAACACTAATACTAATCAAACCCTAACCCTAGCCTTAAAGTTATCATATAATCTAATTATCTCTCTTATCTAAATTTGGGTTGAATTATTTTTCCTTTATTTTTAATTGCATATATTTTTTGTTTATTAGATCTTATTTTATGAATATATGCAAATATAATTTTACTTCTACATTCATTCTATGCCTATTTTTTTCATGATATTTTAACATTCATTTTGGAATATTAGATCAATCTCACACATATAAATATGAAACCTCAAAATTTTAAAATAATATTCAAGTTTTCCCACTTCAATTTATCATTTATGTTATTTGAATTAAAATATTTTAAATCATACTCTTAATTCATCTAAAAAAAATAAAAAATTGATATATAATTTTTTATTAAATACATTTAACTTATTTTCTTGGATTGTATACATATCTTTCTTTATTTACATTTGGACTGTTTATTTACAATATATAGTATAAATATATGGTAACACTGGGTATTATCATCACGATTGAGTGTTCCCTTTCCCCTAATAAATGTTTTTATTTTGTAGAGGGACAAGTTCGCATGCCCGTAGATCAATCATTGTGTGATCTCAGTCGTTCCTTGCCATCCCGTGATGATCCAACCAGTTGATCATGATAGCACAGGTGAGTGCCACGTGTCTCATGCCCTCTCCCCTAATAAATGTTTTTATTTTGCAGAGGGACAAGTTCACATGGCCGTAAATCAATCATTGTGTGATCTCAGCTGTTCCCCGCCATTCCGTGATGACCCCACCAGTTGATCGTGATATCACAGGTGAGCGCCACGTGTCTCATCCGGTGAAGCCAAAGGAATGATAAATACTTTGATGCCATGGTTTACTAAAGTAGTTATAAGATGCACACATTTTAAATCAACGGAGATGTTATAATCCTGGTAGAAAGGTGCTCGATGGTTAATAACAAGGCTGGTGACTGTGTTGAACAAATATGATTGCTGATGGTTGAGATCCACGGTTGCCCGCCATCACATGATCAAAAGTGGCGAGTTCTTTATTGATTGCGATATCATGAGTAGGCGCCACATGTCTCATCTGGTGAAGCCGAAGGAATGATAAATACTTTGATGCCTCTTTAATACATTATGCCATGGGCTATATTTATTAATTTCTTATATTAGTTTATAAATTGAACATTAATTATAAATATTTTAAAATCAATTAAGTATTTCAATCTAAAATTTTAATATTTGACATTACAAATAAAATTAAACTAGATTCTAATTTTTAAAATCCATAAAATATTTATTATCTATTTAGTTTTACTAATTATCTAATACAATACAATTAAATTAAATTAAATTAAATATTCATTTTATATTAATTAAAAAATTATTAATTAGAATTTTTGAATAAATTAAGAAATAAGATCTATATAAAATCAACTTTTCTATTTTTTTTCTTTGTGTCCAAATCATTTCATTTTCTAAAATTATAATAATTTCTAGATATCATAATTAAATAGAAAAATTTATTCTATTCTAATCCTAACCCTAGTTAAACCCTAACCCTATTTGGACTCTAACCCTTACCCTAATTGAACACTAAATTATCTAATTATAATTAACCACTAAGCATAATTGAATTCTACCCCTAACCCTAACCCTAACTCTAACTAAACCCTAAACCTAACTCTAATCAAACCCTAACCCAAACCTACTTGATTCATAATCCCAACCCTAACCCAAACCCTAATTGAACTTTAAAACTAACTTTAATTAAGTATTAACCCTAATTGAATATTTATTGAATAGTAGTCCTAATAGTACCATAACCCTAACTTTGAACTACAGTTGAACTCTAATCCTAACCCTAACACTAATTCTTATCCTAATTGAACCTTAACCCCAACCCTAACCTTAACCTTGACCCTATTTGAACTCTTATTGAATTCATAACCTTAATTAAACCCCAACCTCATCCTCAATCCTAACCCAAATTGAACATTAATTGAACCCTAAACCTAACCCTAAGTGAGCACTAATCCTAATTGAACTCTAAATTTTTAGTTGAAAATATTAAAGTGCCTTAGATTTTCCCATTCATCGTCATTTATCATTCAATTCCTAATAGATCTCCAAAAATTTATACTTTTATAATGTTTTAATACACACATAATATTAAGGGTTTAGAGTTTAAGGGTTAAGGGTTTAGGGTTAAGGGGAGAGAGATAGAGGGAGTGAGTGAGTGACCCATTTACATATTATTCTTTTATTCTTCATTAGTTAAATATTTAGTTACCCATTTACCATTAGCAGAAATGACCCAAGAATTTAATAGAATGGACTACTCATATAATACCTTGCATTATGGAGCTCAATTCTCTGATATATTACTACTTATCAGATCCTTTGTAAATAATTGTAAACTTATGACTCCATTTAAGAATTTAATTGATTTTCTTGAATGAAAGCAAAAACATAGACACCCAATTGATCAAATTCTCAAAAGAAGAATGACAACATCATTAACATTTCATTGAAAATTCACTCAAATACACATAAGGAGAGAAAATATATTAGAATTATACGTTTATTCATGCTTATAATTCATATTTGCATACAATTTAAGATAATTTGCATATATTCATCCAAAACTCAAAAAAGCTATCTATTCTATTCCTATCTTTCTACCCATATATTCAACTCAAAACCTAGCTAGAGCTTTCATCAGTTCTCTCCCTACAAATGAGCCTTGAATTCCTTTTTATATGACAAGGGAGCAACAAGCTTCAGGATCAAATGTAGTTTCACCACAAATTTTCATTTGTACAAAATCTCCATTTCATTTGACTTTCATTTCAAAACTTCCCACACATTGAATCTGCAAAGCATAGTGCATGAACTAGGGAAAGCTAAAGTTGTAACTACCATCAGAAAAGGGAACACAAATTGTCCTTAAAATCCCCTTTATCATTATCCACACAAGAAAACCAGGAAACCAAAACCTAGCTAGAGATTTTATCAGTTCTCTCCCTACAAATGAGCCTTGAATTCCATTTTGTATGACAAGGGAGCAACAAGCTTCAGGATCAAATGTAATTTCACCACAAATTTTCATTTGAATAAAATCTCCATTGCATTTGACTTTCATTTCAAAACTTCCCACATGTTGAATCTACAAAACATAGTGTATGAACTGGGGAAAGCTAAAGTTGTACCTACCATGTCAGAAAAAGGAACAAAAATTGTCATCAAAATCCCCTTTGTCACTATCCACACGCAAAAAAATTAGGCAACCAAATTGCCACGAAGGCACCATAGCAACTTATTATTTACCCACCACCCTACCCTTACCAACACTCAGACCCCGGTATACTCGTCGGTTCTAGTTGTTTCCCAATATAGTAGAACCTCAACCTCCTCTTCTTTCTTGTCCTTTCCCAATATGGTTCTAGTCCATCCGCTTGGGGTTTTAATAGCCAATGGCACCACAAATATCACTTCCTCATCAGAGGGTAGACCATGATTGAAGTAAGGTAAATATCAATAGTAGTCAGAGTCAGTCTCAGTTACATCATTAGAAGTGTAGCTCGTAAGGTCAATGGGTGAGTGTTGGCATCCAGAGGAGCCATTCCCATACCTTATTTTCCTACCGACACTAGTAATAGAGCACATTGACTACTTGCCTTTGTCATCTACCAGTTGAGCAACAACGTCCTTGAAATTCAACCTTCTACTACATCTAGTGGGCACAAGCTTGGGCTTGTCAACCAAAGAACCTTCCTGAATAGCAGGACTGAGCTTTTGTGAGCTCAAATGAACAAACCTCCTTACTGACTTACTCATTTTCTCTTGTCAGACAAGCACTCAAACTTGATTAGACTTAGCCCACAAAGTGCTCTAATAGCTACAAGAATGACACTATTAGCAGTTAATTCCTCTTGTATTTATTGTGCAAGGTAATGGAAACCTTTATCAATGCTTAGTAAAAATGCATGTGAAAAAATGGAAATTTGGTGGTGTATGTACTTTCACAATTTAACTAGAGCTGCATGAGAATCCGTAGATCACCCTTCATGATTGCCAACAACATCTTCACACAGATTGAGATCGACGTGACTACACAAGCAAGGAACAATTCATTAATGCTTCACCAGTTGTATGATAAAATGGCCACCATGTGCCATTTTCCAACTTTGAATACTACCCTCTGATCTCCTAAAGAGTTGGCAGATCAAACAGTTTATCCCAGGCTAACTCGGTTTGACATCCAACGAAGCATTATTCACCTTCCTCATGACCAATAACATTAATCCATCTTAGAAACCAACTACCATGTCAGTAGGTCCTATGCACTTTGAAAACTTAATGGTTGGATCTACACATCGCAATCTCATTGACCTCGCAGCTTTTAACCAACCTTCATCTTCCTCCTATGAGCTAGCAGGGAACAACAAAGATTTACATTAGCTTTTGATCTTGGTTGTCGATCTAAAACCACAGGTTATGAGATCAATAGTGGATATTGGGCCCCACATTCCATATAGGACACACATCTTCCTTTTGCTGACCTTGGGCCAAATAATAGGGCAACACCTTAGGTTTGCGAGTTAGTGGGGTACGATCGAGATCTTCTCCCATATCTTCGAATCTGAAAAACCTACACATTTCACGGTTAGTATTTAATGAAAGGATTTGGCTAAGCCATCGGTGACATGATCACTGGGGTTAATGGCTTAGGCTTACATCACTAGATTAAAATTAAAACCCAACTTTTATTTTAATACTTTATTTCCTCCGCAGGGTTTTATTTCCTAAGTCTCGGTTGGCCCCATGTTTCATCTTTGAAAAAACAACTTATGTTGTTGCTTGTCGTCCACCTAGTAATTCCCACTTCTCCTTTTAATGAATGTTTTATTTTTCAAGGTTTGATTTAGTGCTTCCGTTGATCTATTTCCTATAGATATCAACGGTTCCCGCCATCCCGTGATTGGGAATTAAAGGATCGTGGAATCATGGGCAAGTGCCACGTGTCCTAGCTGGGGGATCAAATTTGTGCTATTACTGACCAATTGCCATTTGATCTGAGCCATTCCCCACCATCCCATGATGGTGCTTGGCTTGATTGTGAAATCACAGGCGGGCGCCATGTGTCTCATCCAATGAAGCCTAAAGAGTAAAGGAAACACTAGCCGACTTTAAATGTATTAAGGGGTAGATTACTAAAGTGTTCTCAAGACGCACATGTTCTAAATTGATGGATATGTTATAATATCGCCAGAAAAGCTTCTCGAAGGTTAATGACATGGTTGGCGACTGTGTTAAAGGAGCGAGATCATTGATGCTTAGGATCAACGGTTGCCCGCCATCGTGTGATCAAAAGTTTCATGATTGTAATATTGCTGGCAACTACCACATGGACTTCTTTCATTGTGTATGGTAAGATGGGCCCCTTATCACCATGTTGGAAATTGTGCCAGCTTGTTTTGAAGGTGGTCGTCGATGATTTGATCAAGATGTAGAATCGACGGTTCGAATTCAAATCTGCATCAAATATGGTTGGAGACGTTCATGTAGCGTGAAATTGAGCTTTAATGGTAGATGAGACACTTGCTGGCATAATTTGATCAACGATAAAATCAATTTTCCTGCTTGGTCTATATGACAAAGCATTCAACTATTTCATGGAGCAGTTTTAGAGCCGAAAGTAGAATTGTGAGTTTCTATAGCTAGAATTTGGGAGTTCTGCGAACAAAGCCGTGAGTTTATTTTCTATGCCTCCTAGTCATTTTGCATTTGAATTTGGGAAATGATTAGTTGGATGTGCTATGAGCTTGTTGATGAATGTGTTAGGGCTATAGTTTAATTATGGTTGTGAGAAATTGTAGTGTTTTGTCCTATAATTTTCTATCTCTGGTTAGTTCTAACTATCTGAATTATAACATTGTAAAGAATCCCTAGTTTGTCTGAGATGGCACCACCCAAGCAACATTCTAGCCAGACTAAATATTTGAAATGAAACTTGTATGATGATTTCCTGGATCAATTTCCCTTGTCAATGAATGATAGGAGGAAGGGATTGGTCCTAATGCGAGGGAAAATCCTAGGGGAAGGGTTAGTGTATAATTGCTCCAACATTGTCAATGCTAGGATTCCCCTCACTGGCTTGGAATTGTTCAGATTGTGGTACAGATAGAGGAATTTTACTTACCATTTTTCAAATGGATGGATGTATGATATGGGGAAGTTGGTGGTACCAAATGTATTCCCTAATGTAGACCTGCTTAGGACAGTGGCTACAAGATATGACCCTGTTACACGGATAATCAAGGACAATGATGGAAAGGTTCTATTGAGCATTAATAGAGAAGAGGTCCAACATATTTTTGACTTGAGTGAACCGAATGAAGACTTGGTTCCTATCAACCTTGAGGAAATGAAGCAGGAGTATGGAAAGTTGAAATCTATTTTTAGAGCAAGGTTGCTTCCACCTCATCTGGCTAGGGCAGGAGGTTCAAAATTTCATATCAACCCTAGTGACCAGGAACCTTTCAAATTAAATTGTTTTACAAACCATTTCCTGGTCACTTTCTATTCTTTATGTCAGATTTTGGGTTTCAATCCTAGTACGGTAATTCCCATTGCTTATATGTTCATGGAGGTGCAAATACAACACCCTAACTTCTTTGTGACCTATGACTTCACTTTTTTCTTGGCTGAGAGGATGCATGAAGGGTTGTCAAAGCTACAAAACAATGATACCAACACTCAATTCTTTTGGAATTCTATGCTAATGCATATGTTTTTGTTTAAGAATGCTGACTTTTTATATGAGAGGATGAAATTAAGGCAATCAATTGATGGAGAAAGATTTCCAATATAGATATGGGCTGCAAATTTATCTTGTAATAAGGAAAGCACTAGTTATGTGCAATTTGATAATTGTTTTGCTTCCAGATTAAGGGCTAGATTAATGGTGAATATACCTAGGATCCATGAGGAATTACATGATTTCCTCAGGCCAAAGGAGAGGAAGCTAGAATTGAAAGTTTACCATAACTGGGGTGACATTATCCCATACCCAATCAACTGTCTTGAGAGTATATGTTTTTTAGGGAGCCCCTCATATACTGCAATACATGTACCACCAAGAGTGGGATTTGCAGAAGTTATGTGGTAGATAGGTTGTATTCATGAGGACAACCTCACTAGAAGGGGTAAAGGAACATTTTCCCTAGATTGTATAGTGGTTTCTAATTTTGTATTTTCAAAGGGAGGCTAGACGCATTTTTGAAAATTTCTTTGATTATTACCATTTGAGGTGTGGACCAAAGTGGCAACATGATCTTGAGGGTTTCTTTGCTCTTTTCAAACAAAGAATAAAAGCTAGAAAATTTGTGCATGATTTCAATTTCCCTGAAGACTTGATTAGAAATAATTTTGATTTGAATAGACAGGAGTTTCTATAAGGAGAAATGGATAGCTTATGGTAAGCTACTAGATGTTGTGCAGAAAATGGATCCAAAATATGATCCACTGTTGGAGTTCAGTCCCCACCATAAGAAAATTCATTTTCTGATGGGAAACTTCAAGGAAATTATGGGCACATTGAGGACAAAAAGGTAAATTTAGAATTGAGTCTGGGTGTACAAGAGCAAGGTGCCAGACCAATTGAAATAAGGCTAGCATACCAGCCTATGGAAAGGTGGCCCATTTACAGGAGGAAAAATAATAGTAGCAGTGATGAAGAATAAGTGGATAGAAAACGAAAATAGATTATGAAAGTTCCTCCACAACCAAGTCCAAAATTCAAAGTTCCTGGGGAAATCAAAATTATTGATTTAGAATCATCACCGGAAGATAATCCCTCATCGCCACCATCTGAGCCAAGCCCTAAGAGGTAAAGAATTGATCAACCATAGGAGGATTTGATGGATGAGATTATTGTTACTGATCAAGACATGGAAGTTGGTATGCCTTCCCCTCCTAGGCCAGCCAAATTAGTTTTATCTAATTTAGATATGAAAAGTAAAAGTGTACAAGATGCAAGAATGGAGGCATGCAAGGAGTTTCTAGATGACAATACATTTGTAAAAGCTCATGTATTCTCACAATTGGTATGGAGGATGAAGTTTGAAGAGTATCAAGATAAATGTAGGCAGAGAAGAGAACTAAGGTTTGACAGGTCAGACTAGGAGAATGATGAGGAGGTAAAAGCTGAATTAATGGAAGAGTTCAAGAACATCACTCCTAAAGAAGGAAGAAATATAGTGAGTCAAGCTGGTGTATTAATTCTGCCTGAATGGGACATTTCAAATGCAGTAGCCTTTAATGCTATTATGAAGTCTAAGAATCCCTTTCAAGACTCTAAAGAAGAGGTCAAGGTAGCATTGCAAAACTCTACTTTCAGTGAGGAATATGAAACTCTAGAAATTTGGGCATTGGCCCCACAAGGGAGAAAACTAGATGTTTTTGATATTAATCCAAATTTCAAGGGAGTATTGATAATAAAGAAAGCTTTAGAGACCTCAACCACTAAGGCCACTAATGTGACTGTGAATGTGGCCAAATTGGTCCAAAAGACTGCTGAAAGGGAGGAAGCTAAAAGGAAGAGCTTAATGGAAAAATATAACCTTTTGATTGAGGAGTACAACAAGATGCAGCAAAAAAATGTTGAGTTGCAAACTGAAGTGGAGAGGTTTAGATATAAGCAGATTGGGGAGACATCAAGTGCTCTAAGAACCAGTACATTACCTTCCACAACAGGGTCAGTGCCTCCTGCTTCTCCAATTGTTTCCACACCATGATCTCCCTGTCATAATCCTATCCTGACCCTTTCTTTAGAGGAAGTTGAAGAAACAGAGTGCTTTGTTGATCCTACAAAGAAGAAACTCTCACAAAAAAATTTATGAATTGCTAGCATCATTAAAGAAAAGTGAGTATGGATCTCTCTTAAAGAAAAAGGAAATTGTTACTACTATTTTGAGGCATTTAAATGAAAAGGTTGATAGAAAATTGCTATCTATACATTCTTTATATTCTATGTTGTTAGCAACAATAAAGAATATTGATAGGGATCAGGAAGTAGAAATACCAATAATTGACAATTGGATCCCTAGGGCCAGTGATCTAGATATCATGTATAAGGCCTCAAGGTTTGATATAAATAATAGGCACCAATCATTAAAGCCTACTCATGTGTTAGTAAAATCATTGCAAGGTTTTCAAACCTTACCAGATGACTTGAGTAGGAAGATTAGGGAGCTGGTGAATAATTTCAATGATTGGGGTAACACATTGTTACCTGATATAATTGATGAGCAAGGGAAAATCAAGTCATTTCAACAAGGGTAGGCTCAAGAAAGTGAGGCCATCAATGATCAAATCAATTTAATTTGTGATGACTCAGCTTATGATTTGTTGGTGAGCTGTATGGACAAATCATTAGTACCAACTCATTTTTGGAATCTTTTGAAAGAGATGCAAATTAGATAGCATTAAAATACACACCTTATAATACCAAGGTGGATGAGGTAATTAATTTTTACTGGATGATTGATGATGAGTACCAAAATTGGGTAACTAAATATTTTACTAAGGAGGAGTAAAAAGAGTGAACTACTAACAGGTGGCAGATCAGATGCCACAGTTGCAACGGTTCCAGTTTTGTGTTGACAACTTTCTCAGTGTGGTTTACTTGTGGTTTTTTGTATCAACATTCCTCAACTGATATGATGAATAAGAATATTTTTCAAGGTGGTGGCTATTGTAACAAATTTTGGAATATTACCAGGTGCTCCAATTGACTGGTGATAGGTGTACTTTCTGGCCGGGTGCTTGTTTGCTCCTTCATTTTCTATAAGAAGGATTTCAAGGCCAAAAGTACGGGTTAGCAAGTTAGATAGTTTTTGTCAAGTCTAGGGTATGTGTAGGATCATCATGGAAAAAACATGCCCTTAAGTGGCAAAAAAATAGAAAAATCGAGTTAGGCAACTTGTAAAAATTTGAATAAGTTATCTTTATTATTTCAAAAATATGTAAGAATATAATTTGTAGAAAATTTAATGTAGTTTCTAAACTACTAGGTTTTCTTTTTTAAAAAAGAAATTCATTTGGTGAAAATTTGAAATTTCAATGTAGTAGTACTTAAATTTCAAGGAAAAAATAAGTAGGTGTCTATCTGACCACCCTAACCACAATAAAATGATAATTATTTTTTATAAGATTTTATATATAAGTAGAGCACTCATGTCCCGATGTGATGCATATTTTTTGGTTTTTTTTTCCAAGTAAATAATTAATTATGATTTTTTTATTTCAACTTTTAAAAAATATAAAAAAATCATATGTCTGACCACCTTAACTTGGTCATAAATTCATAAAATTCAATTTTTCTTTTTTTAATCCTATATTATTTGAATCATAGAATGTGACACATTTTTTTGGATTCAAAATATATAATACTGTTTGAAAGCTATAGATTTTTTTCAATCAGTCTATCAATCAGGACTTTAGTCTAATTTGAATAGAAAATGAATAATAACTACTTATTAAATTCAAAGTAAATCATAATTTATATTGGTGGAAAGCTGAGAATCTCCTTTAAAAACCCTTTTCATTTCATCAATTTTGGGTAAAAATAAAGTTGTCAGCCACATACCCATCGTATTGCCACTTTTTGGCCCACCATGATCCTGCACATACCCTCTAGGTAAAGTTGCAGAGTGAATTGTAAAGTCCAATGGTTTTAGAGAAATGCAATTTAGGTTTTGAGTCATTCTGTAATAGTTTTGAGTTTATAGATATTTAATGTTGTATAACAGTACTAGCATTTGAGTTGAAATGAAAATTCGAGCTCATGTCTCTCCATTGTACATGCATATCTGAACTTTGAATGAAATAACTAAGGGTTGTTTTATCCATCTCACTATTGTGGTGTGTATGATTCTATTTTAGCTTTAATTGAAGGAATTAATCCAAATGCTTGAATGGAATTATAGGTGGATATATGTTGTATAAGTATTTGATAAGTAGTCTTGGGTCAGAATGCATATTGATGAAATTGTAATGCAATATTGTTAGGGATCTTATATGTGATGTATTAAATATATTATAAATCTCTAGATGCTTATGACTTTGAATCCTGCAATGGATATATGGCATTGATCTAAGTTGTAATTATTAGTGTAGTTTAGTATTTGTTTGTCTTTGCCTAGAGCTTGCTAGAAATTGCAAATCATTGACTATCTTATACAATGGATTGTGTTTAGTTATCTCATGCTCTAGATAGTTGATATTATATTATCATGTTGAGCTATTAATTGAGATCATCTACTATTGTTAATGTTGTTTATAATAATGGTGCAGAGGTTGTAAACACATTAAGGGATCACCCTCCTGGGTCTTGCAGAGCCTGAAGTGTAGGAGGCTTTTAAAGTCCTCGTCAGCTAGTCCAGGTCCTTCGAGCTGCCTTCGATTGGAATTGGCAATTCCATAGGTAGATAAGAAGACAAACCTGGTTACATTGTAAAAGGAACCAACATACATGTTAACCATTGAGAACCACCTCTACAATTGACTTTTTAATCTTTTATGATCACATGAAACATAAAACACACTAATTTCAAGGTTGTTAACATCACTATTGAAATGTTTTAATTTTTTGACCTTTCAAACATTAAAAAGTATGTCATTAAATTAATTATGTAATGGCATAAAAATTAAAAACATTATGAATTATTTATGTAACCACATAAGTCAAATATAATTCTCTCAAGAAATTAATATCAAATAGATAATATAATCGCATAACTTATACATTTCAATGTCATTGATCTTCTTCTTCATCCAACTCTTTGTCTATATCATCCAATCCAAATTCGACATTATAAGGAGTGGTCATATCATCATCATCATCATCGATATCAGTTTTGATAATGTCATCATCCACACGGATATCATCTTCATGAACATTAACTCCTACATCATCATGATCTAGTTCCTCCTCTTCGACATCTTCGTTAGGGACATCATCAACTAACTGTTGATCTTGATCATCAACTACATCATCTTCTAGTTCTTCGGTATCTTCTTCTTCCACCACATTATAATTTACTAGCCTTCCTCTTGGATCATGTCTAACAACAAATGACCAACCCGGTTTACTTGGAACCTTTGAGTAAAATACCTGCTCATATTGGCTTGGAAGAACATAGGGCTCATTTCTAGCTCACTCGATCAACCTTGTATTAACCATGGTAAATCCATTATCATGTTCAATAATAGTTCTCTTAGGATCATTTTCATTCAATCATATCCTGTACCATAGGACGATGAACATAATTAATTTGAAGGACTTAAAGTAACACTCAATTATATCATCCAAAATCCCATAGTATCAATTTTCTGAGACTTTTGGATGTATGTCACTTCTAGATGAAACATTAGCAACTGAAAAACTGTAGTTATAGTAGAATCACAAGTTTTCTTCATGTCATCCAACATTTTGATTTGAAATTTATGACCATAGCCTTGTGGTGTTTCACCTGCAATATATCAAACATGTAAAAATTATTGCAATATCGTCAATTGTTAAACATATTTATTTTTGGCCGAATGTATGCAAAGAAAACAATCTCAACATATATACATCAATATACTTGAAAATAATTAAATAATATGGGTGATTAATATATTTATACATACCTGTTTATCTCTTAAACCATATGCTAAATCAATTTCCCTTTGTGTAACATTGGAATCTCCATTACGATAAGCTTCTTTAATCAATGAAGCCACACCTTCCCATGTTAATGCACGACCAGATTGTTGAAATCATTCAATCCATACCATAATCCAATCAAGATTGTTGGCAATGTACAAATGTAGTGCATCCCACTCTCAACCAACTGTATCAAAAAAAATTGAAATTCACAAACGATGTATAATTAGTTAAATACCTCAATATATGATCTTCATTTATAATTGATGCATATTGAAGATTAAAAATTAAATAAGAACAGTATACATAAAAACCATATGTAAAATGTATTCCAATTAATCTCCATGAACATCTTATAATTACCTCTCACGTTCCTCAATCTACCTTTCCCCATTAGGTACTCCCCTTCGAATTTGTTAATGGAGTTGGGATCTCCAAATGCGATCTACATGGATCTTTGTTTTAAAATTAGGAAGATATTCACTAATGTACACCATGTTCTGGTATACCATATATCCCTTCACCATAGAACCCTCAAGATGTGCTCTTTGTCTAACCAAAGCCTTCAAAAATTTCAAGTGCCTCTCAACCATCCACATTGACCTTGTGTTTATAGGTCCACACAATTCAATCTCTTCAACTTGGTGTATGAGGTAGTGTTCTTGTGCATTGGAAAATGTTGAAGGTAGACACTTTTTCATTTCACACATTAGACGAGGAATTTTTCTCTTCCAATAATTTATATTTTCTTTATTGATTTCTTTAGACGATAGCCATCTACAAGTGATTCAAGGCACAAATATATTAATGATATTTAACAAAAATATACAGTATATTACATAACAAGTAAAAAAAATGGAAATTATAAGATGTATACAATGAATTAAACAAATTTCGCTACTTACCTCATGTATTTTCCAAGATCATATATATAACTTGGTTGACATTGTTGTCAAAGTTGTCTAGGAGAGATAGAGGTAGAATGCACTGAAACAATTATAAAATGATCTTTTCATTATTTTTCCAAAAGTACTAAACACAATACACTGAAAAGTACATGCATTATACAAGTGTATATAATATATACTAGAATAATTATGTTAGTGAAGGTATGGCAATCATGTGTTTTCATCCTTGACCTAAATTCACCTTTCTTTGTTATTATATTGTTTATGTTCGCAGCAAATCCCATGGGAAATCAAATTTTTGATATGAATTCTCTTATAGTATTGCTTTGTTGCTCTGTTAATAACCAAGGAAGGGCACTTATATTAATTTGGTCTCCATCGCTATTTAATTGAATGACATTTTTCATTGCATGATTGGCTTCCTAAATGTCACTATAAATTTTGACAATTTTTTCTTTGTCATGCCTTCCATCTAATATTTTCCATAATATTTATGTTATATTCTTTCCGATATGCATTGTATCAAATAAGTGCACAATTTATAGCTGCTCATAGTAGGGAAACCTACTAAATTGTCTGGGATAACTTTTTAGTCATGGAAGCCAAACATTAATGCCTTGACAACCTTCATGAAGAATATAAGTTAAAAAAATTAACGACAATCATTGTCAATTACAACATGAGTAAACACAACACAATATAAAAATATATATTCAAAACATATCATATATGATAGATAAACAATTTGATCTGATGTATAACCTTGATTAATTCTATTATATTCCAACTTCCATAGGAGAGGTGTCATTTTTCATGGTTTTGATGTAGTCTCCTCTTTCCTATTGAAAAGATGTTTTTCAGTAGTTTGATACTTATGATTTCTATGGAGGAAGTGCTATACTCATCAAACACCTGCTTTCATAAACTTGTTGAACGATGAGATTTCATCTTTGAACCACAAATTGGACATGTAAATTTTCCCTTTGTTTGAAGACCTGCAAGATCATATATAATTGGATTAAATATGTCAATTTTTTTAATTATATATAATGAATAGATTATTTTAAAAACACGCATGATATCTACTTCATCAAATTAAATATTGTTAAAGTGTAGTCGAATGTTATAACATACCACAAAAATGTGTTAGCCCTGGGGCATCATGAATTGTCCATACAAGCATTGCATGGAATTGAAATTGTCTTTGTCCTATTGGTCTAGAGACGTCATACATAGTGACGCCATTACATAACTTTAGTAACTTGTCGATTAGAGGTTCGATATATACATTCATATCTTTAACATGGTACTTACCTAGTTGAATGAACATAAACATTACATAATTATTATAACCATTTTACTGCAATATATATAAATAAATGTACATGACTATTGAATGAAAAAAATATAAGTCATTATGCAACAAATAAGACAAATGAGATGCTACTACATTAAAGAAAATTGAATCAAACAAATACCTCTAGCACAATCATTGACAACATTATGTGCTCCCTCTTTATTGACATCCATGGAGGAATGCTATTGTTGATAACAAAAATAGGCCACACTAAGTAAATAGATCTCAACTCTCTAAATGGATTGACACCGTCCACTCCCAATGAAAGCATGAGATTACGAGGTTCTTCTTTAAAGTGTGGCCATTTTTCCTCGACGTCCCTAAATGCAGAACCATCTGCAGGCATTCGAAGAAAGTCATCTCCACTTCTATTTCATGCATGGTAATCCATAAATTATGCTAAGAATTCACACCTAAATAGTCGCTGCAAACATGGAATAATGGGAATGTAACAAAGAACCTTGCGAGGAACCTTTTTTGTTAGTTGATCTATTCAATATCTACTGATATGACATTTTGGGCATTTTGTTGCAAATTCCTATTGTTTATGATATATAATATGATCATTGGGACATGCATCTATTGCTTGATACTCCATTCTGATATCTTTCATAATGGAACATAAATATTGGTATGAGCGAGGTAAAATATTTGATGGTGGTAACAAAAATTCACCAATCAATCTACAACAAAAAATAATTTGTTCATATAAAGAATATTAATGGTATATATTTCATCCTTTATTTACTAGTAATGAACTAACAACAATTAAAATAGATGAAAAAAGATGATATATATGACATACCTTAAAATTTGTGAGATTGCTATATTTGATAAACCATTCATAACCTTCAAGTTCAATAGCAATAATACAACAGAGAGAGGAGTTGTTTGGGAGCCTTCATAAAGGGGCTCATATGGCTTCTCAAGTATAGGTAAATCATGAACATCATCAAAGTCATCTTGATCATCATGATCAGCTCTACCACTAAATGTGTCATGGATCAATGTATTCATACCATCATCTTCAACTGTGTTTTCTAGCGCATGATCATCTTCTTCCATATTATCTCATTAACTTCATTTTCGTTATTCACAGCTCCATGTTCGTCTACTTGAAAAACCACATTCTCTAAGCTGTGATAATCCATATCATCTGTCGTAGGGCACCCCACCTTTATAATAATGATAGACATAAATAAACCATGATCATGATCAAGTGATTATATATATATATATATATATATAATGTTAAAATGATATAAAAATTTACAAATTCAATCAATATAAACACATATAATGAACAACTTACCAATGGATGATAATCATGCCCCCCTTCAACGTGACCATGCTGCTTACAATGTTTCTCAGCTGTTGTGATTAAAAGTCGTCTCATCTTTAAGCCCTTGTAATTATTGCAAGGACAATAACATTTCCCATCACCCTTTCTTTTCAATCTAGCCCATAATTTATCAAGTGTCTCTTGATTTTGTTCTAGACTAATATTATCTGACATGATTTTTCTTTACCAAGCTTTACTATTTAGATCTTCAAAAAATATCAAACTCACACTCCAAGAATTTTTATTCATAGACAAGTAACATAATCTAATATTTCTGATATTTTACACCAAAAAAATTTGGCATGCAACCACCCCTGCAAAAGAGAAGATAGTCTGAAGTTAATAACCCCAAAAAACAATTTAAAATGTTAATTCCAAAACTTATTAAATTTTGATTTTACTATGATTTCCAAACGTTAAGACTCCTAAAATCATAATATTGAACTTGATCGCAAACTTCCTACAACGATGGAGGTAGCGAGCTAGTAAGAGCAAGTGACCCATTCCTAAGGAGAAACAAGTCAGAATCATCATTGCTAATGTCAATACAGATTTATCTTTTTAGTTAAAGATGCAATGTGTCAGTTCTTATGACGAGCTTATCCCTAGGGCCCTCAACATTGAGGGAGCCCTAATATAAAATAACAAAAGCATTGGTAAGAGCATGATTAGGGTACAAACCCTAAGCCTCCATAGAAACATAAACAATAACTATAGTAGATTAGTGAGGTTGCAATACCAAAAATATTGAGACATTGTAGGTAATAACAAAATCTTGCAATCTAAAGATTGTAGCCAATAACAAGCACACTATGTAGTTTAGTGAAATTTGTAAATGCAATCTACGGTAAGAAGAATGACAGTCACTTGAGATATGATAGTCAAAAAGAGGCTGAGCAATAACAAGATAATAAAGCTCAAACCTTGCATAGTAAAGTGGAGATTTTAATAGTGAGTTTCCTTACCCCATTGCTGACCTTAAGGGTTTTTAAATGTTTTTGGTAGTGTTAGACAAGGAAAATAGAATCAGGGAATGACTGTCCAAATGAAGTAATAGTGGTAATCATAGGTTCAATGTTTCTTCTTAGCCACTAATGTATAATGGAGGTAGTGGATTGCATATTTGAGTAGTGTTTTGAGACTCATCAAAAATGGGAGAATAGTGAATAATACCTTGTGTACTATGAAGTAGTGTCAATAAGGTTGAAGGGTATTAAGAACTACAATACCATGAAACAATGAGTCCCCTGTAGTAAGTAGGCAGTCTATAGGGCATAGTTTGATTTTATATAAGGATGCTCATAAAAGGAATCTTCAAGTGATAGTGAGTGAGTTGTTTGAGATTGCAGCTGAGGGTGCAATACCTAGTCTTAAAGGAAGTTAGCAAAGCAATAAATGTGTAAGAAAATTAGATCATATACAACAAACAATTCACAATGTTATCTTGCATAATGCCTTGAGTTTGAAGACAAAAATATCATTGTATCTTCATGACGAAAGTGGTGACCTTAACGGTCAATCACTAGAAACCATGATTTTAAAACATGCTATTGTGCTTATGGAGGCAACATTTTAAGCAAGGCAGTGAGTGGTGGTTTGGAACAATGGCAGGTATGGACTTGCTTTATATGCATTCTGTGCATTCTAGCTTAAGACACCATTCTTAGAAGAGATTGAAGGTGGATTATGGAACTCAAGGGTTACCATGAAAAGGATTAAAGCAAAGACTAAGATCTATTTAAAAGCCATAGTCATGAAGATATTAAAGATGTCACATGCAAAACCTTAGTAGCTGGAGTAATGAATACAGTGTCAAAGAGGATAGTGTGTTGGGGCTGATTTAGGAGATCTCCACGTTATCTAATTATAGGGAAATACATCATTTATTTATTTTTTTAATTAGAAGAAATCATTCTAAACCCTATATAGGATACATTGATACTTCAAAAGCCTCTGAAGGAATTTGAGATTATGCAAATATATGTCAAGTAACATTCATAAGGTCTAGAAAATCTTGATCACTCTCTAGAATAGCCCATTAAACATGGGTTGTGCTTGAATGCACTACATAATTGATATAACACAACCACTCTGCATATCAACTAGAGTTATAGGCTCTTTATTGTAGCAAGACATAATGGCTTTTGATCATGCTATAATACCTTGTGTACTATGAAGTAGTGTCAATAAGGTTGAAGGGTATTAAGAACTACAATACCATGAAACAATGAGTCCCCTGTAGTAAGTAGGCAGTCTATAGGGCATAGTTTGATTTTATATAAGGATGCTCATAAAAGGAATCTTCAAGTGATAGTGAGTGAGTTGTTTGAGATTGCAGCTGAGGGTGCAATACCTAGTCTTAAAGGAAGTTAGCAAAGTAGTAAATGTGTAAGAAAATTAGATCATACACAACAAACAATTCACAATGTTATCTTGCATAATGCCTTGAGTTTGAAGACAAAAATATCATTGTATCTTCATGACGAAAGTGGTGACCTTAATGGTCAATCACTAGAAACCATGATTTTAAAACATGCTATTGTGCTTATGGAGGCAACATTTTAAGCAAGGCAGTGAGTGGTGGTTTGGAACAATGGCAGGTATGGACTTGCTTTATATATGCATTCTAGCTTAAGACACCATTCTTAGAAGAGATTGAAGGTGGATTATGGAACTCAAGGGTTACCATGAAAAGGATTAAAGCAAAGACTGAGATCTATTTAAAAGCCATAGTCATGAAGATATTAAAGATGTCACATGCAAAACCCTAGTAGCTGGAGTAATGAATACAGTGTCAAAGAGGATAGTGTGTTGGGGCTGATTTAGGAGATCTCCACATTATCTAATTATAGGGAAATACATCATTTATTTATTTTTTTAATTAGAAGAAATCATTCTAAACCCTATATAGGATACATTGATACTTCAAAAGCCTCTGAAGGAATTTAAGATTATGCAAATATATGTCAAGTAACATTCATAAGGTCTAGAAAATCTTGATCACTCTCTAGAATAGCCCATTAAACATGGGTTGTGCTTGAATGCACTACATAATTGATATAACACAACCACTCTGCATATCAACTAGAGTTATAGGCTTTTTATTGTAGCAAGAAATAATCGCTTTTCGATCATGTTATAATTACATCCTAACCTGTTAAACTTGAGACAACCTTAATGCACCCAATGATGATTGACACCTACATTATACAACCTGGATTAACTACATTATATGAGTGCCTCCATTTCTATCACAACATAGCCACATTAAACTTGGGTCACAAATGAATGCATCCTATATTTGTTAAAGCACAACTATGCCACATGACCAATGGAGTTATGGATCACATAATTATAGTCACAAGAATCTGTTCCTTGGTTGTGATCTTATGGTGATTCCACACAACAAAATCTGGACATGAAATTCTCAAAACCCTAAACCTCTAAAAATGAAATCTAATGGGATGTTGCTTTAAAATATGATTTTCAAACTTGGAACTACAAATCTAACTTCACAACTGAATTCTGCAAAAAGACAATGACTACCCTCAACCTGGCAATATCTTCTTGAATTTTTTCTAATTTTTCCCAAGAAAATTGTCCTTAGTTCTCCACAAACTATCTCAAGTAGAGAAAAACACTGTCGCAATAAATTAGGTGCGAACTCACTTTTCTTTATGTTGGCCACAATTTGATTTTTTTCTATTTTTCATGTTTGTCAAAAATTTGACAAAAATGATAGCTAACATTTCGATGAACCCTAGATTTGTCAAAATTTCGATGAACGTCGGGGATAAACTTTCAAAAAATTGAAAATTACACCTCAAATTTTACAAGCACCTAACAATACATGAAATTATACATATTTCATCGGACTTAGATTTTGCAGTCAAATGAGTTAGTGAGGTCCCATTTTCTCCATTTTTGGATAGTGATGTTTTGTTGGATAGCAACGGGAAGAGTTGCAGGTGTTTGGAGCTCCCTAAGGTATGTATATCCACTCTTTATGTGTTATTTTTCCATTCTTCCATGAACACTGAAGAAACGAATGACTATTCATTGCTAGAAAATAGTATTTTCAATTTTCTTTCTTGAAATGAAAAAGGCCCAATACCACAAAACAAATAGTATTTTCACCTTTCTTTCTCAAAACAAAAAAGGACAACATCATTCCCTTCCAATTTTCCTGTGTTATAAAAAATAAACATCACAACAAAGCTAAGGTTCCCACCTTTTTCATCTGGCATGAGGCGAGAAAAATGACCTGACGGCACCATTAACTCCTACCTACCATTTCTCGAACATTTTGTCCTACTTGTTGGTTTTATCACTTTGATCCCCCATCTGGGGGCCCCACACTATGATGTTTTGTCATGTTATATATGTTTCCATATATGTTTTTATGTATGTTTTTCATGCGCTTTTGTATGTACATAGGTTCTTTTTGTCTATGAGTTAGCCAACTCCTATGCTCCAAGAATGTAATGAAGTTCAATTTCAAAATTTTGAACAACTCTTTGCTATAGTCCAAATGTCATTTTGCTTTCTTTATCTAATTGGAACAAATAAATTGCTTTCACTATTTGTGGAGTTGGAAAACACACTGTCTCCTCTCAATTGCAGAGGGTTTTACAACACTATATGGGTTTTTTTTTTCTTAACACCTTATATGGAGATAGTGTGTTTTCCAATACTCCAAATAATGTGAGCACTTATTTGGTTGAATCAAATGAGGAAAATTAAAATTCCATTTTGATTCCATGTTACATACATAGGTGCTTTTTTTTTATGAGTTAGCTTTCTCTTGATTGGAACAAATAAATTTCTCGCATTATTTGCATAGTTGGAAAACATACTGTCTCCTCTCAGTTGTAGAGGGTTTTACAAAACTATATATGGAGACAAAGTGTTTTCCAACTCTCCAAATAATGTGACCATTTATTTGGTCAAATCAAATGAGGAAAGTGAAATTCCATTTTGATGTCATGTTACATACATAGGTACATTTTTGTCTAAAGTCAAAAAGCTAGACAAAATGCACCTAACATCGCCATTTTCCACATTTTTCGTTTCTCCAGTTTGGTGGGTGGGAGGGATGCTCCGGGGAGGAAAATGGAGTTGCAAGTGGCTAAACCACTAGAAACCCCTCAAACACATTCCTCGCTACAACACAGACATTTTTCACATTATGATCTTGTAGTTTGCTAGTTGGGGAGGGACTTGCATTTGAGGATGGAGATAGTGCATTTTCCAACACTGCAAATAATGTGAGAATGTATTTGGTCGAATGAGATGAGGAAAGTGAAATGCCATTTTGATCTCATGTTACATACATAGGTGTTTTTTGTCTAAAGTGAGAAAGCTAGACAAAACACACCTAACAATGTGTCATTTTCCATAGTTTTGATTTTCCAATTTGGTGGGTGGGGAGGGACATGTGGGCGGGGAAAATGGAGTTGCAGGTGTCCAAACCACTACAAACCACTCAAAGGAATTCATCACTATGGTGCATTTCCATTCTCCACATTTTTATTTTGCAGTTTGTTGGCTGCAGAGGGATGCACAATCGAGGATGAAGACAGTGTGTTTTCCAACACAAGTAATGTGAGCATTTATTTGGTCAAATTAGATGAGGAAGGTGAAATTCCATTTTCATATCATGTTTCATACATAGGTGCTTTTTTTATGTGTTAGCTTTCTCCTGATTGGAACAAATAAATTGCTCACATTATTTGCACAGTTGGAAAACACACTATCTCCTCTTAGTTGCAGAGGGTTTTACAACACTATATGGGTTGCTTGTCTCTTAACATCTTATATGGAGACAATGTGTTTTACAACACTGCAAATAATGCAGCATTTATTTGGTTGAATTAGATGAGGAAAATGAAATAACATTTTTATCTCATGTTACATACATAGCTGCTTTTTGTTTACAAGTTAGATTTCTCTTGATTGGAAGAAATGAATTGCTCGCATTATTTGCATAGTTGGAAAACAAAATATCTCATCTCAGTTGCAGAGGGTTTTACAACACTATATGGGTTGCTTGTTTCTTAACACCTTATATGGAGACAGTGTGTTTTCCAAATGTGTAGATAATGTGAGGATTTATTTGGTCGAATCACATGAGGAGAATGAAATGTCATTTTGACCTCATGTTACATAAATAGGTGCTTTTTGTTTATGAGTTAACTTTCTTCTAATTGGAACAAATGAATTTATCACATTATTTGTACAGTTGGAAAACACATTGTCTCCTCTCAGTTGCAAAGGGTTTTAAAACACTATAAGGGTTGCTTGTTTCTGAACACCTTATATGGAGACAGTGTGTTTTACAACATTGCAAATAATGTGAGCATTTATTTCATTGAATTAGATGAGGAAAATGAAATGCCACTTTGGTCTCATGTTACATACATAGGTGATTTTTGTTTACAAGTTAGCTTTCTCTTGATTGGAACAAATGAATTTCTCAGCAGAATGAACGGTCATTGCTTCAAAGTTCCAACAGAATGGAAAAATGGTAGATATGATTGCTGATATATATACTAGTGTTAGCAATAGGTTAAATTGGAAATTTCATTCCCAATGTATAGTTTTATCTGTTTGTTTATTGTTTGTGCAAGTTGGAATTTTGCACTCAACAAAACATATAAATTGTATATTGGTGAAATTTGGAATAAAAAAATTATTTCTAGCACCAAATGTCTTTAATTTTCCAATTTAATCTATCGCTAACACTTTTATTTTTTCTAGGTGGTTGATATAGGTGAGGAAAGAAAATTGAACAAAACAAGGGTAGGTGGATTGAGAAGGATGTTTTAGGAGATGTGAACCTTCTGCAGTAAATCCAGGTGATTATAGTTGCCATAGCTTGAATCACAAGTGTAGTGGATAGTTAAATTTCCAAAATTTATTATGCATTTAGAAGTTTCGATTTGTTTGAAATTTTGAAATGTTGAGGTTTTCACTCAGTTGTCATTTTCATGTGATTCTTAAGTGTTTTGCACTAATTTGAAATATTTCACCAATAGAGTTCATATGTGGACATGTATGTATGTGAAATTACTTACAAACAACATTCAAAGTGAAGAACTAGTTGAAGGAAGAACCCAGTTCAAGGGAAATGCATGTACAGATTTTGAGTTTGGACCATATTGGTGGTTACCTGAAATTCTATTAGTAACTAGATAAGGTGTAACAACAGTTTCTTCACTTGAACTTTGTTCTTCACTTTGCAATGTGAGTAGCAACAAAGGCTTTTGTGAGTATTTCCTATTTTATGAAATGATGAAAATACATCCTCTTGAGAGTCCATCCTACCACCCTGTCCTAATTTAAATCTCTTTTTTGTCTCTCAAGTTGAATATTTCTCCATATTTAAAAGTTATATTTAATGTTATTTTTCCATCATCTGTCATTTTTTTGTGGTTCTTAAGTGCTTTCATAATAGCTCTTTTTAAAATTTCCCTATTTGTCTAGAATATTTAGTAAGTTATAAATGGTTCATTTTTAACATCTGATGGCAATTTTGTAGAATGCTATTTCTATATACTATTTCTGTTCTTTTTTCAGTATGTTTCAATATGACCACCACACCACAAAGGATGTGCAGATATAACAAGTCATTACTTGAAATAGTTGTTTGCACTGTATTAAATAGAACTCGTAAAGCCAATGGGTAGCAATAACTTGTGCAAAACGGGTATAATGCCACATACTAAATTGACAATTTGGCCTACATTACTTGGCACTAAATATTATAGACAAATAGACAAATTGTAAAAGAGCTATTAAAATAATAACATACATCGAAAGAAAAAGTGACGAAACCGGTAGACAGGAGAAAACATCCGACGATGGTTAGGTGGGAGTTAACCGCACCATCAAGTGGGTTTTCCTGCCTGTTGCCAGGCAAAAAAAGGTGGATTGTGACTTAGCTTTGTCGACAAGTTTCTTTTGTCTAGCATGGGAAAAGTGGAAGGGAATGATGTGAGCCTTTTTAGAGCCTTTTCTGTTTGGAGAAAGAAAGATGGAAATACTATTTGTTTCTAGTCTGCATGTTGAAAGGGAAAGCTAAATGTTTGAGTGCACATGGATGAGTTGGAGGAGAAAACTAACCAAATTGAGGTGATGGGTACTCTCCAATAGTGTTGCAAAGGGTTTTACAACACTATTTGGGTTGATTGTTTCTTAACATCTAAGGTTTTCCAACATGAATTGTTGCAAAATAGAATGAAGTGCATACTATGAGTCACACTATGTGTTGAGGGTTAATAGAGTCCCCCTTAAATTATAGATGTGCTATTTGATAAAATATAACACCATCTATACGTTTGTATATTTGCATTACAAGAGAAAGATTGGGTATAAGTAAAGGCAGGCTTCAAAACACATTGTGTTTTCCAACATGCACTACACAATGTACATCACTTTCAACAAGTTTATTCATTATTGCCAATAATGGCAAGAAATTGGTGTTCTTGCTTTATGTAATGCACACCTACATATACTGGTTTAAAAACCAGAAAGGGCTTGGGTATGTTGTGATGTGGAGGTTGAAAAATGTAGTTTGTTATGAAGCATGCAATTTGCTATATACTTGAAACTTAAACACAACAATGGAAGGTGTGATCTGGAAGAATTTCATATTGTTTTGTAACATTCCATATTGCAAAAATGTGGGTGTTAAGAAGAAAGTGACCCACCATGAGACAACCCTTTACATTTAAATAGGGAAATTCAAATAACTCAAACCCAGCAATATGTTTCCCATTTACAATTATTTTGTGCACTTTTTTTTTCAATTGGCTAAAATTACAACACAACAATGGAATGTGTGATTTGGAAGAAATTCATACTATTTTGTAACATTCCATGTTGCAAAATTGTGGGTGTTAAGAAGCAACAACCCAACATGAGACAACCCTTTACATTTAAACAGGGAGATTCAAATAACTAAAACTCAACACTGTGTTTTCCAAATTGCAATTATTTTGTGCACTTTTTTTTTCATTCATGCAAAATTTAAATGCAATTTTGGCCCAAATTAAAATTCCTAATAAATTTTGAAAGGTATTTTCAATACATTTACACTGTCTATATTACAAAAGCTCTTGAAGACATTGTTTCTATTTAGTAAAATTCATGTTGGAAAACCCTATGTGTTAAGAGAAAAGCAATGCATATATTGTTCTAAAACCCTCTACAAGTGAGAAGAGATAGTCTGTTTTCCAACACTACAAATAATGTGAGCATTTTATTTGTTCCAATCAGATAAAGAAATTGAAATGACATTTGGATTGTTCTAAAGAGTTGTTCAAAAATGTAATACCCCTCATACTGTTTAGACTTATTATTTTCTGTGCTTTGCTTGGATACTGTGATGATACTATGATTGTTTGATTTGGCTTGCTAGATGTTAGATGATGATGTTATTTCATTATGGACATGATTACTTTATATGACATTATGGTTGGTTATATCAGTTGATTTTCTGAATTATGATATGATGCAGTGATTTAATTTAATATGTTATGAGATGATTGTTAGTTAGAAATGTAATTCATTGATTATGTTATAATTGTTAGAATAGGTGTGACGAAGGACAATATAGCATCACTCATTCGCGAGTGCCCTGTTATGTTGCGATTCCTTCTCATAATGTAGTATTTTGATTTAATGCTTTGATGTTATGTATATATGCACATGTACACAACTTCGTTTGTATGCAGGATTGCAGGTATAAGTCTTGATTCCACCTGCTTCGGCAGGACAGGGCGAGCACCAAATAACCCAACGGATAAATGTTGATACAGAGGTGACGATGAAGTCCTCTCGTTCCATGATGTCAGGTCGTCTCATTGTTTGGTATAGTTGGTTTTTGTGTAATTGTCGTCATTGTCTGTTGTGTTATGTGTTTTGTCTTATTTTATTTATGAGAGCATTTATAGTTATGATTTATCTTAATGATTGAAATAAAGTATTTAATTTTAATGTTGGATTAAATGGTATTTAAATATTTATTTAAATAATTTAATTATTTTTGAAAATCATATATTGCAATTAAATAATAATTAAATATTAAATATGGCTTAATTATTTTAATCAATTAAATTGGTGGTGGATAATTATGAGAATAATTTATTTAAAATAAATATGTAATGTGAGGTGCAAGAAAAGTTGCAAAACAGGAATTAAAGTAATAAAACAAATAAAAGAATAAAAAAGATAGTGTGAGCCAATAGGAATGGAGAGTTGGGAAAAAGCCAGCTTTTAAAGAATTGATTTTCTTTTAATTTTGATTTTTGAGAGTTTTTGAGGAAATGGGAATATATTTTTATATTATTATGAATTTTTGGGAGTTTTACATACATACAGAGATATTTGTTTCAGAAGTTGTGCAAGGGATTGGTTTCAGTATTCTGAAATTTTAGAAAGGGTTTTAAAAATCTTCTGTTGTATTTGGAGGGTTTTAGAGAGAGATTGTCAATCTGTTTCTGGTGAATGTTCTGGAGAGTCTTCTGAACAACAAAATAGGATTCAAGTTCGAAGGAAAAATTCTGTAGAGGAGATTTGGAAGCAAGAACGTGGAGCTCTTCGAAGAGACCATCAGAATCAACGAGCATCACCAGGTTTTTGGATAAGCGTAGGACTCCAGGTTTTCAAATGTTTCGTCTCATTCTTCTTTCTGTTTCTAAAAGAAATTAGATAAATAAATGAATATATATGATTGATTTTATTTACAAAAAAAGAAAACCTTCATCTAATATTTAATGATTCTCAGTTAGCAAACCAATAGAAAAATATTATTGAGAAACCATTTTGTAGTTCATTTGTAAATTGGATCTTGAATAAAATTGTTTGTTTTGTTTAGAAAATAAATAAACTGATAGGCCTTCTTACAAAGAAAATCCATGTGGAAATTAGAAATACTGTTGTAAACAAACTGAGATGAAACTCTGTAAAATTTCAATTGCTCACCCTTATATTTACTGAGGAAAAGATCAATCTTTGTGTTTATATAAATCTGAAATTTGTTTTGTGTGACGATCTTTTATATGTATTTTCAAATATGTGATGAATCTGTTCTTTTCTTTTATATACAGAAAATTAAATTACTGGTGTGTATGTAATCTTTTATATATATATATATAACTGTATTTATGTTCTGAGAAATATATATATATATATCGTCTTTTATTGCAATCTTTTATTTAAAGTAATTATATATTTTCTTAGAAAACGAAAATTGAAATTTTTGATATTGCACTGTGCGCAGGAAAACGAAATTCATTTTTCGTGTTCTAAAATAAAAAATAAAAATAAAAAAATAAAGTAAAATATAAAACTTTTAGTATGTCGAATTTTATTTATTTTATTTATAAAAGTGTTATGGGGGTTTGGGGAGGGCACGGCGGCCGTACCCACCCCGCGCCCCTTAGTGTGGCAGACTGCCACAACTGCGTACAACAACCCGTGGGGACTGCTGCGCAGTCCCCACTTGCCCTGTAAAATTATTTAATGTCCTTTTTTTTTAATATAACATTATATATATATATAAATAAATAAATATATATATATATATATATAATTTTATTTATATTTATTTAATTTTTTTTTAATATATATATATAGTTAATTTGTTTTAAAAAGAAAAATATATATATATATATATATACTTATAAAAATAATGAAATGAGATTTCTTTTATAAATAAAATATTATTGATTTTAGTATAATAAAATTTAATGTATTATTTAGATGTTTATCTGATGAGTTTTGTTATGAATTAAATATTTGGTTGTAGGAATTATATTACTTTTTTGTGTGGTGTTTTCTATATTGACTTTCTATATACATTTGAGTGAATCTTTTTCTTTTAACTATGGAATCGTGAGGTCTTGATTTTGTCTCCTCTTGTTATGATTGTAAAATTTACTCATGATGTGGGAACCCTCTTGTCTTGTAACCCTAGTCCAGAGGCATGTTTAGTTTGGAGCTGGCTTCATCTTATTTTATACCTTTGATTTTGGAAGTTTAATGATTTATGCTTGGAAGGGTTGAACATGTTCTGCGATAGTTTGTTATGGGTTGTCGCGAGAGGAATATTAGCTCGCGTGTGTGGATTCGAGTTCTATGTTTTATATGATTTTTTTCAACCCTTGCCTAGTTTTGATTATGTTAGGGGTCATAGGGAGAGTGGCTCTTCGTGGGCGCCGGCGCCTCGGGTAAGAGGAAGTGCCAGGGGAACCCACGTAAGAGTAGTTAAAAAAGTGATAATCTAAAAATAGAATTTAGGGGGATGGGTAGTAAAACACACAAGATAATTAAAACTGGATTCCTTGTCTATGCATTAGGGCTACCATAGACTAGTGATAGACTGAGTAGGCCATGGTCGGCAAAGTCGTAATCTCGTGTTCATGAGAGATTATCGGCTCCGCATTAGCAACCCTATGGTGCCAGCGCCTCAGTAGGAGGAAGGGCCAGGTGATCCATAGATGGGTGCCGGTGCCTCGGTTAGGAGGAAGTGCCAGGGGATCCCATGAGAGCTATGCGATGACACTCTCCACTAGACGTCCTTGTCCTTGTTTCTTGTTGCCTCTGGATATTGTTATTTTATGTTGTTCTGATTTTAGGGCTAGGGAATCCATAGGTGGGTGCCGGTGCCTCAGTTGGAGGAAGAGCCAGGGGATCCCATGAGAGTTATGTGATGACCCTCCTTACTTGACTCCCGTCTGACTTGTTATTGTTGCCTATTGGAATGGTGTATTGAATGGTTGATTCAGAGTTATTATGGAATCGTTTTCTTTATATTGGTTATGATTTATTTGGAAATGCATTTTGGGTGTTGGTTCGGTTCTTCTGGATGTTATCTTGTTATGATGTTTCTTTGAATTCTTGTGGTTTTGTTTCATGATTGTTAATTGATAGTACTTAATGTTATTGCGATGAGTTTCTTGGTTCCTACTTATTATGTGATTTGAGTACGTTGATGGTTGTGCATTGCATACTTGAGTTGTATTTGTTTTGTATCATGTTGTTGTTGAGTCGGTTGAAATTCATGGTCGGGTTCACTTCCTCGTCACCTCTGAGCACAGGGGGTGAGTTACTTGTAATTCACATGGTTGGGTGGAACGTGCTCCGCACCCGTTGGGTTCCCCGTTAGTGTCTTGTCTTCTCAGCTTTCCGCATTGGAGGTGTACCAGTGATCAGTTGTACTTCATGTTTCATTATTCTTGTATCAATCCCCATGTTGGGAAATTCAATGTAATTCATGTATCAAAGAAAATTGTAATGTAATATTATATCAATGATGTAATAGTTAGGTTCTTGTGTAACTCTATTAAGAGATTTATCATGGATGTAATTATGCAATGTTTATTATACTCGCATCATGTTTATCGGATGTATCTTTGTATATGGTATTCATAAATTAAATGGTTATGTTATATTCGTTATCTTTATTCTGTTTAGTTGTTGTGATGTAACCTCGCGTGCCCCAGAGAACCAAGTGTATTAATGCTAGGTGTTATGTTATGTGGTTATGTTTTAATGTTATTGCATGTTTACTTTTATTATTTAAAAAAAAAAATTATTCGCATTATGTGTGTGTTCTCTAGGGTTTGCACGATGGGCGTTACAAAAAATTTGAAAGTGGACTTCATTAATTACATTATTGGCACCTCTTTTTGCTATTTGAAAATAATGGTTTCAAATGCCATGTTTTTCTAGGTTTTTCTCCATTCTAGAATATGATTTTGAAAACTTGTCGATGGTAACACATTTTCTCGGCGATGAGACAAGCCATGACAAGTTGGAGTTAACATTTGACCATCAAGTCTTTTCATCGATGCTATTTTTCTATTCAACCACCTTATCTATTGGGGTGTTTTTTTCCAGTCAGATGAAGAAAGTGAAATGATATTTTTACTGTAGCAAAGTGAAATTTGAAAGTGGACTTCATTACATTCTTAGAGCATAGAAAAACAAAAATCTTACATATTGTGCATGGTTTCTAATTTCTCTAAACATTATTTGGTAATTTCACCCATATTTTCACAATGGCTTGTCAGTTATTTCATTTGGAAATTGCAAAATTTCATATTTCTTGTTGCTCTCTACCAACCTGCAAAATGTTGCTATGGAGAATGGCGGCAAAAATGGGACCTCGTCTGGGCTTTTTTCTATTTGCAAATAATGGTTTTCAATGACATATTTTGGGCTTTTTGTCCATTCTCAAATATGATTTTTAAAACAAGATGATTGTTATGATGCATGTGACATGCGTTTATGTAGGGAGAATAGGTTGCTCCCAATTGCAGAAGGCGATCTCCTTGCGACATGGCTTACACATGATAAGGTATTTCCCTTCTTCAAAGATAAGACATGTCTGGTTATCATTGCTAGTTTATTTGTGGATTCGATTGTGTAAGAATTTTTGCATCAACATTTTAGATTAGACTCCATGATCCAACATCATGATGAATTATGTTGTCTTCTTTATCCTGATGTTGGATAATGGAATGTGATCTGAAACATTGATGCAAAAATTCTTACACAATTGAATCCACAAATCAACTAGCAATAATAAATATGGATTGTGGAAAATTGATATCATTTATGTCTAATTATGTTATCATTTTAAAGACATTTTTTTTAGGGATAATATCTTGACTTTACATTATTTTGTAGGGAGATTAGATTTTTCCTTGCAATTGGACGTCGCTATTATCCCTAGAAGAATACATTTTAGAGGCATAATAACATACAAAAACCCTATGATTGGAAAATGTAATGCAAAAAATAATTGGAGGCTGGAAAACATGGTATGTTGTGAGTTATTTCATTCTACACGTTGAAATTTGAAGGTTCGAGAGCACAGGGTGGAGTTGCAAGTGCAGGATATATAAAAGCATCCAAATTCAACTAAGGGGTGATTAACGAATTGGGATGTTACTTGTAAAGGGTTTGTAAATCATATTTGGTTTGTAGGTATAATAGCACCCAGTGTTTTCTAACCCACAATTACACATTTTTGGCCTTGGCATTCTATGAAAAGGTCAACCTCTCTATGCCTGACACAATTGTTAGATAAAATAAATGACAACATTTCATGACAACTGGGCATCTTTGGAGCTACTTTACAATATTTGCAAAACAAGCTCTTCTCTCCAACACACATCACCACCTCTTCCACAATCTCATCCACTCAACTCCATGTTGTTCGAAGGTGTCACCCATGTACGATGGAGAGAAGTGCATGTTTTCAAAATGAGAAAGGTATACTTGAAAGTTGCCCAAGTTTTCATGAAATGTTGTTGCACTGGCCGGGGGGGAGTGGGGGGACAACCCTCTGTGTTTTCCATCCTGCAACCTTTTTAGTGCATCTTGTGTTTGAAATGTATAACGATATTGAAATGGAATGTTTGTTATAAGGGTTGATATAAAATATGAAGGTGAACTTCAATACACCATGTTCTTATAGTCTGCATAATAGAAAATGTTGTCTTTGAAGAAGAATTGAGCAGTGAGGGACAACCCTCTGTGTTTTCCATCCTGTAACTTTGTTTTTTCTTTTTGTGGAACTTTTTCTGCAAGAAAGGGCAGTTTTAAAATATGAAGGTGAACTTCAATACATTGTCTTCTTATGGTGTGCATAACACAAACTGTTGTCTTCGAACAAGATTTGAAAAGTGTGGGACAACCTTGGGTGTTTTCCATACTGCAACTTTTTTTGTGCATCTTGTGTTCCAAATGTATAACGATATTGAAAGGGAATGTTTGTTGCATGTAATGGGTTGTTATAAAATATGAAGGTGAACTTGAATACATTGTTTTGTTACAGTTTGCATAACAGAAAGTGTTGTCTTTGAAGAAGAATAGAGAAGCAGGGGACAACCCTTTTAACCAAATTGAGGTGGGGGGAGTAACCAATAGGGTTGTTTCTTGTAAAGGGTTTTAGAATATTTTTTGGGTTTCATGGTTTATAACATCCCGTGTTTTCCAACCTAAAATTTCAAATAACATTTTCAATGTCTTGAAAATATTTTCTTATTTAGACTGTATGAATGTAAAAAGAAACCTCCAAAAATTACAACTTTTATGGTATAAATTGCAATTTAGTATCTTCATGTGATTGAAAAATATAAATGGACAAAATAATTGCTTGTTGTAAAATACAGTGGGTTACTTACAGTATAGCATTTTACAACGATGTGGGTTGTGTGTTTCAAATTCTTCTTTTGATTGAAAAAAGATATGCTTCATTACTACAAATGGTGCAATAAATATTGGAACTTTAACTGTCCATAACAATTGCAACAATTTTATAGTTTACATGAAACCAAGGATGTGTGTTGTAAAAGGGAAATTTCTTCCTACATCGAACAATATCATTGAGGTGGAAAACACACCTAAAAGGGTGTGTAGTAGCACATCTTCTTCAAGGCAGTCGCATTCACAAAATGTGCAGGTAAGATCTAGTAATTACAAGATGCAATCAAATGTATAATTTTAATCTCTCGTAAGTGGTTACGATGTTGACTAGAAAGTGGGTATGTTTTAATCAGGAGGCAACAACCATGGTATAGAGGAATTCCCCTCATTTTAGGAAAATGGTGAAGCCTAAGGTAGCGACGTGTTCGATAATTGATTGTGAACTTCCAATTGCCCTTTCCTTCCTATGTGTCAATTAGAATACTTTACAATTTTAGTTAGATAATATCATGTATGTTACAAATATGTTGATTTTGACAGTATATCATTCCTTTGATTCGGGAAAATAATCAAGGAGACCATCATGCTCTTTCCATAGTCCATGACCACAATGAAAAGTGTGGAAAGGGATCCCCTAAGGATGGAGAGGGACCCAATGAAGCACGAGGTGATGTGGTGGATGGGAAGGTAGATATAATAAATAAATTATTGCATTGTTTGGCTATGTATATGTTGTGCATTGAAATTGTTTGAATATCAAATATATTAAGCGATTTTCTTTTCCAAATTTGTTGTGTGGGTTGTTTTTGAATACAAAAGAGAAGTGGTGAATGGTAGATATGTATATTATTGTATTGTAGAAGAATGTATGAGGAAGTATTATGATTGGAGAGTGTTCGATATGCATAGATTTCAGCATCACCACCTTCCTATTCTTTAGCCACCAAAGCATGGTCAAACTATGTTTGGGGGGAACCAAAACAACCCACTCCTCCCCCTGATAAATTGAAAGAGTACCTTCTAAAGAAGATGGAAAATGGGTATGTGTAGGATCACGATGGGCCAAAAAGTGGTGATATGATGGGTATGTGTAGGGTATGTGGCTGATGACTTTTTTTAACCAAAAATTGATGAAAGGAAAATGGTTTTAAAGGAGATTCTCAAATTTCCACCAATATAAATTATGCTTTACTTTGAATTTAATAAATAATTATTATTCATTTTCTATTTAAATTATGACTAAAGTCCGATTGATAGGTTGATTGAAAAACATCTATAGCTTTCAAATGGTATCACATTTTTGAATCTGAAAGATGCATCACATTATATGATTCACATACTATAGGATTAAAAAAAGAATTGAATTTCATGAAGTTTTGAACAAGTTAAGGTGGTCAAACATACAAGTTTTTATATTTTTAAAAGTTGTAATAAAAAATTCATAATTAATTATTTACTTAGAAAAAAATTACAAAAAAATATGCATCACATCTCAACATGAGTTCTCTACTTATATGTAAAATATTATAAAAAAATATTATCATTTTATTGTTGTTAGGGTGGTCAGACAGACACCTACTTCTTATTTTTTCCCTGAAATTTAAACTTACTACTACATTGAAATTTCAAATTTTCACCAAATAGATTTAAAAATAAAAAATAAACATAGTAGTTTAGAAACTACATTCAATTTTCTACATATTATATTTTTACATATTTTTAAAATAATATAGACAACTTATTCAAATTTTTACATCAAGTTGCCTAACTCTGATTTTTCTAAATTTGTTGCCACTTAAGGGCATGGTTTTTCCATGATGGTCCTGCACATACCCAAATACGGAGTACCAAATGAATCTAGGACAACATCTACAACAGAAGCGTGTTAGTTGACGTGTTTGTCAAAAGTATGGGAAACATAGCTTCCTTCAACTTTCCCAACAAGGAAAGGATGAAGTGAAGAAGCAAATGGCGTTATACAACAGTGACAAGAGGAAGGAGCAGAGAAGGAAAAAAATATTAAAATTGTAGGAGAGAAAGAGGTGAGAAGGAATGGTAATGTAGAACTTAACTCTTAAATCTAAATTTTCCTTGCTTCATATTTCTTGTTCTAATGCATACAAGGTTCACTTAACGTTATCTTACATGACATGATAGGGTGATGGTTGAGAAGTGGTTTCTTCCCCCCGTAGAGTAGTGTTGATTCGCTAGATGAAGTTGTGCCCATGAAAGGTGAAGGAAATGTTGTTCCTCTGAACCCTACATCCAACATTCAGAAGAAGCATTGTACACGGTTGAAAGTTTCAACGCACCCTCTAAAGAAGAAATGACAACAAACGGTGATCTTGAAATATTTTGTGTAATCTAATGTTTGTTTTGATTATTTGAATCAATTGGTTACATGCATCTAAGTTTGATTCAACGTTTCAATTCCTCTTATTACACAAAAATGATGAACAATGAACTCATGCCCTCGAGCAGGTTTTTGTTGCATTGGAAGATGAAGCATTTCCCACGGAAGCACAAGATGATGTTGCTCCTCCCAACCCCCTGTCTAACATTGAGAGAAGAAGAAGCATGTACGGTTTAAAATTTCCTCATACCCTCATAAGAATAAATTATTACAAACCATGATTTCAATATCTTCTATTTGATATTTGTTTTGATTATTTCAATGAATTCATTGCATGCATCTGAATTTGATGTGACATTTCAATTCCTGCTATTATAGGGGAATGATGAAAAGTGGAGTCCTGCCCTCCAAGAGGATACTCTTGAGTTGGAAGACAAAGTGGAGGCCATGGATGAACAAGATAATGTTGTTCCTCCTAACCTATCATATAACATTTAGAAAAAGAAGAAGAAGGAGCATATGTAGTTTAGAATTTCCTTCTTCCCTAGCAAGAAGAAGTGAGAACAAATGGTGATTTCCAAATATTCTATTTAATGTTTTTTTTTAATTATTTCAATGAATTGGTTGCTTGCATCTAAATGTGATGTGATGTTTCAAATCCTTCCATTACAGGGCAATGATGAACAATGGAGTCCTACCCTTGAAGAGGATACTCCTAATTGGGAAGATGAAGTGCATGCCATGGAAGAACAAGATGATGTTGTTCCTCCCAACCTGTCGTATACCATTGAGAAGAAGAAGAAGAAGAAGGACCGTATATGGTCTGAAGAATCCTCACACCCTCACAAGAAGAAATGAGAAGAAACAATGACTTCAAAATCTTAGATTTAATGTTTGTTTTTATTATTTCTTGAATGAATTTATAGCATGCATCTGAATTTGATGTGATGTTTCAATTCCTACTATTACAGGCCAACGATGAACAACAGATTCCTACCCTCGAACAAGATACTATTGATTTCGAAGACGAAGTGGAGGACATGGAAGAAGATGATTTTGTTCCTCCCAACCTACCATCTAACAATGTTGAGAGGAAGAAGGAGTGTATACAGTCTAAAGATTCCTCATGCCCTCACAAGAAGAAATGAGAAGAAACGGTGATTTCAAAATCTTCTATTTAATGTTTGTTTTGATTCTTTCAATGAATTCGTTACATGCATCTGAATTTGATGTGATGTTTTAATTCTTGCTATTATAGGGCTATGATGAACAATTAAGTCCTTCCCTCCAATAGAGTTCAAGGGAAGATGATGTTGTTCCTCCCAACCCGACATCTAACTATGTTGAGAAGAAGAAGAAGAAGGATCGTATATGGTCAAAAGTGTCAAGGTTCCTTGACATAGAGGAAGTACAACAAACAGTGAATTCAATTTTTTTTATTTAATGTTTGTTTTGATTATTTCAATGAATTGGTTGCATGCAACTGAATTTGAAGTGACATTTGAATTCCTGCTATTATAGGGCACAAATGAACAATGGAGTCCTAGCCTTAACCTAATTGGCCATGTCATTGCAATTGAAATGGGAGAGGATAATAGAGATGGACATGCAGATGGGGGAGAGCACTAGCCTATAAGTAGGGAAAGGAAATAAAGATGGACATGGGGATGGGGAGAGGATTGGCCTCCAAGTGGGATAGGGTAACAGAGATGGACATCAGGATGGGGAGAACACTGGATTTCATGTGCAACTAGGTAACATAGATGGACATCGGGATGGGGAGAGCACTAGCTTGCAAGTGGGAGAGGGTGATAAAGATGGACATGGGGATGAGGAGAGCATTGGCCTGTAAGGGGGAGATGCCAAAAAAGATGGACATGGGGATGGGGAGAGCACTGGATTGCAACTAGGAGAGGGTAATAAAGTTGCACACGAGGATGGGGAGAGCACTACCTTGCAACTGGGAGAGGGTAATAAAGATGGACACGAGGATGGGGAGAGAATTAGCTTGCAAGTTGGAGAGGGTAATAAAGATGGACATGGGGATGAGGAGAGCACTGGCTTGCAAGTGGGAGAGGGTAATAAAGATGGACATGGGGATGAGGAGAGTGTTGGCTTGGAAGGGGGAGATGGAAATAAAGATGGACATAGGGGCTAGGAGAGCAGTTGTGTGCCATCTATATCAGTAACAAACCCAACACACTTCCATGCTTTTCTTCTTATTTCCTTATGAATCTTTTAATGTGCCTTGAATTATGCTTCATGTGAATGATGTTTCCATTGTAGCCAAATTTGGTGGATGAATAAATGATAAAGTTCAAGGGCATCACTTTTAAGTTAGATGATCACGTTGATCTTTGGAGGATGCATAAATTGGTTTGCACAGGAATTGTACATGTGTCGACCAAAACACTCATACCCACTGCTTTAAGCACCCAAAAAATTGAGTGAGAGTCATCATTGTTGAGGCCATTGCTAGTGAATTCTTAGTTCCTTTTCCACATCCTAGTATAGAGACTGTCAAAGAGTTCATTGGTAGCTTTGTGGTATGGAAGCTCTCTGAGATGAAGCATTTTTTTCCAGAGGTACATATAAATGATATGTTGTTGCATATATATCAGACTACCTATATTGTTTCCATGCATACATTAATTGTGATTAATTGTTTTCTATACGGTGAAGATGTTAAACCTACCAAGGCTAAAGCACAACCTATGAAGAAATCTATTGTTTCACATTTCTCATCTATGAGGGTTCATAGAGTTGGAGTCACCCCTCTCGAGATACACAAAGACCCTAAGAAACGTTCCATCAATTACACAAGCATGAACTCAATTGCAAAGAATAGGCAGTGTAGGAATTAATGAGACAGGCTTGAAATACTAATTCTTCATAGTGGATTTCATTATTGAACAATTGTGTTGTAGAGATATACTATTTTCATATGTTTCAACACTATGTTGTTATACATTTGATATGATACTTTTCATGGGCCTCTCTAATTATTTGATTATTAAACAATTATGTTGAACAAATATACTGTTTTCATGTCATTGGAACACATAATTGTTATCCATTTCATATCAGAATTTTCATAGCCCTATAATTGTTTTGTTACAATCAAGAATTTAATGAAGTCCATTTACAATTTTTAGAACAAGTATTTCGTTGACTGTATATGGCATATTTCCCTTTTCCATGTGATTGGAACAAATGAAATGCTACAAGTGTTTGCAATCTTGGAAAACACACTGTTCCCTGTCAGTTATTTTGTTATGGTAAGGATTTCTTTCATTACGACCAATAATGTAATGAAGTCCACTTTGAATTTTTAAAGCAAGTCTTTGCTAGAGTGGAGATGGTAGATTTCCATTTCAAAATGCAGTATTGGAAAACACACCATCCCTTGTTAGTTATTTCCTTATGATAAGTAATTATTTATGATGCTTCATAAATGCATTTAAGTCCACTTACACATTTCATGAAATGTTTTTTATTTTATATGCTCCAAAAATGTAATCAAGTCCACTTTCAAATTTGATAACTAGTTGGTTGAGTAAAAATGGCATTTCCTTTTTCCATGTGATGGGAACAAATAAAATGCTTGCAGTCCTTCCAGTGTTGGAAAACACACTATCCTATGTCAGTTACTTTGTTACAAAAACTTACTTATGTATGTCATCTTACTTACAAATGTAATTATTCAACAATTAAGGTGTGGAATTACATTATCTTTGATCATGTAATTATTGAACAATTATGGTGTGGAATTACATTATGTCTAATCCTGTAATTTTTGATCAATTATTGTGTGGAATTATAGTACTTTGGTATGTTTGAATACTACGGTCTTATGCCAAGAGTGCCATTGTGCAATTATTAATTTATATTGTTAATCTTTCCGTCAAGGCTCCAATCCCTTTGGGGTTTAATTTTTGACAATTTATAATGGGGATGAGGTTCCTCATTTGTGACCTCATTGGTTCATAGCTCTAGGTCAAAAGAGTTTACTAAGTTCTTAAATTAAATAAAATATAAGACTATGTTCTTGCAGATTTCATGACACTTTTTGTTGCCATGTAAAATTTCATTACAGGCTATCAAATTCCATCAAATAATGGTAGGAAATGCCACCTCAAGTCTTATTATTTATGTTAAACTTACTTACAAATGTAAGAACATGCAACTACCACTTTCTGTTATGCACATTGTAAGAAAACAATGTATTGAAGTTGAGCTTCATAATTTTTAACAACCCTTACTTTCAACAAGTATTCCATTTCAATATCTCTTCATACATTTCCAATAGAAAATGCACATAATAGTTGCATGATGGAAAACACACTAGGTTGTGATTCCCTTCTAAATTCTTGTTGAATGACCACTTTCTTTTATGCATACTTCAACAAGACAATGTTTTGAAGTTCACCCTCTTTTTTATGACAACCCTTGCTTTCACCAAACATTCCATTTCAGTATATGTTCATATGGTTGGAACACAAAATGCACATATCAGTTGCATGATGGAAAACACAGTGGGTTGTGGCTCACTTCTTATTTGATTCAGAATGTGACAAAAGAATGGTTTGAAGTTCACCTTCTTATTTGTTGACAACCCTTACTTTCAACAAAACACTCTTCTTCAATATCTTCTCATATGCTTCCAACACATAATTTACATAATAGTTGCATCATGAAAAACATAGGCTCGATCGTGGCTTACAAGTTCTTATTTTATGTAGGTTGTAAGAAATGAATGTTTCTATGTTCACCTTCTTGTTTTTTCACAACCCTTACTTTGAGCAAAAACATCTTCTTCAATATCTACTCATATGTTTCCAACACAAAATTTACATAACAGTTGCATCATGGAAAACACAATGGGTTGTGGGTCACTTCTTGTTTTTTGTAGACTATAACAAAAAAATGTTTTGAAGTTCACTTTCTTGTTTTATGACACCCCTTACTTTGAACAAAACAATCTTGTTCACTATTTGTTCATATGTTTCAAACACAAATTTTACATAACTGTTGCAGGATGGAAAACACACAGGGTTGTCCCACACTTTTGAAATCTTGTTCAAAGACAATAGTTAGTGTTATGCACACCATAGCAAGACAATGTATTGAAGTTCACCTTCATATTTTATAACTTCCCTTGCTTGCACCATAAGTTCCACACAAAAAAAGGTTGCAGGATGGAAAACACACAGGGTTGTCCCTCACTTTCAAATCTTGTTGAAAGACAACAGTTACTATTATGCACATCATAAGAACACAATTTATTGAAGTTCACCTTCATATTCTACAACTTCCCTTTCTTGTAGCAAACATTCCACAACAAAAAATAAAAAAGTTGCAGGATGGAAAACATAGAGGGCTTCCTGATTCTTCTTGAAAGACAAGACTTTTTGTTATCTAGACTATAACAACACAGTGTATTGAAGTTCACCTTCATATTTTATAACAAACCTTACTTGGAGAAAATATTCCCTTTCAATATTGTTATACATTTGGAAGACAATATGTACAAAAAAAAGTTGCAGGATGGAAAACACACAAGGTTGTCCCACACTTTTGATATCTTGTTTGAAGAAAATAGTTAGTTTTATGCACACCGTAAGAAGACAATGTATTGAAGTTCACCTTCATATTTTATAACCACCCTTACTTGCAACAAAAATTCCATTTCAATATTGTTATACATTTAGAACACAAGATGCACAAAAAAAGTTGCAAGATGGAAAACACATAGGGTTGTCCCCCACTTTTCAAATCTTGTTGAAAGACAACAGTCACTGCTATGCACACCTTAAGAACACAATGTATTGAAGTTCACCTTCATATTTTTATAGTTTCCCTTGCTTGCAGGAAACGTTTGATGATAATGCAGGGATCAAACAACTCAACTTGCTATGCTATTGCAGACAACTTAGATCACTAAACTGGAAAAATCCACCTTTCAAGCAACTTTCCTTCAAAAAACCCTTGTTTCAAAATACCCAAACTAAAAACCAGGCCCAAAAACCTCTTGTAGATTTCTCAAAACACTTTAACGAACAACAAAGGACTAACATAAATCAATCCCAAACTTAAACATCTCGATATGCAAACTTTCAAAATAGATTGTCCTTAACCGGCCTAATTAGGCTTCCTTTAATCATTCAATTTGACAAACAACAACAAAAGAGTCTCTTACACTCTTACCTTAGTTCCATGGCATGTAAAATACTATGTTTGAATGACTCTTCAATGTCTTTTTAGCCTTTCAAGGAAGGAAATTCCAAACACTCCAAATATTGCTCAATCTACACCTTTTGACAACTCTGTCCTGACAGGACAATCAATAAATGGTCTCAAAATACTCATAAATTCAACAATCCCTATCTTGGAATGGAGTCACCAATGCCAAATAAACTCTGCAAAACAAAATTACACAACGACTCATATTCCACAAACAAAACTCATCAACTCACCAATGTACAAAGTCATTTATAGATTTTACACATTTTCTAGACCTTAGGCTTGATTTTTTCACTATTGCATCAAAGACAAAATTTTCTATTATGTAGAGTATAAAAAAATAGTGTATTTAAGTTCACCTTCATATTTTATTACAACCCTTACTTGCACCAAACATTCCATTTCAATTTCCTTATACGTTTGGAACACACGATGCAGAAAAAAAAGTTGCAAAATGGAAAAAACACAGGGTTGTCGCTCACCTCTAAAATCTTGTTCTAAGAGAATAGTTTTTGTTATGCAGACTATAACAAAACAATGTATGAAAGTTCATCTTCATATTTCCTAACAACCCAATACTTGCAGCAAACATTGCATTTCAATATCCTTATATGTTTCAAAGAGAGGATACACAAGAAAATTTGGAGAATGGAAAACACAGAGGGTTGTCCCTTGCTTCTCAATTCTTCTTGAAAGACAACAGTGTATGTTATGCAGACTGTAACAAAACATTATATTCAAGTTCACCTTCAAATTTAATAAGAACAATTCACATCACACAGTGAAATGTAAAAACATTTTGAGTCAATATTATAGAATCTAAAGAAAATTACAATCCACATTTAATACTGCTAACATTGAGAACTATGTCAACCATTTACGAATAGGTATAATCTCGACATTCTCAGCATCTGGAAGAATTTTCTGTGCTCTGATTGTCAAGGTGAAATTGACAACATACAATGTTGGCACCCCGTAATTCTCATGTAGCATCATGAAGGAGGGCTTGACACAGTGAATCTCAAACCTGACAATGTGGTTGAATTCTTAGGAATTTCTTAGCATACAATGTTGGAACCCCATAATTCTCATGTAGCATCATGAAGGAGGGCTTGATATGGTAGATCTCAAACCTGACAACTCAAAAATCCATTGTATGAAACCTTGATAATAGATATATTAGGAGTTTTGCAACTTGCATGAGATGGTTGAGTTGTATGTGGATCTTGACACTTGAATCTTTCTTGAAATGATACTTTAAATGCTTGACTTGATCATAAAACCTACATCATATATGTTAGCTCCAAAAGTATGAATGATGGAAGAAGACATTAACATGACGAATAGATCTTGACTAGTGCAATAAATCTTTGATATATCTACTCTTAAATTCCCTTGATCATACTATTTTGTTTAGGAATGTTTGCATAAAAACCTTAGTGAAATAACCTTGTATTTATAGGTATGTATCCTTAATTTCCTGAAATTCAAATATCACAAGCCGACATTGAATTATAGATTTGAAAAAATTAAAATACCACCAAAAACATAATTTAAATTTAGGTCCTAACTTTTTTAGGGAGGAGAATGGTGAGTCCTAGGTCCATAAACCTAGAACACACGTTGTTCAATGTAAATTTTTATGTTTAGGAATTAATTATTGTTAGGTTTCCCCGTTAGAAAATGTAATTTAATAGGCTTGGAAATGAATTAAAGGGCTAGTTAAGGCATAATTAAGCCCAATTAATTAAAGCAGCCCAAATGAGTGTGTAAATTTAATGAGGTGCATTTAACAACACTAAATTAAGGTATTATTAGGTCCAATTTCAATTAGGAGGGCTCAAACAAGTGAGAAAATGTAAAGGGTTGCATTTTTCTACACTACAATAATATATTACATATTACACAATATACCTCTTACTTTTAAATACACTTTAAAATGATAACCCAATTTATTAATTTTGTACTTCCACATCTAATTTTATCATTATTAATCTTTGTCCATACATCATACTCTGGATTAAATACCTTCACATTAATCCAACTCTAGAAATTTTGTAATCTCTAGGGTAATGATTGCATTAGAGAAACCATAATTATATTTAAATAAAATTTACCACACCTTTCAATAATGATCATATATAGGTTGTTGGTAGATGATTATGTCACTTGCTAAGCCCTCCCACATTTCTCTTTGGTCGTCTCTAAAACTAACTTAAGGATATCATAAGTTCTTTTCCTACCCACTTATATTTGATTTTTATATATATTATTGTCCACCAAATGAGATTAATAGAAATGAAAAATATGTATTTAAACTAAACATATTACTATTTCCATATACGTACCTTATTCTATTAAATCCTTTCATAAAATCCATAAGTTTGTGAATATAGAGATTCTCACATTATGTCAAATTCCAAATGCTATTATGGAGGAGATCAATTTAACACATGAATCTATTTTTTACATTTGGAATTATATTCATTACTAACAAATGTTATCCATCTAATTTTTTATTCTTTGCAACCTAATTTCAGTTAAGAAGCCTCCTTAAGAAACTACCCCACATTTATTATCTTGTATTGAATCCTTATAGCTAGTTCTATTATTTGTGGAAAATTTATGGACTTAGTTAGAAGTTATAGTCATTTATTTTAATATACAAAATTAGAAATATTATCCTAGCAAGTGTAATGTATATGTTGATTTATTCATTGATTTTGTTTTAAGCATAAAGTGAAGCATGAAGTCAATGGTAATGATGTTAGACAAGTGACAATTTTTGTATAATCTACGTCTTCATAATTAGGTCACCATTTCAATTTTTGTTTATAAATAAAAATTTCATATATGAATGTAACGCTAAAATATTTCATATTGAAAATTTAAACTGGAAACTTCAAAATTGGAATTCTCATTACACCTAAAAATCATACTAAAATTTATATAAAAAATATGGAGGTACATGTGATCATATATTGAGATATTTATATATAATACTATGCAGGAGGTTTTTTGTTGTATTAAGAGATGATTTCTTAACAAATTTTATACAATTTTTATGTATACAATTTAAAAATTATGCTTAAACTTTGAGGAAAGGATCTCAAAATATTCTAATAGAGAGAAAAAGAAACCATTTACTATCATAAATTGACTTAAGTAAATTTGACAACATATATGCTTTCACAAGGAATTTGCATGCATTATTCAAGACATATCATATTGTAGCAAATAATAAAAAAGATTTGAGTTACAAGTATTTTTAGAAAAGATTATATAAATTTCATAAATCTATTTTAACACTATCTTTTTTGTACATATAGTAAGAATAATCAATCAATTTGTAGAGATTGTGAAGCTTGTTAGAGGTGAAAAAATGATTAGAAGAATATTATTTTTAATAAAAATTAGAAGAGATAGTTGATACTTTCACCTATCTTGCACAATCTAGTTTTTGACAACTGGTGATGTAATACATATGATTCAACTATAAATCCCTAAATGAAATTTATTATCACTATAGGATTACTAAAATTCAAATCATGGAGTAATGTGAGAAAATAAAATAATATAAAAAGTAGTTACTTATAAAAATACTTATTATGATGGCTAAAAAAGGAAAAAATATAGAAGTTTGAATCACATTAGTTTTTGTTCCTATTCTAAATGAATTATAAACATAGAGATAGATCACAATATGTGTAGAGTGAACCCTTTTTTTTTTGGAAAAAAAATTAAAGTTTATTCAAGAAAGCTTAAATACCAAGAGAATAGAAGGATTTATAGATCACTATTGCAATCAATAAATGCAACAAAGGATGGATCCACCATGGGATCTTGGTGAAAAAATCTTGAGTATGATTTTTTGAAATCCTAATATAAATTCCTCCAATCAATAGTATTATAGTTTCTTCACTCTTTAGAGGCCCATTTGGAAAGACAACAATCCACCCTTTCCCATTCTTTGGGAACATGGAAAAAATATTTGGACTCAAAGTTGAAAGCCTAACACACAGTACACTTGACTACCAATGTCAATCTCTAGTAAGCCTCATATAGATTGCATTTGTTCAAAATTGAGACAAGAATCATGGAGTTAGATTCACATATAACCTTTCTCCAACCCTATTAAAGGTGTTCTTATAAATAATTAAGAATCACAAAAGGTCCCATATAATTATTAAAGTGAATACCCAAAAAGGTAGAAAAGGAAAATTAGATCAGGCCCATAATATCCTGAGAAACACCTCCAATCCTAGTAGTATCCAAATTACCTCTAAAAGAGCCATCAATTTCTATTTTTAGAAATACATTAGATGTTGGAAGTCATTTTTGAGATCTACATGCCTTCTTGTTATTATGTGACCTAGAACTCCAACCTTCCTATGGGGGAGGAGAAAAGGAAAGTTCCAAAAGATTAACCAAGTGCACATTAGAGGAAGATAGTCAATAAGATGGAAATTTTCCTTTATAGTCTCCCTAATCATTGTTTTAATTTTAAGCCAGACTTGTAAGAAACTCTTGTTACATGCCTAAAAAATATGTCTAGTTTTCTCCACCCAAATCTTCCAATAAATAAAGGGACAATATTCTAGGAATCTAGTAGGAAGGAATAAAATGAGAGGAGTTTCCCTAACATGTTCTAAAAATTTGAAAGGGAGATTGACTGAGAAAATCTATCTTCATAGATTCTATAGTGCCCCTCCCATTTTCATCTTGATAATGTGAGATCAGTGTTTTAGCTTCACCATTTTCTCATGATTTTTGTGGTGATTATATTATGGATCTGAATGGTATTAATGAAACACCACATGTTTCAGATGAGGTTAGTCAACATGTCAGATTTTGGAATTTTGTATATTTACATGCTTGGTTTATCATTATGCTTCAGTTCAGTGGCATGCATTATTTATGATGTGATTAAATATGATCTTGGTTATTGATGTTCAAAATAAATGATATGTATGAGAGATGTATGAATGATATTTATTCTTTATGCTATTGGAACTCATTGGGTGATTATGTTAAGCCTCATATATATATACATTGAGTAGGTACTTGAAACAAAGGAAAATGGGTTTAAAATGTGGGGTTCACCAAAATGATAATAGATAGACCTATTCTACTTTATTTCATTTGGAAATGAGATTCACATAATAAAATAACTATCAACCCTTAGGTGAATCAAATCAATGTGTGATTCTGCAAATTTTCTTTTTGTGCAAGGATGGGGGTCCTAGTGAAACAACACTTTGGGGAGAAAAACTAAAAATAGTAAATCAACCCCAAAATACAATCTACAACTTAGATCTTGAAGAGTAAACTCAATACTGACAGAACCAGAAATCAGATCACAAATCAAAGAAGGGCATAATGATGTTTACCAGTCACTAGAAGTCAGTTTCTGAAGTTGATCTGGGACTCATTTTCCCAGGGGAGAATGGGTCCTGAGTTATGGTTTTCTTGCAACTTTTGGGAGCCTCTGCTACTAATCTGAATCCTTCAATTTTCCCATGTTTCAAGTTTGGAAAGCCAAAAATAAATTATGTAGATGAGTTTCTGTGTGATGACAACTTTTACAACATTGACAACTTCAATTTTTCTCTTCAAGATATCTTCAATATTTCTTCCACCTAAATCTCCAAACACAAATCAAGAGGGAAAATGCTTTTTATTTGGTGAATGGGGGTTTTCCTTTGTCAAACCCCATTTTTTTAATCAAACCTTGAAATGAAATAAAATAGCATGAAAGGAATGATGAATGAACAACTCAATGTCACAACTCACCAAACCCTTGAATAAACCTTGGAATGTAAATCTATGACTTTTATGAAATGGCTTCAATGGATGTGGATCTTGAAACCTACATCACCATATTAGCTCAAAAAACATGCATGATGCAAGAAGACTTTGATATGACAATTGGATCTTGATTGTTGCACTAAATCTTCAATAAATCTGCTCTTGAATGCCTTGAAATTCTCCTGAAATTCTCTTGAATTCTAGCTTGATCTCATGAAAATATTCTAGGTGAAACATAGTGAAATAACCTTATATTTATAGGTATGTATCCTTAATTTCTTGAAATTCAAATATCACAAGCAACATTGAAATATAGATTTGAAAACATTGAAATACCACCAAAAACATAATTTAAATTTAGGTCCTAGGACTTACGAAGGAAAAAAACTCACATGGGCGAATGGGTCCTAGGTCCCTAACCTAGAACACACATTGCTCAATGAGAACTGTTATGTTAAGGAATTGATGAATGCCAGGTTTCCTCTTCTAGAAAATGTAATAAAATAGGCTTGGATTTGAATTAAAGAGAAAAATTAAGGAAAATTAAGCTCAATTAATTAAAGGATCCCTAAATAAATGTGAAAGTGTAAACGGGTACACTTTACAACACTAAAATAAGGCACAATTAAGTCCAAATTAATATTAATTGAAAATTTAGTGTGAAAATGTAAAAGGGATACATTCTTCTACACTACATTTTTCCCCCACTTTAGTGAGAGGATGAGCATCAGAACAAACTCACAATAAAGTAGACATTCAGAAAATATGTATGCAACAACAACAAGATTGCTCAATCATACAACACCAAAGACTTAAGGGTATGTGCAGGATCATGATGGGCCAAAAAGTAGTGATATGATGGGTATGTGGCTGACAACTTTTTTTATACCCAAAATTGTTGAAACAAAAAGGGTTTTTAAAGGAGATTCTCAACTTTCCACCAATATAAATTATGCTTTACTTTGAATTTAATAAATAATTATTATTCAGTTTCTATTTGAATTACGACTAAAGTCCTGATTGATAGGCTGATTGAAAAACATCTATAGCTTTCAAACAGTATTACATTTCTTGAATCTAAAGCATGTGTCACATTCTATGCTTTGCATACTATAGGATTAAAAAAATAAAAAATTGAATTTCATGAAGTTTTGACAAGGTTAAGGTGGTCAGACATACGAGTTTTTATATTTTTTAAAAAGTTGTAATAAAAAATTCATAATTAATTATTTACTTGGAAAAAAATTACAAAAAAAATGCATCACATTAGGACATGAGTCCTCTACTTATATCTAAAATATTATAAAAAAATATTATCATTTTATTGTGGTTAGGGTGGTTAGATAGACACCTACTTCTTATTTTTTCCTTGAAATTTAAGTACTAATACATTGAAATTTCAAATTTTTACCAAATAGATTTAAAAATAAAAATAAAACTAGTAGTTTAGAAACTACATTCAATTTGCTACATATTCCATTCTTACATATTTTTGAGATAATATAGACAACTTATTTAAATTTTTACATCAAGTTTCCTAACTCCAAATTTTCTAAATTTTTTGCCACTTAAGGGCCTATTTTTTCATGATGAACCTGCACATACCCTTAAAAGAAAAAAAGAAAAAAAAGTGGATCAAGCCTCGATTGTCCAATGTAACGTGAAACACACCTTAACTATTTGTCCAAAATAAAAGGGGAAGATCAAGCCTTAACTATCCTACATGATGTGGAACATGTCTCGACTATTTTTCCAAAACAATTCATGACAAGTGGAACACAATGTCCACTATGCAAACAACAATGCACGCTCACTCGAAGCTAATGGAACCTCAGGCTGCCCACTAGGTGAGCCCCTGAAAAAGTGTCTTAGTGATAAATTCATGCCAGGTCTACAGGCTCTCACTATACTAACCATACTAAAACTACCCCTCTGATAATTCTAATAGGGTGCCAAAAAACAAAACAAAAACTTTGAGCTTCACAAGGTTAACAAACTGTATTATATTAAAAACTTATGAACAAAATTCAAATAAAGGTTTATTCAAAGGGACTTTTCTTAGTTTGTTTAAGGCCTCCTCTTAGGGAACATTGTGCCTAATGTCTCCAAGAAAGGACAATTCAAGGATAAAAGATTCACAATCTTAGGGAATACAATGCATATAATCACCACTAAGAGGAAAGTTGTTGCAAGAATGGAAAGATTAACGGTGTTGTCATTGATGTCAACCGATCAACGAGTTATCAACTAGTTGTTGTTTGTTGTATATGTCAAGGATACTAAGAAAATTGTAATGAAGATATGTTTTAGTTGTTTAGTGGTTGCTCTGATTTTTGGTCTAGATTTACTCCTATGTTTGTGCAGTTCAGACATGTTCATGGTTATTAGAAGATGCTATATCTAGATTTTTGGTTGTTGATTTGTTGTACAGTACAAGTTGTTTTCCCCAATTGTGAATTGTGTTTTTCTATGTTTTTGGTTAAGGTCTGGGAGAAATTTTGTTGGTATGTATTTCTCTTTGATGAAGTCGGTAAACAAATATTTTGGCAACCTAATGCTTTGTTACCCTTCTAGGGTTTTTCACCTAAAAGGGTAAAGATTTGGGGCCAAAATGCAATGTAAACATTGAAGATTAAAGTGACGCGGGTGCAATGTGTCTAGATTTAATGTTCTAAATACAAAAAACTAAAGAAATGCAACTTGTTGGAAAACACATTGTGAAATGTGAAAACAACTAGAAATGAATAGTAAACTCCTAGAAATGAATAGTAAACTGTAACATAAATGGATGAAATAGAATGTGTGCACCTGAGATATTGTTGGGGATTGGGAATGATTTCTGAAATGTTGTTGATACTATTTTTTAGGCTTGGAGGGACTCATTCACCCTTTTGGGCAAATTAGTCCCAAATCTAGGAAACTATTCTAGAGCCCGTTTTAGACAAATGGGTATCCAAAACTATAGAAAACTAAAATCAGGCCTAGCAGTGGGACTCATTCGTCACTAATAAAGAATCAATCCACTTCTGAATTTCTAAAAATATAAAGGTGAAAATTGAAGTCTTTGATCTACTCTCTGGTTTCTAACAGGTGTCTACCTCCGAAAGTCTGATTTCCAGGTCTGAAAGTGACTTTTGGTGGATATTTTTCCTTAAAAAATGAAGAGAAGACTTAGAAAACCTTGCAACTTGATTCTTAATGATTTCCAAGCTTCCAAGATGCCTAAATTTGCAAACACATAGGACAAGAAGGAGGAATGCTGGATGTTAGGGCATGGGGGTTTGCCTTGGTCAAACCCCTTTTAGGTAATTAAACCAAATCAGGAAATAATATGAAGAATGAACATGAAATGAAGGGATTAATACCTTTCCATGATGATTGATCTTGGATTACTGCAACAACATGAAGAATTTTCCCCTTGAATGTCTTAAAATGCTATCTTGGTGATTTGAGATGATAAAGCCCTAACTTGTTTGACTTGAGATAGAAGAATGATGGATGAATAATGAAGAATAGTTTGTGAATGAGTTAAGATATGTCAATTAGGGTTTAAAGACTTGATTTTATAGGAATTCCACCATATTTACTTGCTAATTCAAAGATCCCCAAGGTTGACATGGAGAAAAATAAGACTTAAAATCCAATATTTCCCACTTAAACCCAAAAAATGGCACAAATGGGACTCATTCCCCATCAATGGAAAACGGCTCCCACCTGGATGGGATTGATTCGCCATCAAGGGAGAATGGTTCCCATAAGGGCCGTTTTGCTAGCTAGAAGGTTGGGAGATAAGAAAATTAGGTTTCTAGATTGTTCTAGTCAATTATTTGATCAATTTATGCCTCAAGATGCACAATATAGGGTCATAGGGGGGCCTATTAATGATAATGTAAAGGTCAATTAGGATTTGGGACACAAAATTTAATGTGAAAGTGTGATTAAATACACTTTACATCACTAAAATGAGGTCCACATAGCCTAGAAAGGCACAACATCCAATGTGAATGTTTAAGACACATTACAACACTGGATTAACATTATGATTATTTTACAATCCCTCTAGATTGATGTGAAAATATATTTTAAATATATTTTACATTGTTGAATTAAGGGAAAATAGGTTCATTAAGTCTAGAGAGGCGTGAAAGTCTTTTACAACACCTTTAAAAGACTTAGATAAATGCGTTTGCAAGGGTCCAAGACCTAGTGTGGATGTGAAAAACACCCCACAACACCAAATCAAGGCCTTATTGAGTCCAATTTATCATCAAATCAAGTAAGCGAAAAGGGGTACTTTTTTCATGTCCATAGTTAGCCCCCAATTTAGTGAGAGAATGAACTTTCTTCAAACTCACACTAAAGTAGACATTCAATAAAGGGTCGAATCGCACCAATGCGAATGAGAAAGGATGAAAAAGATAAAAGGAGGTTGTGCAATCCCCCAGGATCTAAGATCCTAAGTCAAACCAACATGAGTGTAAAAGGACATGCACAATGCTTTGCAACAAAACAAGATACACGATCATGCAATGTCAAGAACTAGAAATATAAGGGTGGATCAAGCTTTGACTATTTTTCCAACATGTTGTGGAGTAGATCTAGGTTGTTTGTTTGGAAGGAAAATACGTACTCACTCTGGGGTGACAAAAATCATGGTTGTCCACTGGGTGAGAAGGCCCAAGTATACTCACTCTGGGGCCACAAAATTTTTGGTTGTCTATAGGGTTGGAAATCCACAAGGTGGATATGGGGAAAATTCATGCCTCAGAATGGGCTTCCCACTCAACCATACCAAAGTTATACCTCCTGAAAAACTTTAATAAGGCACCACAATGAAAATGACTTTCAAGCTCTATGAGGTAAGAAAAACTTCATATGCTTGACACTCATAGACATTGTTAATGCAAAATGGTGTAAGGAATGTTCAAAGGAATTTTTCTTAGTTTGTGCAAGGTCTCATCTTAGGGAACATCATGCCTAATGTTTCCAAGAGAGGATAAGTGCAAATGGTCTTATCCTATTTCCAAGAGAGGATAAGTGCAATGTCTTATCTTGGGCAACATCATACCTAATGTTTCCAATAGAGGAAATTGCAAGAAAAAGAAAATCACACAATGAAATGTCAGTGCTGATGTATGCCCCCGCTTTAAAGTGGTTGCTAACACCATTACTATGAGCAATTGCTTTAAAGTAGAATAAGAAGACATGAAAGCCCTATGGAAAGTTTCGGTGATTGAATCAAAGGTTTAATTCTATGACAATTGATTCACTCCCCTCTCAGTTGTCCTACTCAACAATTGGTATCAAATCAAGATTCCTTGGTGAAGAGCTTAATTGCATGAGGAAGGTCCAGGATGGCTGGAAAAATGATTTATGATTATCCGAGGTTCGATGGAACTAATTATGGTATCTAGAAAGTATTGATTAAAGAATATCTGGAGTATTATGGATATGATGTGGAGAAAGCTTACAAAAATTATTACACTCCTCTTGCTAATGGTCTGAGTACACCTACAGAGATCAAAGAACATGAAGTGAACAATAAGGTGAAGTACATATAGAAGGATAGTTTGGTACATTCCGAGTTGATTAAGGTTCAGAATTTGAAGACGGCTAAGGAATTATGGGATGCTTTGGAAAGAGTGCATGATGGTGATGAAAGAGTCAAAGAGGAAAAATTACAAAACTTGGAAACACAATTTTATCTTCTACATATGACTGAAGATGAGAATGTTAAACCTTATATATAGAGATTGGATGAGATAGTGGCTAGAATGCAAGCACTTGGTGCTACTATAGATGAAACCTAGATTGTAAAGAAGATTCTTAGAACTCTTCTTGATGCTTATAGTGATAAGGTCTGTGCTATTTGTTGGGAAATATTCGTCATCTTAGAAAGAAACATCCAAGATTAGTAGTTCCTTTAGTTATTTTAATTTCTTTAGATTGCCCCAAAGACATGAACTATACTATGGCACAAAGCGGAATCATACATAGCTCATTTCCCACATTGACTCTTAGAGAAAAAGTTAATGCTAAATAAACTAGCTCCAAACAACATCGTTAAATAGATTCAATCAAGCAGAACCATTAAACATGAAAGATGGAACAAAAAACATGAACACATAGATTTACATGGGGAAAAAACTTTCAGATAAAAACCCCACACTCCAACAAAACCAGATCACCATTGTATTATTTAGCAAAAAAATATAGTTATAGTACAATTCAAACTCTAAGCCTTTATAGAGTTTACATAATATTCCATCCTGAGAGAATCTAGTAGCATAACCCCTATTCTATTTCCATCTCTCTCTTTTGGCTACCCAACCTCTCAACTAGTCAATAGCACTATCGGTAACATCTTCCTTGCAAAATGTTCTAGGGTTTTATAACATTCATTCATAACCATAACCCTATTTATAACATTCTAGTAGGAAATGGTTTGGTTCAATCTTCCAAAGATAAATAGTTAGAAAATAGTTCAAACCTGTTTATTTGATAATCATTTAATCCATCAGCAATCAACAACCAACCATCACTTTCCAATTGTCAATTCTCCTTCATATAGCCCTTGCCATGGTGTGGGTCTACCATGACATGTGTACACCGCTTGTGCAATTCTGGATAATCAAGATGGGAATCTACAATATTCGCAAAAATTCTTGCAAAAAAGACTTAAACATTTAAATCCCAACATGATTTCATTTCATCACCACTTACCACTCCTGCATACCCAAAAAAAGTCTATCGGGACCCACCACAAGGGGTGAAAGGTTAGCGAGCACTGTTGGATCAGATTTACCGCAACCGTCAATCAAGATATCTTCATCTAGTACACTGATGATACTTTATTTATAATTGTGGTCCCCACATCCATCGGCTTCAATGTTGTTATGTCACATAAAAATCAATCTTCACAACCTCTATCGGAGGTTATGAAATTATCAAAACCCATGACATCTCGACAACAAAGAGAGCCACAATATCGCTAATTCAGGAGGTTATGAAAATTCTAGAACCCCATGACTTAAGTTATATAGAAAAAAACCATTTCTTTCCAAAAGGATTTCAATCAGACTAGTAACTTTGTCCTGTTGATATTCAATTATTTGTTAGACAATGTAGAGGCCTAGACACAAGTACATTTGAGGCACCATTTCTCAATATTCTCCCACTTTCCAAAGAATGCATTGCCTACTAATCAATGAATGAATCCTCTATATCACCTAGGAAACCTGCAAAATGTATAATGTCCACCACCTCAGGCTATAGCTCCAATCATCCTCCAAAGAAAAGAAACAAGCCATGGCATAAATTCACCAGTCTAATCTGAGACACCAACATGAAAACTAACTGATGGAAAGGGCTTCAATACACTGCCACCAATCCACTATGCTCACAAGCTATATATAAGTAATATCAACTTCAAAGCTCCAAACTAGAACACAGCCATGAAGCCATCCTCTAGAAAACAAGATAAAATATGAATTATAATAACAACTAGAACATTGATTGCTCCCATCCAACTAATTAATCCACGTGACTAAAAATAACACCCACAACAAGTGCTAATGCATCCAATCACACATACCTCCAAGGTATCAACATCAACAAACTCATGCCACTTCATAACCAACCCATCAACTGCAAAACAAGCTCCATGTGCCAACCAGTTGAAGAACACAAAACACATCCAAGAACTCCCACTACATGGATAATAAATCTAAAAATATCAAGGCATACCAAGTCTACCAATAACATAATACAAAGTGTAAAATACAACTTGTAGTACCAAGAAATCATCCACAATGATATGCACAACTTGTAAATTGACATCTTGTAAGAACAATTCTCACAAGTCTTCACTGCTCTCTCAAGTTCTTCACACCCAACAAAAGGAAAAGGATTAAGAACCTCCATGTCATCACCCAAGAACATGAGTGAGAACACATGACCACAAGCTAGTGATCACTACAACTCTGACCAAACCTCAAACCAATGTAATGTGAAACCAAAGATCCATGAAGACTACCAAGGCCAAAGAGAGCACCTCTACACATCATGTACCTATAGAAAATCCTCCTACATACACGTCTAAATGCCAACTGTGTCAATCATGATCCCCTTAAAAATATCACGAGGGTGAAAGAACAAAGTTAGTGTCACACTTTTATAAAGGAAATAACCAACACTAATCCAACTTTTAAACTTAAAACACTAAAAAGTGATATATATGTTTTGAAATTTGAAATGATCTAAACTAATATAATATTTATTCTTTCATATCTTTTTCTTTTCTTTTCTTTTTTCTTTTTCTGAAAAATAAAAATAAAAATTGAATATAGTTTTATATAAATTAACACTATAATTTAGTTGCTGATAAAATGATGAAAAATAAAGTTACATGAGATGTCAATCTTTATATAGTAATTTTTTTTTTCCTTCATTTTTTTGTGTGTATTTATAAGTTGAAAATTTAGGGCATGCATGAATATAATTTTTTTCCAATTTTGATAAATATATATTTTTAAATAAATATTCAAATCTGCGCGTATTAAAACTTAGTTGTTTCCAGTCGACGACAAATTTCTTTTTAATTATTTATCTAAAATAGAAAAAAATATACCATCTTGATGTAGATTCTTGTATATAGGGCATTATATTTTTTTCTATTTTTTTTAATAAGTTTTATTATTTTCCCTTGACATGGTAATCAACCTAATGTTTTGTGTTGATAACCTACATTTAGTAAAAATAAAAAGGAAAATATAAATAATATTTAAACTATTAAAATATATATATATATATATATATTTGAAAACTAAACTTTTGGATTTACAAAAGGTATTTTTATATATTTTTAAAAAAAAGTTTTTTACATGAGTAGAAGTTGTTGAAACATCAAAATTTTCAAATAATTTTATTTTTTTGGTAAATTAGACTCAAAGTGGTGCTAAATATGCATTTAGCCAACAATTTTAGTTGGAAATTTTGTTGACATATATAACTTAGCTAGAATGAATCTTACAAGATCATATGTTTGACAAAAAATAATTTTTAGTTAGAAATACTTAAATTCACTTATGTTGATAAGTTGGCTAAAAGTGTGACACAACTTTGTGCTGATACCCAAAAGAAAATCCTTAACAACATCCAATCGTTCAATCACCAAGATCAAACATAACACATATATGATGTAATCAACATGGATGTAAGCCTCTCAAAGAAGATCAAACTATTTCATTTCCCATTTCAGGAAATATGCCCAAAGCATCTCCTAAACTCAACATCAATGAGTGTAATCACAATGAATGAGGAGATAACCATGCTATCCATCTCTCACAATGAATCCTTCAAAATCATCTAATAGTAGTTCAAGATCCATATGCATGAAAGAAAGCATAAACACCTAAGAGAAACAATGGGAAATACCTCTCAAGCGATAAACTGCTAAGTAGAACAAGAGTGGGGAACAAGAATACTCCTTCAAGATATGCAAGCCATCATGACTCCTCTAAGAGCAATCTCCTCATTGGTCTCTATTGAACTCACGTCAAACCAAGGTGAAGGCTTCTTAGACATTTTGCTAAGATATTCATCAAGAGTAACCATCAACACTTCTCTCCTCTCAAGAGAAATACAACCTCACCTTATTCTTCATATATCCATGAGCACCTAAAAATGATCATCTCATGCTAAACTCCAAATTCATCACTTCACTATCATGAAGTTCTCAAGCATATAACCAATGCACCCAAAACAAAAAGAATTACTAGACCACTATCAAAGCTCCAAACATCTGAATAAGGAACTTATCATGATGTCACAATCTTACCATCAACCTTAGAAGATCCCATGCTTTAACTAAACTAACCATGGAATCAAGAGTGATGCAACATGCCAAAAATATAATGTGCAAAAAAGATTCTATCATGACATTAAGCAAACAAAATCTTAACCAACATCACCTATCAAGCACCACCAACACCTCAACAAAAGACTCCAAGAATCCTCCATGGTTTCGAGATGTTGCACATCTTCAAATAGTGTCCTTGAAAATGTGAAAGAACCCTTCTATAACAATAGGATATAAGAGCTCCTCCTAGTAACATCTGCAACACTAGAGAAGACCATCCATCACCAAGTGATGAATCCATAGTCATTACTAAAGCTCCCACTAAACCATGAAAACTAAGATCTCAAGCATCATGACCCAACATCTCCTAATCTAAAATTCCTTCAGGTCCACACATCAAAATCTCCATCAAGTGGCACCAAGATCTCCAAAAAAAAGCAGAGATTACTATCACTATCAAAATATTACACAAAGTAGTGTATCCAAGCTATCCATGAAAATGTGATACAACATGATACAAGTCCCCATGACCAACTATTCAGGTACTAAACACCATCCATCCTCTCATCTCAAAGTAACCACACCAATGCACAAGTGACCATAGACAAGGCCAACTAACAAGTCTGCACTAACATTGAATCAACCTCGTGGATATAAACAATCCACTTTCAAGTTATCTCACTACAACCAATGGGTAGCTAATCCACCAACCACATAACTCAAAGATCAATCACATCAAGCGTGCAAACCCATCAACTCACTAGAAACAACAACACTAAGATATCAAAGAGAATAACCACATAGACAACATGACTCAAACACTAGATCAAGTCCAAATTCGATTTTCCAATCATGTCCAGAATGTAAGCACCATAGTCCAGGAATCCAACAAGCAACACCATAGGAAATTTTGAGTGACTAATCACGTACCAACACTCCCATGTAGAGAAGACATCACACCTCCTCATACCATGTAAAAAGAATGCATGCAAAACTGCAACTATCTCATCCAACAACACCCCAAAATCCAATGTCTAGCAAATAGTTTAACAACATCTCCACAAAACTATAAGTTTTTTCTTGACCATGTAAAACCTACAAAACCACTTTGTTCAAGAACACCCATGCACACCCATATCCACTTCACATCTAGATGACTCAAAATTTTGAAACATTAACACCATAACAATTAAATGAGAATAAAGGATTATCATGAATATGCAGAACCATAGATTCTTTAAATGAAAATATACAAACCCTCAAATCCAAAGAACATGGATTTGAGCAATGAAAGTACAACACATTCTTAAAAGGAAACAATAGATTAGGAACTCTAGTACCATATCAAGCCAACTCCAAAACCACAAACATGCACATGTATTTGAGAGAGAGATAGGTTATTTTAGAAGCTTCCTGACCATCTAATGATCAACTCCATAGCCTACATGCAATTGGAGTAACATAAAGCAATGCCTTCCAATACTAGGACAAAACACCCAGCATAAGAACATTTATCCATAGTTGGGAAACAACCCAAGCTTCTCCATATCATCAGGGAGCACCTCACATAGATACCCAATATGAAAGCTTTGCTACAACACAATTATAGAGTAAAATATTCCACCCCATTCATCAGGATTATACCATTGCCAACTCATGAGCTTTAGGTCAAATCATTTCAATATGACCAACTCAAGTTTTTCCATCCATCTTCCATACTATATGTTGTCTCTTGTAACTCAAACAAAAGAGCAAGAATTTCTACTCACCAAAGGATCAATCCATTAGTCAATTCCTTTAGATTTCCTCAACCCTACCACACTAAGAACTCTTCATAGAAGGAGTACCTAGAACCAAAAACACTAGGAATTCTTACATGCATCAACATGCAAGCACATGCAAGCCACATGAAAATTCATGCAAGTACATGCAACACACATGCAAGTTCGTGCAAATCAAAAACCTACACATGCAAGCAAAGATAAAATCCCAAAAGAAGGCTCTGATACCACTTGTTGGGAAATATTGGTCATTTCAGAAAGAAACATCCGAGATCAGTAGTGCCTTTGGTAATTTTAATTTCTTCAGATTGCCCCAAAGACATGAACTACTATGCCATAAAATAGAATCAGAGATAGTTCATTTCCCACATTGACTCTTCGAGAAAAAGTTAATGATAATTAAACTAGTTCCAAACAACACCATTAAATAAGTTTAGTAAAGGAGAACCATTAAACATGAAAGATGGAACATAAAACATGAACACAAAAATTTACATGGGGAAAACCCTTTCTGGTAAAAAACCCCACACTCCAAAAGCCAAGATTTCCATTGTATTATTTAGAAATAGAATAAAGTTACAATATAATTCAGGCTCTAATCCTTTATAGAGTTTACATCTTATTCCATCTAGAGAGAATCTAACAACATAACCCCTATTCTATTTCCCTCTCTCTCTTTTGGTTACCCAACTTCTCAGCTAGTCGAAAACACTATCAATAAAATTTTCCTTGCAGAATGTTCTAGGGTTTTATAACATTCATTCTTAACCATAACCCTAGTTACAACATTCCAACAAGAAACAGTTCAGTTCAATCTTCCACAGATAAATAGTTACAAAATAGTTCAAACATGCTAAGTTGATCATCATTTAATCTGTTAGTAGTCAGAAACCAACCATCAGTTTCCAACTGTTAATTCTCCTTCATATACTACTTGTCATGGTGAGGGTCCACCAAGACATGCGTACACCACTTGTGCAATTCCAGAGAATCAAGATGGGAATCTACAATATTCGCAAAAAGTCTCCCAAAAAAGACTTAAACATTTAACTCCTAATCAGACGTCATCATCAATGCTTACCACTCCCACACACCTCACAAAAGTCTTTTGAGACCCACAACAAGGGGTGTAGGGTTGGCAGGCACTGTTGGATCAGACTTACCACAACCGTTGATCAAGATATCTTCATCTAGTACATTGATGATGCTTTATTTATAACTGTGGTCCTCACATCCATCACCTTCAATGTCGCTATGTCACTACAAAACTAAACTTCACAACCTCTATCAGAGGTTATGAACTTATGAAAACCCACAACATCTTGACAACAAAGAGAGCCACAATATCGTTAAGTTGGGAGGTTATGAAACTCTAGAACCCTACAACATAAGTTAGAAAAAAAACCATTTCCTGCCAAAAGGATTTTGATCAGACTAGTAACTTTGTCCTAGTGATATTCAACTATCTATTAGACAATGCAGAGGCTTGAACAATAGTATGTTTGAAGCACCATTTGTCAATATTATTGAGAAGACTATAGATTATAAGACCTATACTAAGGATCTGCTGCTAGGATTTTTGACATCTTATGAGACGAGGAAGTCAAGTCTAATGAATGGGTGTGAATCAGAGACCACTTTTAGAGCTACAAAAGTTGAAGATCCATATGAAGAAAACTTTGATGAAACATAAGCTAACTTTGTAAGAAGAATGAGGAAAGGCTCTGGTAAGTATGATGGTAATTTAACCCTTAAGTGCTTTAGTTGTGGAGAAATAGGTCATTATGTTGCAAAGTGTCTGGAAAGAGCTAAACGAAATAAACAAAGATATGAGAAAGAAAAGAAAGGAAGTAAGATTAATAGAGCTTACTATGCCAATGAGAATGCTAGTATATCTGATGGGGATTCAGAATATGAAGATCCTAATGACAATGAATGCTTATTCTTGGCAATAAAGAATAAACCTACGATTGCTAATTCTTTAAAATGGGTAAAAGAAAGCCCTCTGAAGAAGTTAAAAACTAAAGGTATGGTTATATCTCCTCTACATTCTAAACAAGAGATGAATTATTGGGTAGTTGAAATTGGTTGTTCACATCACATGAATGGTGATAAAAGTAAGTTTTTTAAGCTTGAAAAAAATGTTGGAGGCTTGGTTATGTTTGGAGATGATACTAGTGCTAAAATTTGTGGGATAGGTTTAGTAAGTTTTGATCGCAAGCATCATATTGATGATGTCTACTATGTTAAGGGCTTAAGGAATAATATGTTGACTATTGGTTAGTTGTGCAAACAAGGATATGGCCTTGTGTTTAAGGATGAGAGATGTGAGATCCATAAAGGATCCAGAACATTGATTGCTATAGGAAATAAATATGAATGGAATATCTATCTACTTAAGGGTGATGATGGATGATGTTTTATGACTTAGATTAATGAAAGTTGGTTATGGCATAGGAGAATGTGCCACATGAATTTTGATAACCTAGAAAGGATTAGTGTTGTTCAAGACATGGGAGATTTATTGATAATTACAAAGCTTGTTAATGTTATTTGCAAGAATTGTTAGTTTGGAAAACAAGCAAGAAATCATTACAGATCAAAGGAATAATCTACTACTGGACTACTACATTTAGTTCATAAAGATATATGTGGTCATACAAGAGTAAGAATTCTACTTGGTCAAAGTTACTTTATGCTTTTAATTTATTATTATTCTAGATATACATGGGTTATATTTCTTAGAGAGAAATTAGATGCATTAGATCGATTCAAGGCATTCAAATCTATGGTTGAAAATGAAGTCAACTTGAAGATAAAATGCTTAAGTTTTGGCAAAGGTGGAGAATTCACCTCCCATGTGTTTAAATTATTTTTTGAAGTGCATGGAATAAAAAGATAGTTATCTTCTCTAAGAACTCCTCAGCAAACTGGAGTTGTTGAAAGGACAAATAGAGCAGTTGAAGAGGCTACTAGATTGATGATTAATAAGGTTGGTTTATCAAAATTTTACTAGGAAGAAGTTATTCATACTATTGTTTATGTATTCAATCGAGTTCAAGCAAGAGAAAATATTACAATGACTCCCTATGAGCTATGGAATGGAAGAATTCTTACTTTTTAATATTTTAAGGTATTTAAAAGAAAATGTTATATTAGAAGAGATGAATAAAATTTGGGTAAGTTTGATGAAAGAAGTGATGAAGGAATTTTTATTGGATATTCTACTAATAGCAAGGCATACAAATGTTTCAATAAAAGACTGAGATCAAGATTGTAGAGAGTTTTAATGTCAAGGTTGATGAGAGAATGAAGAATTCTATTGAAATTGATGGATATGTATTTGATGAACCTGATTGTGTAAGAATAGAAGGGATTGTGGAAGAACAAGAAAAAAATGAGCAAGGGAAGCAGGATGAACAAAATGAAACATAAGAAGATGATCTGGCGATGTCCCCTAAGACAAACAAATATGTATAGAAGAATCATTCAGAAAGTTAGATTATTGGAGACAAGAAAAAAGGTGTATTGACTAGAAATAGAGTTGTTGTTGAAGTGAATCTATGTTTACTTTTTCAAATTGAACCAAATATTGTAAGTGAAGCCTGTAAATATGAACATTGGAAGGAAGCAATGAAAGAAGAACTCATGCAGATTGAGAAGAATCAAACATGGGAATTGGTCACAAGACTGGAAAATAAAAAAATCATTGGATTGAAATGGGTATTTAGAAATAACTTGAATGAGAATGGAGAAGTTGCTAGAAAAAAAGTGAGGCTTGTGTGTAAAGGGTACTCACAAGTAGAAGGCATAGATTTTCAGGAAAATTTTACTTTGGTAACAAAAATGGAAGCTATAAGGATGTTCTTCCAGCATTTCCTTCTCATAAATAGTTTAAGGTCTATTATATGGATGTCAAGTCAAAAAATTTGAATGGTGAACTAGAAGAAGAAGTTTATATGGAACAACCAGAAGGATTTCAGTTAACAGAATGACCAGATATGGTGTGCAGATTTAAGAAAGATTTATATGGGTTGAAACAAGCTCCTAGAGCTTGGTATGCCAGGGTAGATAGGTATTTGATTCAAAATAAAATTAACAAAGGTACATGAAAGATAGTAATATGTACTTTAAAATTAAAAATGAAAAAATCTTGATTGTAGTAGTGTATATTGATGACATCATCTTTGTAGGAAATTAAAATATGTGCAAGAGGTTTGCGAAAAAGATGCATAAAGAATTTGAAATGTCTATGTTTGGGGAGATGAATTTATTTCTTTGGCTATAGATTAATCAAATAGAGAAAGGCATTTTCATTTCATAGTATAAGTATGTGAGAGATGTTGAAGAAGTTTGGGATGGATGGTTCCAAACTAGTAAGTACTCCTATGGTGACTAGCTACAAATCAGATAAAATATGATGATTCACTTAAGCCTGATTAGAGAAAGTATAGATCTATGATTGGTGGATTGTTGTATTTGACTTCTACTAGACCAAAATCATGCATGATGTATGTCTTGTGGCTAGATTTCAAGAAGACTAAGAAAAATCATGTTTCTATTATTAAAGTAATTTTTAGATATTTGAATGGCACTTCAAATTATGGATTGTGGTATCCTGAAGATATTGAATTTACACTTAGTGCCCATATAGATGTAGACTGGGATGGATGTGTAGATGACCAAAAATGTACAAGTGGTGGTGCATTCTTTCTTGGATGCAGATTGGAGGCATGGTCAAGTAAAAAGAAAGATTCAGTCTCCTTTTCTACTACTGAAGCTGTGTATATTGTTGTTGCATCTCACTATACACAAGTTCTATGGATGAAACATACATTGAAATATATCATAGTGGCATACGATGATCCCATTTATATTTTCTATGATAATACAAGTGCAATTAGCATTTCAAAGAATTTGATGATGCACTCAAGGATGAAACATATATCTATCATATATCATTTCTTGAGAGAGAAGGTCATGGAGAGTGAAGTAAAGCTTGAGTATGTTCCAACGAAGGATCAGATTGCTGATATTTTCACAAAGGATCTTCCTAAATATACTTCTGAGAATCTCCAGGAGAAGTTAGGGGTTATTTCCTCTCCTTTCTCAAACTAGATACATATGGATATGAATTAGTCTAGTGGATCTATGGATCTATCTTTCTTTTGGGCTGATGTTATGGTGGCTACCTCTCAAGGGGAGTAGGTAGTATCAGGTGTTGTCATTATGAGTATTATGGTTTTCATGTCAAAGGATAAATTAATATAAAGTATTATTTTTCCTTTTACCATTGATGTCAAAGGGGGAGAAGAAGCATGTGAGAAAGAAAAGGAAGAATGGGAGAAGAAGCATGTGAAAGGAAAGGAAGTGTATAAGAAATTATCTACTAAGGGGAAGAACTAGAAAAGTGTATTTAGAGATTGTATGTTGTGTTTGATGGTTTTTCACATCATGTGTTGCCATCAATAAAAAAGAGGGAGATTATTGCAAGAATGGAAATATTGAAGGTGTTGTCATTGATTTCAACTAGTCAGCTGGTTAATAACTAGTTGTTGTTGGTTGTATATGTGGAGGATATTAAAAAAATTGTAATGAGGATATGTTGTAGGTGTTTAGTGGTTGCTCCAGGTTTTTGTCAAGGTTTACTCCTATGTTTGTGCAGTTCAAAAATTTTGTTCATGGTTGTTAGAAGATGTTATATTCAGAGTTTTGGTTGTTGATTTGTTGTACAGTGCATGTTGTGTTCACCAGTTGTGAACTCTGGTTTTCTGTGTTTTTGGTTGAGGTATTAGAGAAATGTTGTTGGTCTGGATTTCTCTTTGATGAAGTCTTATGACCTGTAGTTCTAAAGTTGAGTTTCCCTCATTATATTAAAGATAATTTCAGCATTTGGAAAGTGCGTACTTAATGGTTCAATGTGTTTTACACTGGTTTGGATGACTTTGTGTGAAATACTACTTTCAAGGTTGATGAAGCATGTTGGATGTATTTGGGTTCCTTTGAAGTGTGTGTTTTAGTTTCCCTCATTCTAATTCCACCCTAGAATGTTTTGGTTTAGACCTAATTTGAATTTGGATTTGGATGGCCGACTTTGGACATGTTTCAAAGTTGAAGATGGTATAAATGCAAGATGATTTAAGTGATAGAAAACATACAAGAGCCAAGAAGAAGAGAAATAAGAGAAAATAAAAAGTATAGTTTTGTGTGACATTGATTCTATTCAGCAAGAGTGTGTGTTGTGAGTGTGGATCAGTGCGAAGCTTAATGCTAAGTTTCCAAAATGCAGTGAGCATAAGTTGAACTCTATCATTCATGCAAGTATATTGAGTGACTGTGGTGGAATCCTTTGTTGCATTGGGATTGTAGTGTCTCTATAACAAGTCTTCTTTGTCTTCTTTGTAACACTACATGGTAGTGAGTCCTTTAGTTCATTGACCCTATTGGACAGTGAGTCCTTATTTCAGGTAGTGAGCCTCTTGTAATCAGTTTTGATATTCTCTATAGTGTGATTTAATCCTCACCATGGTTTTTCACTCATTAGGTTTTCCAAGTAAATCTAGTGTTACTTTTTTTATGTGTTGGATTTTAGTTTTTGCATTGGCATTTGATGATTAATCATTTAAGCAGTATTAAGTATTAGTTCTGGTGATTGAATTAAAGGTTTAATTCTATGACAATTGATTTAACCCCCCCTCTTAGTTGTCCTATTCAACAAAAGTTGCATGCCAAAAAAATTTCAAACTCTTGGAGGAAATCAAACCCAATTACACCACCATGAAAAAGATGCATCGTAAGAAGAAATAAAATTGCACAATGAAACATAAGGAATGGCAATAATTTCAAAAATATTAATGCCAATGTATGCCCCCACTTTAAAGCAATTGCTACACCATTTATATGAGAAATTTACTTTCAAGTAGACAATAATCAATGCTAAACGATCAAGAAGAAATGAGAGCCTATTCAAAAAGCCATATGCCAGGTCATATGTTTGCAAATGAAGCCATTCCATGAAAAAGAGAGGAAGGGGTTGGCCCCAAAATAAAATCCCAAAACACATAGGGGATCTATGGATTCGGGGTTAGTATGTCTTTGCTACAATATTTCCATAGAGCTCAAAAGTGTCATCATTCTCCAAATACTCGTAGAACAAGAAGAATGACACATAGAGAGAAAAAACTAAGAAAAATATTTTGGGTTAGCATTGAAGAGACCTAAATTTCTTGATGCCTTGTGTCATCCCCAAAAGGAAAACACAAGAAAAAATCAAAGATAAATGTTTACGACATATAGAAGAATGTAGATACAAATAGAGGAATGAACATGAATAGAGATACATCAAAGAGAACAATACGATGGATCACATTTCACACATACAATCACACAAGGAACATGAAAAAGAAAACAAAGAAAAAATATAGTAAGGCACATGTGAGTCAACCTATAGAAAGTTGGTCGCATCCCAATCTTGATCAATATATTCAGAAGGTGGATAATTAACCAAAGGGACAACACCAAATTCCAAACTAGGACAAGGCTATCTAACCCCTTTCCTCGACTAAGTGAAAGACAAGGATGAGCCAAGATAATTGATGAGAATGAGCTCCTTGCAATAAAGAAAATAGTTTGCAATGAATATTAAACATGTAATAGTGAGTATGCTATGATCCTACAACTATTACATGGTAAGGAGAAAAGTGCATGCTTTTAGACAAGATGGATCCCTAGGGGACACAAATCTCTTCAATAATTCTTGTAAAGGATGAAAATTATTTGTGTGATGTCTAAAAAATCTATGATAGGCACAATACATGGTTCATTTTGATTAGTTTTCTTTTTAGTCATATTCTCACATTTAGGTGGCAATTTGATTAATCCCCAATGTAAAAGAGTGTAAAATTCATTCACAGTATTAGATATTTTTAGTAGGTCATGGAAAGATTCAAGAAGATCATACACTGTTTGTAGCTGAAGCTTTTTATGTTCATGCAGTTTCAACTTCTTCTTCTTTGGTTTGATAAATATATTGAGTTATAATACATGCTTGAAGACTGTTTTGAGGTTTTGAGTGATTTGGAATTGTTTTGAATGGGTCTCCTTTGTAAAATAGGCCTAATCTACTAGCCTTTCTTCAGAGGATAGTCTGAAATCTGATGATTTTATTTATGTCAAATGTCTAAGAACTTTGATATGTTGTGATGTGCTGGAAAGTGTTTCTAAATGTGCATTGATTTTTTTAATAAGCTTTGAGATAGGAATGTAACTACCCGATTCAATGGTTGACAGACCTACTAGAGGAATATGATATTGTCTGATCAAAACAAAGATGTTTGTTTAAACAGTGGAAAGGATGATATTGAGTGCTTGGTTACTATCAAACTAATGATATGATTGATGTTACTAAATTTGGTTAAGGTGTATAAGACAGGTTTGGTGACTTTGATGGTTGGATGGGTGAGTATTATGAAGCCTTTTGAGGAAATTGGTGATTAACCACAAGATGATAATCAAGATTTTGTTGTAGCAGGAGTTTGTAACCTGTAAATGGACTACTGTAGTCAAAATATGGTGAGTACAATGCTTGATAATGGACTGATAACAGTGAGGTATGGTTTAGTTTATTTTTTTCCTTGGTGAATAAATGAAAGGATGAATTGTTCAAGTGTCAATAATCAAGTTTATGTTTTTTTTATGGTGGCTGAGAATGATGTGAAACTAATTGATTAAGTCAAATTTTTCTAATATGCTTTTTACTTTGAATGAGTCAATTGGAATACTGATTAGTGGAATGATGAATGATGGCCTATGGAATGGATAAGAGAATTTAAGTGGATTTTGGTTGAATGAAAAGTAGATTTCTGATGAAATTATATTTGATCTTCTCTTGATTCTATTTGGTATTGAAATCCCTTGAAGAAATGATGTTGATGGTGTTTGTTGGATGCTCTGCATCAGATGTACCCTAATTATTGAGAGTTTCGATATGATGCTCTGCATCACTAACTGCCTTATCTATGCTATTGCTTACTATTATGGTTTCATATATATTTTTTCCAAGCATCCATAGTTTGTTGTGTTGGTGCACCTGTGGTTGCTGATTTCTGCAAATGGTTAAACCTTAAAACATACATTAGCATATTCAGTTTAAAGCAAAGAAAAACCTCAACATCCATATGAAATGGTACATCAATGCTTTCAAATGCAAACAAATGATAAATGCAAGCTAAATGAGCACATGAAAAACATGAAGTAGGTCATCTCATATTGGATTGGTGCTTCTATAGAAAGAAGCCCTTTCCCAATCCTTGATCAAGCTAAGCTAAATGATGAAATTTTTATGAATGTGATATGAATGAGAAAAATTAGTTCTCAAGGAGAGTGACTTTGCATGTGATTTGAGGATCAAATTGTGGAGGATTTGCTTGAGGATGAAGCCTCTATTTAAATATTTTCAAATGCTAAGAGTGCAAAACATGGAGGATGTGGGACTAATATTGGAAAAATGAGAGGAAGACACTTGTTAAGTGGTGAGTGGTTGAAGCATGTGCGAGATTTGGGAAATTTGCCCAAGAGTGGGGGAAATTTGAATTCAAATTTGAGAGTAAATTTTGAGTTTGACTTGTGCAAGGGGACATGTAAGAGACATGTAAGACCTATTAAATGCCTTGTTGGATGTACCTTTGAACTTGATTTTGAATTCAAATTTGAGGGAAGATGCCATGTTGAGTGAAAATGCTGATTTAATAAATCAATAAATTGATTTATTGGTGCAAGTGGCAAAATCTAGATAATGCAAGTGGTTAGGATTAGCATTTGATCATTGTTAGGTTAGATTAATGATGATTAGGTTAATTTGAATTTTAGGTCTTGGATATTTTATTTATTTAAATCAGAAAAGGATGAAATATGAATTAGATTTAATTAAATAAATGTTTGATTTATTTAATTAAAGGGATGATGTTTGATTTATTTAATTAAAAGGTTGATGATAATGTTTATTTAATTTTGAATGAATGACCTTAGGATATGGAATTACCTAATGAATGGATGAAGGTGAACTTGATTAGCTGATGAATGGACCTAATGTGAAATTTAGTTTAGTTAATGAACAATCCTAATTGAATGCACAATGTTAATTTTGCATGTCTACATTTTGCCCCTCTTTGAAGCAATGTACTTGTTGCATTGGTTCAAAGAATAAACTTGCTGTGATCAAAATCAAAAAAATTCTAATTTTTCAGATGCCCCAGTGGAAAGAAGTACACTAGTACATTGCCCCCTCGAGAGATTGAGCGAAAAGATTCGATTTGAGGGTCAATCTCGCGATAAAGAGGTTCAAAATGGATGGTTCTAGACGATGATACAAATGAGATGGTCAAATCTATATTATCCTAAACAACTTAAATGATGATATGATATGAGATGGATGAGATTGATGATGTGATATGTTGCGATTATGCAATGGATGATTTATGAGATGCTTAGACTAATAGATCTATATTATGATGATGATATGTATGCACGATGGATGCATGATGGATGAGTTGGTGATGATGATAACTATTCATGCTGTGATGTTAGTGCAGAAAATGAAGAAATTAGATGATGACAAGAGGATCCAACAAGCCAACATTATGAGAGATGATGATGAGAAATGATGATGATAGATGGATGATTTTCTTATCAAGGATTGGGATTTTAAAAGGGCTACTTACCTTATGTTTGATAACACACATAGGTACGACGCATCAAGGTATAAAGAACTAGGATGGTGTGGTACCTAGTGCGATGGAATTTGACTCAACAAATAGATAGGAGTATTCTTGTTCACACCTGACATACAGAAACCTTGCTAGGATGCACTTTAGAAGTTTCAAACACCTCTGACCAAAACACGGAATGGTATAACCAATCAATGCAATAGTCAACAAGCTGTCTAAAACATCCTCCATACATATCTAACAAACCAAGTATTCACCAAGTTATTTTACAAGAAATCTCCAACAAGCACATCAGACAAAAGATAATGATCGTTGCCACATTCCTATCTCTCTAAATCCTTCATTTGGATATCATCGAGAGGTCCTTGGAATGAGTGTAATAAGATAAATCAAAAGAAAAGATCAAGTACACAAACAAGCCAATGTTCTTCATATCCCTAGCCAAAGGGATTTGTTTTGATAGGATAAGGATCCAAGGTGATATCCAAAATGATGTCCATTGTCGGAACGATATATCCTAGGACATGCATTGTACAAGATGATGATGGGTTGATAAGTTGATTGATAGGCTGTTGATATAAGGTTGATTGACATGTTTGCGACTGATCAAGAGTTTGATTTTTTTATAAAGATCTGTTGTTTGCCTTTGATTTTTTTGATTGAAGTTTCCTTTTTCCGATCACTATGATTGTTTCTATTTGTGTTTCCAAAGGATGAAGGTGACGATTAGTTTATTATGGATGATGTTATTGTGGGTGCATGTGAGATGAGACGGATGGATTTTTTCAAATATTTGGATGTTTTTGATGTTTTTGGGATGTTTTGAGGCTATTTTTTGGATTTTTCAAATGTTTTGGGGTTTTTTGAGATTTTATGAATATTTTTGGATTTTGATGTTTTTCGAATATTTTGATTTTGATGTTTTTCAAATGTTTTGGATTTTTATGTTTTTCGAATGTTTTTGGATTTTGATGTCTCAGGGGCTGATCAAAGATTAGCCTTGCGTACGTTTAAGCTCAGGGACAATGTAGTTCGGATTCTAATGTTTTTGATTTTTTGAAATGTTTTGAGGCTATTTTTTGATTTTTCGATGTTTTGGATTTTTTTTGGATTTTTTGATGTTTTGGATGTTTTTGGATTTTTGCATGACTGACGATTTGGATATGGACATGTGTGATGATATAAGTTCTCTTTTTGTGGATTTTGTTGAAAACCAAGCTAAGGTTGATTAATCAGGTTGATGGATTGATGATGATAACATTGTTGAGGATGCACAACAATGCAAGGATTGATTGATCATGATTGATGATGATAACATTGTTTGAGGATGCACAATAATGGAAGGATAGTGTTAAGCAACACAATTATCGGGAAGGATATCCCAAGATGATGATGGATTGATGATGATGATTTGATTGGATTTGATTGATTAGGATTGTTGAAGCTTGGTTTGGAACAAAAGATGTTTTGGATGATTTGATGTGATGTTGAAGGATGTGTTAGATGCAACTGATAGTGATTGTTTTTATTGATGTTTGATGTATGATGAAGACTTGATAAGGAAAATCTTCTTGTCAAAATATGTCATGGGCTAGTGACTTGGATTTTTTCCCACAAGTGATTTGACCAATTTGATCTCACATTTTCCAATGTTCGGTTCACCACATAAGTTGGAGGATATAGATCAAGTTTTATTCCTGAAGCAAGATGTAAATATCTGCCCCCAATGTCTAGTAATGTAGGGAATGCCATGGGTGGATGCTCAGATAAGTGTATGGATGGAGGGATATGGATAGCATGCCAAGGATGCCAAGGATTATCTTGTGATAAGATAAGGTGTTTGAATAAATAAATCTCATTTGGATAGTGCTTCATGGCTCAAATATTGCTGCATAGGATAGGATCAATGAAAATGACCCATGTCAAGATGTTTATCATAGGCAAGTGCAAAGTGTGCCCCAAAATTTGTCAAGATCAAGATAACTTGGACCATGGATGCAGATGGGTGAAAATGGATTGGATAAATGGCTCATGGATGGATGGATTTATTATGGATAAGATGGATGGAATGCTCGATTTATTACAGATGGGATGAGATGCTTTCATCTAAATTGGTGCATGTAGATGCTCAATTCTACACATGACGCTCATTTTCCAGGTTTTCATCATGGTCTTGCCCAAAGTGCCGCCCATGCAATTTTCACTAGAGGATGATTTTTTTCTTTACTTTTTTTAATCCTTTTTTCTAATTTTTTTGGATTTTTTGCTTTTTTGTATTTTTTTTGTATTTTTCTGAAAGATTTAAAGCTCATGCTGAACCACCTGGTGGTGTTGATGTAGATGCTTCTATGATGATGTACCATCAGTATCCTGCCTGAAGAAGTTGCTTTGCTAAGATATGTGCACTTGAAATCAGCTTTTGGGATTTCTGATTTTCTTTGTTGATACTAGAGTTAACTTTGTCTCTATGCGCACATCACGATAGAATGCCTTTGAAATCCTTATGATGAAAGGTCGTTGCCAATACATGGTTAATGTGAGAATTGGATATCATGCGTGGAGGCGTGGATGGAGTGTGTTTAGGGATAAAAGATGGAGTGGTTGACAGTTTGGAACCTTTGACTCTCCAAAATTGGGAAGATGAGCAATGATGGGTGGATATAGAAGTGTGCATGGAATCAGAACCAACTGCTTGATACACTTTGTACGTCGCTTGAAAAGCTTTCTTTTTCTTTTGCAGAAATCTTTGATGGATAATTTCCCATTTTTGATTTTTCCTCATAGTTTCTTTGACTGATGGAGTTTTATAGGGATGATCTTTCTTCGCATTCTTTGGTATCAATTTGTATTTGATTTGTTCATTATGCTTCTCAGCTTCCTTTGCTTTGATAATGTTCTTCGTACTTTGATTCAATTATTTCTTTTGACATTGGTCCCAATTCGTGGATGGGGTGATGGGTGGATGAAGATTCATGGCATGACTGGTTGTAGTATTGGCATCTGTTTCAAAATGAGGATTCTTCATGCTCCCTATGTTGATGTTTGATTGAGACTAAGTTTCCCCCAGTATGGTGATAGTATCACCTTCATTCCTTGATTCTGCTTGTTTTGAGATATCTTGTTCAATAAACATGTTCTGACAAATGACCACTATAGATGACATTGTTTTAATTTTCCGCTCTACTAACTCTGGATTATATTGTGCTGTCTGATTTTCTTCCTTGAGTGGATAATGTTTAATATCTTTATTCATGATTTCCTCAATCTAAGTTTTGGATATATCTAATCCTGATGTTGATAACTCCATTTGAATGTAGGAGTTAATAATATGCTCTTTTTGTGTAACACAATCTGTTCTAGATGAAGATCATCTACATGTCCATCTATAGAAAGCATCTCATGGGTAGATGGAGGAGTATGTACATCTTGTATAGATAGGAGAGTGTCCATTAGATTGTTGTAGTATCTTGAAGATACAAATTCTTGATCTTGAATGATTTCAGAGTTGCTTTTGACATGCTTTAGATCAAATTCCTGACATGAATCAGTTTCAAAGGATGGATTGCTTATAAATGGTTCTTGGATGTCGTCATTAGACATGGGGAATAGCTCAATATCCTCTTGATCTTTGAGTGAATTTGGATCAAGTGTTGAGTTCAGAGTTCCTTCGGTATCTGTAACCATGAGGTCAAAGGGGATCAACATGTCTTGGAAAGAACCATTGCTAGACTTTGGTGAAAGATGTTGATCATGCTTTAGAATAAATTCTTGAGATATGTCCTCTATCTCATAAGGAAATGTAGAGACATTTTCAACATGATGATAGGTCACAAGATCGTGCATTATGTCAATAGGATCAAATAATCCTAACACTCCTTGAAATAGATCAGTAAATAGTGGCTCTTGATGTATGGTGAGTTGATCATCAAATGAGGTGGAAACATCTTCAAGGTGCTCATTGATGGATAGGTTTTGAACATTGTTTTCAACAATTTCGATGGAGAGATTGTGAATGTCTTCAACCATAGAGTCAAGTGATGTTGTCATTTCTTGAATTGGATCATTGTTGGGTGTTGTTGGTGGATTTTGATCATGATTGAAAAATGACTCTTGACCGATGTTGATTTGACCATTGGATGAAGTAGACATAGCTTCAAAGTGCTCAGTTATGGATTGATCTTGATCCTTGTTCTCAACAGTTGTTAGTTTTTGTGTTTGTGCTTGCATTTGTTGGGTAGCTTGAGAGGCTTGTTGCACTTGTTAAGCTTGTCTTGCTTGTTGCATGGCTAGATATTGTTGGAATCCCCTTTGAAAAGTAGCTTGTAATTCCACGTTGTATTGACTTGATGTGGTGGAAGTTGGTGGTGGTGGTGGGGGTGGTGGTGGATTTGGAATCATGTTAGATGTAGTGATGAGTGGTTGAGATACACTTGGAGTGATCATGGTAGTGAGGGGTTGAGATATGATTGGTGTGAGAGTGGTTTTTGGAATGATCAAAGTGATAGGGATGTTTGGAATGATCGAGGTGCTAGGCCCTTGGGAGACCATGTTTTGGTTTGGTGGGATCAACATTGTTGCTTGATTGAATACCATCTGTTGGCACGATGTCGGTGGTATACTCAAAGGATTTGATGTGATGGCTTGATTAGTGTTAGGTGGATTGATTTGGATGGAGTGATTGGTGCTAGGTAGAGGGGGAAGCCCTAAACCAAGGAATGATGTTGATATGGGTAATGATGGTGGAGATGTCTCTTGACGCAATGACTCAACTTTTTTGATAAGTACAACAATTTGATCTCACCAAATTTGATCTTGATTTCTATCTTGACTCCCTTGATATAATTGATTCGGTTTTTGTTCAAGCAGATTTGGAGTGTGTACTCATGTTTGATTTTGGACAATGTTTTGATTTTGGATGACACTCAAATTTGGCATGATAGGTTGAAATTGAACATTGTTGTGATTGGGAATATTCATATGATTTGCAACCATATTTATCCCAAAGTTTTCCGGATTCATGTTTGGAAAACTTCTACTTGGTACATTTTCATTTGGCATGTAGGGATTTGGTGGGATGACGTTGTTTGCTTGAAGGCTCATGCTTTGATTTTTTGGTTGACAAACTTGTAGGTTTGGATTTAGATCTACCATTGGGAAATGTGTTTGAATCTTTGATTTGGGCATACTCACACTTGTTGTACCATTTAAATTTTTAGAAGGTAATGATCCTATGTATGGATTGTATAAGTGAGTTTTGATAATCAATCGGCATTGTAAGGCTTTGAAAGTTAAATTGATTTGGATTACTCATGATGTATGGATCAAGTTTGTATTCCATGTTCTCCTTGTGTTTGACATTGTTTACAAAAGTGACCTCTAAGGTCCTTAGGACTAATGACAAGATGAGGGATGAAAGGTGTAAATGATATGATTGATGAACATTTAGGAACTTTGGATCAACGCTAGACTTAGGGTTTGATTTTAATTGGTTTGATTGGATAATGAACTTGTAAACCCTAAGATGTTAGATGTGATCTTTAGGATGAAATTGTTCAAAGGATTGCTAATTTAATTAGAGGTATGAGAAAGGATGCATTCCCATATACCTAACTAAACAAGGTGATTTTGATTTTGATGATGTGCCTAAGCCTAGAATGGTGTTTTCAAAAGCTCTAAAGTTGTTTGGATGGATGAATTTTGATAAATGTTTGAGATGGATGAAGTGTTTGATTTGATCCTAAATGAACCTAGGAAGGACTTGTTTACTAGGCCAAGATAGTGAAGAACATGCCTTTCCTCTAAGAGTAATTCAAAATCAAAAGACCAATGTTTGCATGAAAACCATATGACCAAAAGATGCCAAGCACATGTGTGGGGTCCAATTGATTTAATCTTTTCTTAATGGATTATTTTTACCACAAACACACTCTTGGTTAGAGTTTGAATCTAGATGTCTAATGTCTCAACTTTCCCCTTATCCCACAAAGTGTATTATGCAGAAACCAAGGAAATTTGAGGCAAGAGTTACCTAAAGTTGACTTTAGTAGAAGAAAATTGAGATGAAATCCAAATGTTTAGATGCCTTAAAAACATGAAGCCCAAGGGCAAGCAATAACATGTGAACTTGTTCAAGGATATTTTCCTCTCCTAAATGGTTTGCAATTTTGATGATTCGTTGAATGTTGGTTTTCCAATGTTTTCAATAAAAGCACTGTGTTTTCAAGTAATGTAACATCCTAGTTCAATTGGTACATTTTTCTTAGTGGGCTTGCCTCATGCCCTTCAGAGTAGACGAGATGACTTTACATGCAACCAAGGATAAAATATAAAGGTATGTTAAGAATGAAGTCTTAACCTCTATATTTCAACCAAGATCGGACATGGCAAGTAACTTCTTGGAATCTAAGTTCCAATGCCCCACTTTGATAAACTCATTGGATGGACTGGGTGGTTGCTACATAAAAAGGTTCTTAATGACACAACATCAGGGAAATGGCACCTTGTGAGCATCCAACAAGCCACTAAAGGATTTAATCAATCCTACTAGGGGCTCTTATATGTTTTACGGTAGTACCTCATTCTAAAAGACACTGTATGGCTAAGGCCTACATACCATGAGGACTTGACAGTTTAGTCTTATCCATTTATATACCGGCCCGAATGAAAAACTGGTTCGAGTCACCTTCGAGTTCTCCTTTCAGATGTGTCTCTAAGGCAGGCCCCTCTAAAGGTAAACAATAGCGAGCAAGCACATCCATAGTTTGATTGACTTTCATTTAGAAACAAAGGGAGAACACACGTGATATACCTAACTCACACTCGCAAAGTGTTTTGTTCAATTTTAAACCCAAATCGAAGTGTGTATGGGCAATTATTTATGCAACTTAATATCACCAAAAGCCTTTTGATTCTCAAGATCGTCGTGAGGTGTGAGAGAAGTGCATACATCTTTTGATGATATTATTTTGTGTAAATAATTACAAAACAATAAAGGCACATTCATTTTATCCTTCAAAGCAATGATTTAATTCGTTTTAAGTGCCAAAGGAAAGTTGAAGTTGATTTGTTCAATTTTAGCCCAAATTGAAATCTAGTATGTGTCTAAGTTTCAATTTTAACCCTTTGCAAATGAAAAAATCAAAGTGTTCTTTTTAAACCCAAATGAAAATTATTGTCCTAAGAATGAAAAGATGAAAATTTCATAAAAAAGTGTTTAAACAAACCCTAAAGTGTTAAAAAACACTTTGATTTTTTTAAAATATCCTCCTTTCATTTTCCTTCATTAGCCTTGTCTTTCTCACTTTCCTTCGTTTGTACCTTTGTTGTCCTTCGTTTGTTCCTTTTTCACTTTTCCTTTCGCCTTCTTAGTTCTCCTTTGTTTTTCCTATAAGAGAAAGAGAAAAATAAAAAAAATAAGCATATGATGATCAAGTAAGTTTTTTTTATTTTAAGCATTGATAGTTGAATGATTCTAAATAGAAGACAAAGCAAAGAACAACACTATCCTTTTTAGCAATAGGGATTTTTGATTTACCCTTACTTAGTCTTGCATGGAATCATTTAAATATCAATCAACAAGGATATACGTAAAAGTGTAAATGGCGTGACTTTTTAAAAAATTGGCATTTAAAGTGATATCTATGCTTTGACTTCCTTAATGATCCATTCATTTGAATATCCAAGGATACACATATATTAGATTTGACAAATATGGATGAGTATCAAAGGCAAGGTAACAGACTTGAAGGATTTCAAGAAAAACTCATTGTCAACCAAGATTTCATTTATTAAAACCATAAATCAAAACTTAAGGATTAAGTCTGCATTTAATGAACCAATTATTCTAAAAATCTAAGAGACGCCATGATATTTATGACGAGCTTTTAATCCAACCGCTCCTTTATGTCATTCACCACTCTTTCCAGGCAACCAGAATAAGGGGCATGATTTTTTGCCACAAAGTCTCATGGACCACATGCTGGAGGACATTCATTAACTACCTCTCTCCCGTACAAAATGCTGCCACCAACTGCCCTTCTTCCTGTATCAAAAGACATCTAACAAAATATGGTTTTGCATATAAGCATTCATTGTAGTGATTAATGATCATTACTACAACAAAATTGAAATTCAAAATAGGCGCACTAAGTTAAAACAAGAGGGAACTTTTCAGATTTCAAGTTTCCATTCATAAATGTTAAATTGCCACCTATTTCTATTTTGAATTTGACTTCTTCACTTTTGCAACCAGAGCTCACATTGCCTACGATATTATCTTGAGGCAAGGACAGGGGTGAAGGCGCATAGATTAGTGGATAGAATCATTGAAAGAAACGTGAAACTTATGTGCTGTGATCAATGCCTAATGATCTCCCTACAGTATGCATTGTCCAACAAATGTAAATATCATTAATTTCATAACAAAATCTGAATGGAGCAGTCTACAAATTGGCACTGTCAAAGTCACCACAAGCAATGATGGCGGGATAAGCAATTCTAACTTCAAAAGAATTTCTTATACTCCCTTTGGTTTTGTTTGATCACATGCGTGAAACCTTTACAGATTGGGTGATGATTGAGAATCTAAGCCGAGCATCACTAGTTGCAGGGGACAGTAATGTCTAAAGCTTGAGAATGGATAGAACATGAGAGGAATCACACGACTGGAGTAAGATCACCGACCACATATATCAAAGGACTTATGGTCTATCATTTAATGTCACAAACATAGTGTATGGTTTGGGAAACTATTGCTTTGATTGTGGAATAAGGACAGTAGCATGTCAGCAGAAGCTTCAATAGACTCAACTCTCAGTACCTACAATAGCTAGTAACACACAAACATCATATTTATAACAGTATGATCTATAAGTAGATACATTCTATTAAATGCATCCTCAATAGGCATCGACAAAGATGAAAAGTGACTAAATGCATATACTGTGAGATTGTGTTCACCTAGATAACTGTGTTGAAAAAAACACCATATCTTATCTTTAGAATTTTATAGCACACACATTTCCCTCACAAAGTAAGAGAGAGCCAGTCAAACCAACGCGACCTTCTAGGACGTATTCCATGAAAATGGATTGGAAATTGCAAACAAATGACACGGTAAGAGAATCAAATGAGAAAGAGGAAGAGGTGAGTTTGGTGCAAGTTAGCGGTCCTCCATTTCAAAGAGGAGATTAGAAGAAGATGAAATTTTGCCATTATCTCACACCTGGATGTAGGGAAAATGACACTTACTGAAAAGTTACTGCTTTATGGCAGAGCTATTCATGAAGCGGGTGTTGTCAAGGCTCGAAGAGCTAGATGCCATGCCACATCATATTGGATGGAGTTGGAAAAGTAGAGAGGTATCTCCATCACATCAACAGCTATGGTGTTTGAGATAAAAGACAATAAAATAACTTCCCTTGACACTCTTTTTTTTTTTTTTGAAATAGCAGAGAGACAAGATTTTAGCGCCATTTCAATCCACCCTTGACACAACCTCAATTCCTATTCAAAAGCTTTATCATAACCTGGAACACATTATAAGGCGTACATGAATACACAAACAATCATACCAAAATTTATATTGGACCAAATACATGGCTTCTACGTATTTCAAATCAATGTCATTAAATATCATAGACCAGGCACGTGAACTGCTTGACAAAATGCCAAAAAGAAAATATTAGCTCATGGAATACGTTGATTGTAGGATATGTTCCAAATGGATTTATTGAAGAGGCGTTAGAAAAAAATATTTTAAGCAAAAAACCATTAACAGATGAAAAACCAGATACCACAATCTTTTTCCAGAAATGGAATGATTTCATAACATTTTTGCATGTCAACACAAAATTTAAACTATGTATGTATGTAGCTGATTTATTGCCCTCCTTCTAGCGCCAAAATGTGGTTGCTGATTTCTGCAAATGGTTAAACCTTAAAACATACATTAGCATATTCAGTTTAAAGCAAAGCAAAACCTCAACATCCATATGAAATAGTACATCAATGCTTTCAAATGCAAACAAATGATGAATGCAAGCTAAATGAGCACATGAAAAACATGAAGTAGGTCATCTCATATTGGATTGGTGCTTCTATAGAAAGAATCCCTTTCCCAATCATTGATAAAGCTAAGCTAAATGATGAAATTGCTATGAATGTGATATGAATGAGCAAAATCAGTTCTCAAGGAGAGTGACTTTGCGTATGATTTGAAGATCAAATTATGGAGGATTTGCTTGAGGATGACATCTCTATTTAAATATTTTCAAATGCTAAGAGTTCCAAACATGGAGGATGTGGGACTAAGATTGGACAAATGAGAGGAAGACACTTGTCAAGTGGTGAGTGGTTGATGCATGTGCAAGATTTGGGAAATCTGCCCAAGAGGGGGGGAAATTTGAATTCAAATTTGAGAGTAAATGTTGAGTTTGACTTGTGCAAGGGGACATGTAAGAGAAATGTAAGACCTATTAAATGCCTTGTTGGATGTACCTTTCAACTTGATTTTGAATTCAAATTTGAGGGAAGATGCCATGTTGAGTGAAAATACTAATTTAATAAATCAATAAATTGATTTATTGCTGCAAGTGGCAAAATCTAGAGAATGCAAGTGGTTAGGATTAACATTTGATCATTGTTAGGTTAGCTTAATGATGATTAGGTTAGTTTGAATTTTAGGACTTGGATATTTGATTTATTTAAATTTGAAAAGGATGAAATATGAATTGGATTTAATTAAATAAATGTTTGATTTATTTAATTAAAGGGATGATGTTTGTTTTATTTGATTAAAAGGTTGATGATAATGTTTATTTAATTTTGAATGAATGACCTCAGGAGATGGAATTACCTAATGAATGGATGAAGGTGAACTTGATTAGCTGATGAATGGACCTAATGTGAAATTTAGTTTAGTTAATGAATAATCCTAATTGAGTGCACAATGTTAATTTTGCATGTCTACAACACCTTTGCAAGCACATGCCTCCATGTGAAGTAATTGCATTGTGTTGCTTATGTTGAATTTCTAAACAACTATATTATACAGTTGAAATTTTGTCATCTATCAATATCTAGTTATTAGTTATGGAATTTGAAGTAATTCTTAGAGTTTGAATGATGTGTAATGCAACATAACCAACACTATGAATATAAACTACACAAATCCATTAAGTAGAATTCATTAGTTAAGTTCTCTTTATTCTATTACCTTTGTGTACGTTGAGTAAATCCACTGGCACTAGGAGGTGTTTGCTTGAAACCTCCAATATTACTCTGTTCAACATCCAAAATCATATATTCAAATACCATTCATAAAACAATGCTATTAACATGTAATAAATTTATAATTGTTTACTAGTTACATACCCCACTAATAGGTGTACTACAAAAATAAGTAGGTGGAGGACTGGTGTATCCAGTCTCAACACTGTGACCCTACAATTTTATTAAAATAATAAAACTAAATTAGTTAATCTTGCATTTTGGAATCAAAATTTAATAAATTAAATTCAATGAACATGCTAACTTTTACTTGACTATCAATGCCATATGCATGATGCAAAATTTCAGCCATCCTCTCCATCCCCATAGCAGCATACGTATCCTGTGTAGCAGCATATAGATCTTGCATAGCAACATACGTATCATGCGTAGCAACCTCCTAAGCACCAGTGGGGTCATATGAACAATTCGCCCCACAAGATTGACACACATGGGTTTGAAGGCCACCACTTGAAGACTCCCCTAGATGGCGTTGAACAATAGGGCTAGTATGATGGATGATACTTTGGGGCAAAGTGTTGATCGCCTACAATGTCTCTACACTGGAACTCTCCTTTGCAATGACAGGCATAACAATGTGCTCATGAGGCAGCCTAGCGAGAGGTCGTCTCCCTTGTCTTGCACGATCTGGCTATGCACCAAGCCTATCCTGAGCTGATCCCCCACCTCTCTCCTAGAACTCCCTCATATCAAAATAATTTGGGATTTGGTTCAATATGAGCTCACTGTATAGTTTCCTAAGAAAATATTGGGTGAATTCACAATTGTTGCACGGTGGGTAATCAAAGACCAAGTACCACCTATCATAAAAATGGATCCTAATCTCTTGGTGGTGGCACCAATGAATAGGAAACCTCTTTGCATTGAGGCTAAGATTTTTATTTTTTGTAGGGTTAGTGAATAAAGAGCACAAATCACCTTTAGTAATTTTTAAATCTTTTACTTGTTTATATGATAGTTTATTTGCATAATATTCCCTAGTTGTTGGCGTCCTATCTTGCCATCCCATTATTTCTTGGGTTATTCAATCTACATTTTTTAACATCTCTTTCATTGAATTTGCTAGGGCCATTCTTTCTGTGGTTGAAGCATTTGGATCACTCAACCTATTGATAAGATCCTCATTTTTTTTTTTTGTTGTTCTCAATTTCACTCCTCAAATTTTGTTGAGTGCTAGGAGGGTGTTGAGTGATTGGTGGGGGAGGTTGATTTTGTTGAGGATTTTGTTGTTAAGGATTTTCCTGTTCTTCTTGTTGAGGATTTTGAGGATTTATAGGATCATTTACATCTCCTACAAATAAAAAAATAAATCAAATCTAACCTAAAACAAACAAAATCAACTTGAAACTAAGAAATTCAAAACAAATAGCAAACAATACTTACCTCCTACACCTCTCCACCGTCATGGCACCATCTTTGCAAAGAAAAAGCAACTATTGTTGAAATTTTTTGTAGAATTCCTCCTCCTATAATGTGAGTGCAAAAATGAGGGTTTTTTGCCATAGGTAGAGCAGAAAAAAAGACAATAGAAAATGAATCACATTCACTATTTTTTTTGCTTTTAAAATGACAATGCGAGTGTGTTATAACGCACTCACGTTATGTAATTTTCAAAAATAAAAAGGAGTTGGCCACAAAAGTGTAACACAAATTCATGCACCCACCCTATAGTAGGATCACATTCTCTAATAGGAGGTAAGGTAAGAATGTTTTTTTTCAATAAGCTACAACATGATATTGTGAAGGGTATTGGGTAAAGGAGTGAATTCTCTCTCCCTATCCCCGAAAGGAGGTTTTTTTTAATAGCAACCACTTGATTATTATTTTGTTGATTTTTATTTGGAGGATTTAATTGTAAGAAGCCCTTATTTTGTTTCTTGAATGGTTAATAATTTTTTTGAGTTGTGGATTCAAAAGTTTTAGGACGAGTAGGGGGATTTTTCACATCACAGTCGCCAGCCTAGTTCTGATGGTCATGAAGGGATGTACATAACTATGTGAAGGATGGAAACCTCCACATTTCAAGTTTTCCTTGGAGTTTATATTGTATGTTGGCAATGAACATTGTTTGAAGGTCGGCATCAAGAATCTTAATGTTCACTTGTGAATAAAGTGTTTGGTATCTTCCTATGAAATCGGTCACTTTCTCATCCTCTTTTTGCTTGCATGTCATTAAATCTATAAGGGTCATCTTGGGAACCATGTGAATATGGAATTTTTTGTAAAAGGAATCAATTAGTTCATTGAATGAACCAATTAAATTGTTTGGTAAATATCAAAACCACTCTAGAGCAACATCCTTCAAAGAACTAGGGAATAACTTAGCCAACAGTTGATCCTCAAAGATGAAATCACTACACAAGGCTATGAAGGTGGAAATTGGCTTATAGGATCTCCTTTCCCACCATATTTCTCTAAGTGAGGGACCTCTATACACTATGGAATTTGTTCTCTTAATATGTCAAGGGAAAATGAGGTGGACTTAATGTATTGTAAAGGTTGACCATTACTATTTTTTTGTAATGTTGCCACTTGTTGTTGAAGGGATATCATGTTTTGCAAAAGTGAATAAATGAGAGGGTCATTCTAGTTATAGGGTTGAGGAGAATAAGGTGGTGTAGTGTATGTATGTGGAGGGCTAGTGTATTGTAGATTATTGAAGGTGGATTTTTGAGGTATTATTGTGTTTGAATCATTTCCTACGGGAATACCTATGGAAGTATATACAGTGTTAGTAGGTATGACTCTTGTGGTTGGTTGAATGGTAGTTGTCAGTTGAAATGTTGTTGTAGGTTGGAATGTTGTTGTAATTTGTGTATTGGTGTATGTAGGAATGGATATTGGTATCATGGAGGATGGGATTGGAATTCCACCTTGGCTTTGAGTAGACCCCAAATCTTGAGTGGAAGTGTTAATGGCAAGGATGATGTTGGTAATGTTAGGGATATTAGTTGTAGGAAGTGAAGTCATGGGAAATGAAGTATGCAAACTATGAGCCATGGAGGGTTGATTCTCAACACTATCAGAAAGAGAGTTAGGAAACCCAAGATCCATAGTGAGTGAGATATTGTGAGATTTCATGAGCCTCAAATTATGCCTTATAATAGTATTGAAAATAGGACACCAAGTTTTAAAGCTCACACAAGTTTTACAACCCCACTGTGCAAACCCTAGAATAGCAAAGGGGAAATGCAACAACCTAGAATGAAATGCAATTTTTAGAGTCTAAGCAATGCAATTTACTGAGTACACAATGTAATAAGTTGTTCAAATGAAATATTTTGATGCACTTTTAAACTTTTAAAAATGCACTAAAATGAAGCAATTTAACCTAAATGTAATGAAATTGATGAAATAGAAAATCAAGAAACTGAAATAGAAAGATAACAACACCAAATAGAAGCTAAAAACTAAGATTTTAAGGTCCTAACAATGCAAAGTAGTAGCTAACAGGGACTCATTCTCTAGTAAAGGTGAATGGGTCCTGGTTAGATGTTTCTGAGATCTTTCTATGAATTTTAGAGTTAATTTTGATACTTTTTCAATTGCCAAAAGGTTCAAATCAGACATGATCAAGGACTCATTCGCTAGTAAGGGCGAATGGGTCTTGGTTAGGTATTTTTAAAATATTTTTTAATGATTTGCAAGCTCTTAGTTATATCTTTCAGTTCTAGGTTTGAGATGGTGACCTTCAGCTTCAAATATTCAAGAAATTTAATGTTAAAATGCAATGAGAAGATGAAATGTAAGGCCTAATTTGAAATGCAATTTTATTTTGATTTTCAAAGTAATTGTATGATATCTAAATTAGATGCAAAATGATTGAATTTTTTTTGCAATTTTTCATATTTAGAAAGATGCAAAATTATGCAAATATAGAACCTATATGATATGCAAGATTTCAATGCAAAACAAGAAACCCTAAATGAGATCTTAATTCAATGTAAATATAAATGCAAATGAATCCAAAATCTAACTTAAGATGTAATCTGAGACTCCAAAAATCAGAAAATTGCTATGTTGAATAAGTCAAGTTGACCAAAATGAAACATTGGAAAATAAGGTTCATCAAGGTGAATAACTCAAGATGATGAACCACTAATTTTCACTATGAAACATTCAATTATGTATAGAATAAGATTCCAATAAAGATCATAAATGATACCTAATTGTTATAACAACTATGGGGGAAGTTTTTAGAGCATAAAAAGTTGTGTACTTGTCCAAAAAGTTGTTGTTTCTAAGCTACAGAGGACTCATTCTCCTTCAGTGGTGAATGGGTCCTTTTAGGGTTTTAGAAAACTAACTTCAGGGTCCTGTTCCTTGATTTATGTGCTCTCAAATTCCCTGTTATCAAGTTCTAGAATTATGCATGCAATTCTGTAGCTTTGATTCCTTGATTTTTCACTTTGAATGACAACTTTGGGAACTTTGCAACTTTGACAATTTTGCTCCAAATCTTGCTCCACTTGATCTTCAACCTGTAAATCTACAATCACACACTCAAGGGAGGGAAAAAATTGTTGGTTTTTAGTGAATGGGGGTTTTTCTTAGTCAAACCCCTTGTAGGTAATAAAACCAAATGATGAAATGAAGCACGCATATGAAATAATGTAATTGATATCACCTTGGATTCATGTCTTGTGATGTAAATCTGCAAACTAACATGTAGTGGCCATAAAGAATTTAGATATTGGATCATTCAATGTGATTAGAACAATGGTTGCAAGGACATCTTCAATGCTACATCCACTTCTTCGGCTCAACAACATGAACGCATGCATCAAAACCTTGACATGATGAGATGACCTTGAATTGCTACAATAAAATCTTGAAATTTGTCTTGAAATTCCTTATGAATGCTCTTGTAATGCTCTTGTGAATTCCAATTTTCTATAATTCTTGAATACTTGAAAGTGCTAGGAGAAATAATGTGAATTAACCCGTTATTTGTACTAAATTAGGAGATTAACCCCAAAATTCAAAGAATTAAGGCCAACACTAGATCTAGAAAGAAACATTATTAAATTTCTGCCATAATGAAATTCAAAAAGGGGGTCTCATTAAGGGAGGAAAAATTCACCACCTTGGGCGAACGGGTCCTAGCTCAGTTTATGAGAACCTAACCCCGGGGGATTGAAAGAGGGATAAAAACCCATTCTAGATCAACTAAAAATGGGGGGTCAAGTAAGGGAGGACCCATTCGCCACTTAGGGCAAACGGGTCTTGGCACCATTTTCCAAGACCAAACTTTTCCCAATGAAATATTTTATTAATTAAATTATAAGTGTCAAGATGGATCTTCAAGAGGTGTAAAAATTAAGGCTTAAATTTGAATTAAAAGGGGTTAATTACTCCAATTAATCACAATTAGTTAGGACCACCTAGATAAATGTGAAAGTGCTTTAGAAAACTTTACAACACTTAAACAAAGTACACATTATGTGCATTTTATTAGAAAGGGGCCCATAAGGCTTTTTTAAGCAAATACATCCTAGAAAAGTGTGAAAGTGTGTTACAACACTTTACAACACTTTTGAAAAGGATCAATTAAGGAATGTTTTAGTCAAATAAAGGTTCTAGACTAGTGTAAATGTGTACAACACATTACAACACCACTCCAAGACATCATTAATTCAGTTTTAATGTTAATTATCAAACCATGTAAGGAAAAAAGGCTACTTTTTCCATTACTATATTTCTAAGTTGATTTCATTTCATGCAGGCCTAGTTATAGTGATTAGTTGTTCAATGCAAATCAAGTTAAGGAAATATTAAGTAAAGGGTTAAATCAATAATTGTACTAGAAAATAGTGTGGGGAAGTTTATTATTCACATGGGAGAAGTTATATCAAATGTGATCATCGCCAAATTCCTAGTCAAGCTGTGAAGGAGGTATATCTTTTTAAATCTATTGAGTGTTTGGCTAGTTGCAATTAATTATATCATTGTACAAACCATTTGTTATCATCATATGGTTATAAAATTTAAGAATTATTTGTTACTTTCATGCATGTTAATTGTACCCCTCTTTAAGTCCGGTACGACAAGAGTTAGTTTTCGAAGATATCTATGGTCATTGAGCTACCTTCGAGCATGTTTCCTTCTATTAAAATGAATATATCAAGTTATTTTAAACATTGTATATAGCACTTTCTGGGAGAGGTGGTAGCATTTTATTTTTGAGGGAGGTGGTAGAAATTTTTGGGTGAGGTTGTAGCACTTATTTTTTCAAGTGCTACTATCTTGGTAGCTTCATCCTCTAGTTTGAAATTGTTCGTATTAGAAGTAAATTGGAGGTACTATTTTGGTTTGATCGTATTTAGATTCAATGGTGGTGTTCTATTAGTGTTGCAGTCTCCAATTTGTTAGTTGGGGTCTTTTATTTGATGGGTTCTTCCAAGGGCATTAGTGTGTTTCTTTTCCTACAGTGGTTTCTTTGGGGATTCCAATGTGGGACCATCTAATTTATAGTGTTTCAAACTATAATATTACCCTAGAAATTACTGAGAACAAATTCTAGTTCTACCATGGGAAAGGTCATTTTCAGGATATATTGGCAAGGATCAACCTCAATAGGTTTTTAAGATAAATTTCCCTACTAGTTATAAATGCATAAAGTCCATAACAGGACAAGAAATCTTGCACCTTCAAGGTTAGAGGATAATATTTCCTTCTAATCTAGTTTCAATCTTCATTTAAAACTTAGAGGATATGGTACAAAGCTTCCATATAATGTAGTTAATTGTGGTCAAGGTGGTAAAGGAAGTATTTTACAAGAATAATGCCCTTCTCAGAAGTATATAGTTATATAATTTTTGGCAAGGTGAAGGTTATATAGGTGGCATTTTCCCAAGGCATTATTTGTTGCATAAAATGATTTATGTTTTGACTTATGATGCTTTGAAAATGTCCTTTGAAATGAATTGCTCTGGTTATCTCTATAGGGCTTTGAATTGCCATTATCATGAAATCAGGGGGGAGATAGTTAATAATATTAAAAAGAAATATCATGCAATTATTTTCCTATTATCTCAACAATGCCCACGTATATCATGATATGTATATCTTATGATCAAATTTTGTGGCGGTTCACAAAAAATTGAAAAACCATTATAATCTCTTGAAAAAAATTCTATTATCTTGTCATTTTAGGCTTCCATATGTAATTTGTAAACTATTATATAATATAATATATCAACAATAAGCTTTTTATCAAAAAAAGGTAATGGCATATGATTGTTCACAAAATTTATTAGAATTTATTGTTTAAAGGATAATTATAATTATTTTTAACTCTATAACCCAAGTTTAAGGAACCAGCCTAAGTATGAATACTAATTATATGTCCATGGTCAATATGTTTCAAATAAATTTCCCATTTCTATTGTAATTTATTTTGTCAAGTTATTTCATGTTCTTAGAGCTAGTAAACCAATAGCTTCCAAGAATCTAGCCAATTAGGTATATTCTATTTGTGATCTTGGGAAATTTCATGAGAGAAATTTTGTTTAAACAATATCCTAGTATGAATAAAGTATAAATCCATCTCATATTGTTAAGGAGAAACTTGTGAAATCAATCTCTTATTTGTTGGCCAACCTCATGAAACCTTCGAGCATAAGAGTTGGAAATTATTTAGATAGTATTACGAACCAGTTGGGATTTAAAAATAAACTAGTAGAACCTAATCTTTATAGCTTGGAATTGAAAAAAGTAAAAATAAAAATTGAGTAAAAGAAAAGTGAGACATCAAAAACTCAATCCTTTCAAAGTGATTTTACTATCTCCATTAAGACTACACATGTCTATCTAAGATTTGAGCTATGCTTTGATGGGACTAGACATATCTCCACCAAAGATACAAATGCTTAGTTAGCAATGAACCAATGACCGACATGTGTTTGTACTAGTTTCCTTTTATTCCAAATTTTATTTGTCAAGATGCTAATCTTGGTTGAATTTTAATAAATAATTCACATGTACACATGATTTATTCTCGTAACATATTTCTTTTCTATTCTAGGTTTTATATGATTTAGATATAATTATTGTTTCCTATGTAAATATTTTATTTTATTTAACCTTTCCCTTTTAGTAGGATATTTTGGATTCTAAGCATTTTGTAATACTTCTAGTCAAGATTCACCATTTGTTTATGTTGTTTGAAATATGTCCCTAATTTATTATGAAATTAAGGGTCCATTTAATTTTTTCTCATATTTTCTACCTTATTCCTATTTAGGTGTCACCATAAACATTTTATTAGAGATCTCCTTAAATTTATACCATTGGTGCTCTTTCCTATCTCTTCTGATTTACCATATCAATATAATTTTTCATTAGCAATATGTTGCCATATGTTTCCTAGTCAATTTTTCACATCCAATCACAATGTGACACATGTCCTTTCTTGCATCAAAATATCTAGAATGAATTAAGTAAAATATACATTCCATGAACCCAAATTTGATGTTAAAAATTGGAATCAATGATATATTAATGAATGTCTAAACCACTTTTTCTAATCTAGGCACTATTAAACATACCATGGCACACAAAATTAATCTGTTTTCTACACAAGGGTCCTCTCAAAACCTTATATCGACTTGTTGAACATGTTTAGATGTTGAAATCATGTTATGCTTTGGATTTGATGATTGAATGTATGAATTTAATGCATTGACCTCTATTTTATAGGATTCTAATGGCAACTTTATATTAAATTCCATGCATTGATGATTAGACCAATGAAGAATACAAGCATGGTGTGTTTTACTTAGATATCCAAAATGTAATAGGGAACACATATGTATCCCATTTCTTCTTTTGCTTGATTGAATGACCTAATTATTCAATATCATCCTCACATCTCATGCATTCCCCATACCATGCTATCAAAATTTAGATTTTCATGGTTGAACTACACACCCAAAGATCTCTCTCACAAGGTTTAAAGTAATATAAACAATATTGACACATATTTAAGGGTTTTATTATATAAAAATTTAAAATGTAGGAATTAGATGGATAGAATAGAGGACCTCACTAATTTCTAATATAAAGGAATATACCATTATAATGACTTAGGAAAAATAGGAATTCTTCTTCCCTTACACATGTGAATGATGGGATACATTTTATAGAATTTTTAGAAATTCTATGATTTGAAGTGTAAAGATCATATTTGGATGACTAATTATTAGATAAACATACTCAAATTTGAGCATAATAAATTCAATTTCTAAATGCAATGGTTTATTATATATTCATGTAATATGGTGATGATGAATGCATTTTCTTTCTTTCACTTATAAATACAATCATAATTTTTTTTCTTCTTTAAAACATTTCATAGGGTATACCATTTGTTGAGGTAAATCTAGAATTGGTAATATACAATATTATTATGTTGCAAAGATTACTCTCTTGCGACAATATTTGTGCTTGTTGACTATGGGTCTCTCCCTTCTTCTCTTTCCATTATTTAATCTCTCCCTTCCTTCTTATCTTCATTTCTCACTTTTTTATTTTCTTTTTCAACTAGTTAGGGTAGAGTTAGATTATAATTTCCATTAAATTGAGTTTCTCAAACTATTTATTTTGTTGAACATAGAACACCAACAAGACATTTATTATAATATCTCATTTGATACTAGTTAATTCTTGTAATTTCAAGGCCTGGTAACCTTGGGACCTTGGGGAGATTGGAAAATCTTGTTTCAAAAGATGGCTTACCCTTGACATTATAGACTATCTATCATGCAATTTTTTTGGTAAATAGATATGATTAGGTCTTGTAAATAATGTAATAGGACAATTTGAAGTAGAACATATAAAAAATTAATAAAAACCTAATAAATATTCTATTATTTGTTGTGGTGTACAATTCAACCTTTGCATATATAGGCCCACCTTGGGACCAAACCCAACAAAAAATAGTGCCTATCATCCTAGTAAGTTGTAGTAGGTGTTAACAGAATCCCCTTAAAATGGAATGAGCCTTAAAATCCATCAATAACAAGGTTTTAAAATTGAAAGAGCGATGATATATATCAACAAAAAAATAATCAAGGTCTCATACAATTCATAGCTTTATCAAGGGTACATTGTCTTGTGGGTTTTTGCATATGACCACCTAAACATATCAAAGATATGATTTCATGCAATATAGTCCATATGTTACACTAAAGGAGGGGTCATTTACAAGCATTGTCAAATTAAAATAGATAACTAAAAATTCATAAAAAAAATGATGTAGCTATCTATTTCAAACAGTAGCCTATAATGTTGTTAAATTGAATAAAAACATCAGTATGAATGCAAATATTTTGATTCACTTTGCTTATGTTGCAATCTACCTCTATGTTGTTAATTCATGTAGAATAGGAGCAACAACTAATTTTATTCAAACTTCTATCAATATTTCCATTTTAGTCATCACAATTACCCTTTTTTTTAAATATTTTTTTTTAAATTTTATTTCATTTTGTTAAGTTTCTTCATGATTTGAAGTGTTGTAATCCTATAGTGACATAAAAATATTTTCCTTTGCAGGGATTTGTAGTTGGATGATAAGCATTGTTATCAATTGCCAAACTAGATTGTGCTACAAATGTGAAGATATCAACTATCTCAAGTATAATTTTATTTAATATATTATTCTTCAAATCATTTTTTTCCTACAATGAGCTTCAAAATCTCTACAAATTGATTGACTATTTTCAGTATTGGTATAAACAAGATACTATTGAACATAAATATATGTTTTCTTTGATAAATATATGTAACTGATATAATTTTTTTCTAGAATATTGGTAATTGAACTTAATTTTTTATCATTTCCTAAAATAAGATTTGTATGTCTTAGGATGCACCCACATTCCTCGTGAAAGCATATATGTTTTTTATTAGAGGCAAAAAATGGGTGAAAGCATATATTTTGTTAGATATCTTTCAACCAATTTCTTCTTGTAAATGGTTGTTTTTTCTCTCCATTAGAAGATTTTGAGATCATTTGCTAAAATTTTTAAGGTTTTAAATATTATATGACTATCTGTAACTATCTAGTTCTATGATCACAAGTACATTTTTACTTTTATATTTTTCAATCTAATTTTTAGGTGTAATGAACATTTCAAGTTTGAAGTTTCCAATTCAATTTTTCAAAATATGATACAGTTTAATGTTGCATTCATATGTGACATTTCTATATGTTAGAAACAAACAATTTGAAGTGGTCATATGATTATGGAGACAGATAATAGATAAAATGTCACTTGTCTAACAATATTACAATTGACTTCATACATAACCTTATTATACATTAAAAATAACAAAATCAATAAATATAATCACCATAAACAAAATGATAAAATTTCTAATTTTATAGATTTGATCTAGCTCTAAAATCTCTTCAAAACAGAGAAGTAGCTACAAGGATTACAAACGAGATATTAGATATTAAATGTGGGGTAATTGCTTAATTGAAATTGGACCGTGAAGAATCCAAAATTAGAGGGATAACATTTGTTAGGAATGAATATCATTCCACGTGTCAAAAACATAGCCGTGATCTCCTTCACAATAATAGCATTTGGACCTTCACTAAAATTTGTTGAAAGGATTTAATGGAATAAGGTATGTATATGTTATGTATATGTGCAAACATATTTGGTAAAAATATATGTTTTTCTTCTACTTCAATTAATCTCATCCGGTGGACAATGATATATATATAAATCAAATATAAATTGGTAGATGAAGAACTTATGATGTTCAAGTCAGTCTTAGAGAGACACGTAGGAGGGTTTAGGAGGTGACTTAATCGTCTACCAAAATCCAGTATATGATTATTATTGAAAGGCGTACCAGAATTTATATCAACATATCACAATCATGGAACGGCTGTTTCTCTAATACAGTCCTTATCCTACAGATAACAAAATTTTTGGAATTGGATTTAATTTGAGGGTATATAAAAGTAGGATGTATGGAGGAAGATTAAAAAGGTGAAGATTAAATGTGAAAATAGAATTGATAAATAGTATGTTAATTTCAATGTGTATCTAAAAGTAAAAATTATATTCTATAATATGTATGTTGGTTTAAAGTATTGTTGTTAGAATAACAAGTTTTGTAATTTTTGGAAAAATTATTACTTATTTTAAAATGTTCATGTGGAAAATTTGAGGTTACTATCATGATCATGTCATTATGCAATTATATAGGGAAAAGTCAATTATTACATCAATATTTCTAGTGAACACCCACTATAATCTTATGGAAGTAATGTGACAACCAAAAGTTATATACCTCTTCTATTAAGACTTATGAAAAATACATTTTGATTAGATTGAATGGATGTACCAATAAAAAATGAAAGTGTCAAAGTCCAATCTCTAGTAGAAAATAATGTTTGCATTGACTTCAAGCATGCATACAAAATAGTGTCCTTTTCAAATGAATAGAATATAAATTTGTACAATGAATTATGAACCCAATAGTTTACATCAATGTAATAACACTTCACAACACAATCATTAGTAAGTAAAATGATAGATAAAGTAATCTTGATATTTTGAAACAAATTTGAAGAAAAATGTACATTAGGACACCTAATCAACTTATTTTATTTTTTATCTTTCATTGATTCATTAGCATCCAATTAATAAAATCTAACAAATGCATTACTATTCGTACCTCAAGAATTAATAATGAGATACTGTAAATACTTATTCTTATTTAAATAAAAATAAATAAATAATTGGTAAAGACACATTTTATAGTGATATCAAAAACTCTCATTTATCATCTATATATAAAAATCAGAACACAACTTACATATACTTGAAAAAAATATAACTAAATATTTATTTAAAACTTAGATGTATCTTTAAGATGTATCTTTAAATAAAAAGCCATCAAAATATTAAATTATATATTAATGTAAAACTAGTAAAAATAAATAAAATAGATCTTAAGTAAATAAAATAAATTTCAAATTAAATAATGTAAGTAAAATCATTTTTAAATAAATAAATATATATATATATATATATATATATATATATATATATATATATATATATATATATATATATATATATATATATATATATATATATATATATATAATTTAATAAAGATTTATTTATAACATTGTAAAAATATTTATCAATAATTAAAAATAAATAAGCAAATAAGTTCAAACATAAATCAAATATAATATAATTTGAAATTGTATAGTTTTATTGTAATAGAGGTGTTCTATAATGACATCAAGGAGACATAATGATGTTTCAATTATTATTTTTACTTCAAATTTGCAACCATTTATATATTAAATAATTAATATTCAAAGAAAAGAATATGTGAGACTATGAGCTAGGAGGGAGAAATTGCATGAAAAGAATGCACTAAATAAAATAAGTGCAATGATAAAGGTAAAGAGTGTGTGTGGTAGCAAAAAAATACAAAGTCAAGGACACAAATAATAAGTTGCAGGAACAATGGCATCAAAATATTAGTTAAAAGTATAATTGTGTTCTTTGTAAACTTCTTTCAATGTAAAATAAGACATAAGACATAAGAAAAAATATAAGATAAATGAGGATGAAAAGAGAATTAGACACCTGATACTTTTGATTCCTTTTACTTATATTTTTCAGAATATAGGTATGTTAGTCATAAGGAAAAATATTTTATAGTAATAATAAGTGTATATACAAAAATCAAAATATAATTAACATATAATTAAAATATAAAATAATATTTAAGTAAACAACAATAACTTTTCAAATAAAAATAAAGTAATCACATAACTCAAATGATTAAATATAGAAATAAAGCATAAAAAAAAACCTATAGAAAATTGGAGAGCTTAATTTGATATTTTATGTTCTCTTATATATTAAAAATATGGATCCAATGACCCTTAAATAGATATTATACATGGACTACTGTGTCTCTTATATGAGACATAACTCTTTGTGATTAAATATAGTTTATATTTTAACACCCTCCCATAGACTTTATTTTATCACACAACTTAACTAGATAATGGAGACCACTTATAAATAGGTTTATTAGCTACCCATCTACAAATAAAGAATATTTAGCACCAATGCTTTCTTGAAAGCATAAAAATGTATCCTTCTTTTCAATAGTTTTTTTTTTTTTGTTATGGTGGTCCTATGATAAGCAACGGTTGGTTTTGTGTTTGAGGTTGGTTTGAAGGTGTGTAGATCACTATTTGACATGTAATTGTATTTATTTTTCTTTAACATATTGCCTAGTTTTTGTTTAAAATTGTAAGTTTGTTGACAATAGTGATAAGTAATAGAGTTCTTAGATAGGTAAATTCCATTTATCTAAGACTAAAAGTGCTACTATTTTGATGCAAGAGCATCCAGTGGTGTAAGGGCAATCTTGCATCACCCAAAAATAGTTAAATTTCAAGTTTCTCAGTTTTTAGATGTTTTTACTTTTTTGGACACCCTTTTCATCATAATGAAATTCTCAATTTATGGTTTTTATTTTTGGTTCCTGGGTTGAAAGATATTACAGTTTTAGTTTCCTAGATTTGCACCTGAAAATCTTTCGAGTTAGATTTGAGGCACTTAGAGCTCCCGGATCAGCCCCAAAATTTGCCAAAATCGGTGTAGCGGATTTCAAGCATGTTATTGACTTTGAGACCTTTCCAACGGTTCAAATAGTTCGCGAATCAGAGTCCCAGATCAAAAGTTATGGCCCCGGGAAGTTGGCGCACTTTCTATAAGATACAATTACAAATGCTCTTTTGAAATTTGAACTTCATGTTGTAAATTTTGGTGCCAAACCGCCTAAACTCAAATTTGAATGTTGTTTTGGCTCCAAACTAAAGAGGAGCTCTATTTATGGGCGGGTTTCTAATTTTTTTGGGTAGCTTTTTTAGGACAAGCTCACATATTGCGAAAGGGTTATTCTGTAGCTTTCTGTAACTTGCATGTGTTGTAGAACTTGGGGATTTGAGATTCTCTGCATGTAAGAAGCTCCATTTTCTAAATAATAAAATTATTCTCTTGTTTGTGGGTTATTTTCTAAGTCTTGGGCTGCGCCCTCATCAAGTGGTATCAAAGTGGGTTTTCTTGAGCATGTGGACAGATCGCCGATCATGAGGCAGTTCACACCAAGACCCTGGTTGTGGGTCAAGGTCAAGAAAGATGCCTCCAAGAGTGGTGCCTGGTAGGCGTGGTGGTGCCAGAGGTGGTCGAGGTAGTTAAAATGTTGGTGGAAGAGATGCACTGGTAGCCCTCCAGAGATAGATTGATGCGTTACAAGAGTAGTTGAGAAGAGGGTTAAACCTGAAGGAGGAAAGTGAGGATGAAGGAGAGGAAGAAGGTTCAGATGTAGAAGAGGAAGAAGAAGCAATTGATCAAGACCAAATGCGGTTAATAAGGGCCATTTCGAAGATCAGGAAAAGACCTAGAGTAGAAGTCCCTAGTTATTCCAGAAGTCTAAACCCAGAAGAGTTGATCGACTGGATCAACGAGCTAGAAGAATATTTTGAGTATGAGGAAATAGAGGACCCAGATCGGGTTAAGTTTGCAAAAATAAAGCTGAAAGGCCATGCCAATATTTGGTGGAAAGAGGTCCAGTTGGAAAGAAATCGAAAAGGAAAAGTTAAGATCACCAGATGGGATTGCATGGTAGAGAAACTAAAGAAGCAGTTCATGCCAATGGACTACGAGTTAGATTTGTTGAAGAAATTGCAAGGGTTGAAGCAAGGAAGCAGATCTGTGAAAGAATATACTGAGGATTTTCACAAGATAATCATCAGAACGGGTCACACAAAGGCCAATAAGGAGAAGGTAGCCCGATATCTTAATGGGTTACGACTGAGCATTCAGGAGGAGTTAAGCCTAGTCAGAATGACCACCATTGAGGATGTGTACTTCAGTTTGCCTCTAAAGGTGGAAGAGAAGTTGAACAAAAGATTTGACAAGCAAAAGGACAAGGAGGTCAAAGTGGAAGGGTAGTAAGGCATCTTCAAGAAGCCGAAAATGATGATGAAAAGAAAAGTGAAGATGTGGGTACCAGCCGAAGCCAAAGGAATGACAACTTTTACCGCCCTCGTGATCAAAATAGTGGTGATCAAAGAGGTAGAGGACGAGGGAGATATGGACAAGGATCCGGAAGAGGTGGTTTCAAAGGAACGTGTTTCCAGTGTGGTGAAGAAGGGCATCGAGCCTATGAATGTCCATAACACCAAGGAAGGCGCATAAGCGCCGTAATATCGGAAGGGTTGGCGATGTAAATGAGGAGGCCCAATCTAAACATTCAGATGATGCTGAAAGGGGAGAAACCCTAGTGATTAGGAGAGCCCTAGTGACTGAGGAAAAGGAACAAGAACAGAGGAAGAATCTATTTCACACAAGGTGCAAGTGTGAAGGAAAATGTTGTGATGTCAATATTGATAGTGGGAGCACTGATAATCTGGTGTCAGAGGAGATGGTCACAAAGTTGAAGCTAAAGAGGGAAAGGCACCCGCATCCGTATTGGATTGCTTGGTTGCAGAAAGACTGCAAAGTTTTGGTCAATGAACAGTGCCTAGTAAAGTTCAAGATTGGAAGCTACCATGATGAGGTACTCTATGATATCATCCCCATGGATGCATGTCACATGTTGTTGGGGAGGCCGTGGTAGTTCGATAGGCGAGCTATACATGATGGTCATGCAAACACTTATTCCTTGAGAAAGGATGGGGTTCATCACAAGTTGAGACCCCTGAAGGAGACTAAAGAAAAGGTATGCAGTAGTGCTAGAATTTGTTATGTAGATGGACGAAAAATTTTAGAAGGTATGAAGCATAAGCGTGTGTGTTATGCATTGATTCCTAGAGTGAGTAAGGAGGATAGTGAGAAGGTTTCAAAACAAGTTTCTGGGATGTTGGATGAGTTTTAGGATATTGTTTCTGATAATGTACCTGAGGGTTTACCACCAATAAGGAAGATCAGTCATCAGATTGACTTGATTCCTGGAGCCAGTTTTCCAAATAAGGCAGCTCATAGAATGACTCCAGCAGAAAATGAGGAGTTGAACAGAAAAGTTCAAGAGTTGTTGAGAAAGGGTTTGATACGGGAGAGTTTGAGTCCATGTGCAGTACCTACAGTACTAGCACCAAAGAAGGATGGGGAGTGGAGGATGTGTACATATTCCTAAGCCATAAACAAGATAACAATCAAGTATAGATTTCCCCTACCAAGGATGGATGACCTGATGGACTGTTTGAGTGGAGCTCAGTACTTCACAAAGATTGATTTGAAGAGTGGATATCACTAGATCCGATTCGAGAGGGAGATGAATGGAAGACTGACTTCAAGACCAAAGAGGGCTTGTACGAGTGGTTAGTCCACATTGCTGACTTGTTCTTCAAAGAGGTGGTGAGGCTACATGGTCTACCAAAGAGTATTGTTTTAGATCATGACACCAAATTTGTACTTTTGGAGGACTTTCTGGAAGAAGCTGAAGACCAAATTTGTATTATTGGGTACTTTTGGAGGACCTTGTGGAAGAAGCTGAAGACAGAGTTGAAGTTCAGTTCTACACACCATCCACAAACAGATGGGCAGACAAAGGTTGTTAATAGGAGTCTAGGTAACCTACTAAGATGTTTGGTAGGAGATAAACCTAAGGGATGGGACTTGATCTTACTCCAGGAAAAATTTTCTTACAACAATTTTGTCAATAGAAGCACTAGTAGATCACCATTCTAGATTGTGTATGGAGGTAGCCCTAGAACCGCTCCAGAATTGAGGAAGATGGACCAAGAGAAGAAAATAAGTGTTGAAGCCAAATATTTTGCAGAACACATCAAGGATATACATGAGAAGGTAAGAGAACATATTAACAAGATGAATATGCAGTATAAGGCTAAGGTAGATCAGAAGAGGAGGTATAAGGAGTTTCAAATTGGTGATGAAGTGATGGTCCACTTGAGGAAAGAAAGGTTTCCAATGGGCACATATAACAAATTGAAGATGAAGAAGTTCGGTCCATGTAAAATTTTGAAGAGGCATGATTCAGGGAATGCATACGAGGTAGAGTTGCCGAATGGATTCAACATTTCCCTATGTTCAACATTTCAGATTTAACAGAGTATCATGAAGGTGGAATAGAGGAAGCACCAACAATAGGGCAGTATGGCATTCCAACACCTACTTTAGAAAGGGAGGAGATTGAAGCAATCTTGGATAGTCATGTGGGAAGGAGTACCAGAAACAGGCAGTATGAAGAATATCTAGTGAAATGGAGAGGAAGGCCTGTGGAAGATTCATCCTGGCTATCTAACACAGTGGTTGACTAGTTGGGTTTTCCTCAACCATCTGAGATGTGATGGGGTCACTTCCCAAATTACCCTAGGTGTCTGATGCAAGAGCATCCAGTGGTGTAAGGGCAATCTTGCATCACCCAAAAATAGTTAAATTTCAAGTTTCTTAGTTTTTAGATGTTTTTACTTTTTTGGATACCCTTTTCGTCATAATGAAATTCCCAATTTATGGTTTTTATTTTTGATTCCTGGGTTGAAAGATATTACAGTTCTAGTTTCCCAAATTTGCTCCTAAAAATCTTTCAAGTTAGGTTTGAGGCACTTAGAGCTCTTAGATCATCCTTGAAACTTGTCAAAATTGGTGTAGCAAATTTTGAGCGTGTTATTGACTTTGAGACCTTTCCAACAGTTCAAACGGTTCACGAATAGGAGTCCCAGATCAAAAGTTATGGCCCCGGGAAGTTGGCGCACTTTCTATAAGATAAAATTGCAAATGCTCTTTTGAAATTTGAACTTCATGTTGTAAATTTTTGGTGCCAAACCGCCTAAACTCAAAATTGAGTGTTATTTTGGCTCCAAACTAATGAGGAGCTCTATTTATGGGCGGGTTTCTAATTTTTGGGTAACTTCTTGGGGACAAGCTCGCATATTGCAAAAGGGTTATTTTGTAGCTGTCTGTAACTTGCATGTGTTGTAGAACTTGGGGATTTGAGATTCTTTGCATGTAAGAAGCTCCATTTTCTGAATAATAAAATTATTCTCTTGTTTGTGGGTTATTTTCTAAGTCTCAGGCTACGCCCTCATCATATTTTCTCTAATTTTGTATAATGTGACCTAATACAATGAACTAGGGCTTTCATATTTTGCAAAAATCATATTCTTTTTAACCAAATCATGTACTAATTCAAAATTTCCAACAAATTTCTTTATAGATTTAATGCATTTTAGAAGTAAAAATGAACAAAAGTGCACCCAAAATCAATGAACAACACTTTCCTTTCAAATGCAAACACACGTTTTTGCAAAAAAAAATGATTTTATTTTTATAAATTTTCTTTAATGTTTTAGATCTACAACATTCTAATTGAAAATAAAAATATTTAATTAATGTAGGAAATGTCGAGTTCACCAAAAGTTTTAATTCAAAAAGGAATCCTAGGTCTAGTGTGTAGATTACTAAGATCAATCCCTTTCCAAATGAACATTAGAAGCCAAATTTACAAGAGTATGAGATTGGCTAGCAACTTAAAAGGAGATCCAATATATCCTAGATTTGGTTATTTTCTTACCTTGGAAATTTATTGAATCTAATATGGATAATTTATTGAATTAATTGACAATGTAACCTAATATGAAAATACAAATTTTCTACACTAATGAAACAAAAATTCTAGAAACAAAAAGAAAATATGAGGGAAACGTACTATGCACCCATGATATGAATTTGGGGCTGAAATAGCAGGTCTTGTAATGCCCCACCACATAACCCTAGAGGACAATGCAAACACAACAGAAGCGTAACAATTTTTTTATTTTTAAAAGTGTAATAATAACAAGTAAAGTGAACTACACTTAACACATACATCCTCTAAGGTATGTGACAATGCTTACATTCGAATCCCAATACACAAAAGTAAACTAATCGATAGCATATAAAATTAATCTCATGATATAAATAACATAGATCCAAAGGCATTAAACTCATATTGTTAGTTACAAAGTACATTAAAGAATCATCCAAAGATTGCATTCATTTCACAAAGCAGTTACAAAGCTCATTTCCAAAATGAGGAAAATCATACAATAATGTTACAATTATATTGATACAAGATTCCTCCTCGAATACAAATGAGGAGTAGAACATATTCATAAGTATCCAACTAATAAAAAAGAACATAAGAAATAGAACATATTAATTGGTACATGTGAGCTCTCCAATCTCGTAGATCCCACCATCATGAACATGAAATGGGAACCCAACGATGTAAGGTGCACATTCCACCCAACCAAGTGGTACCTGAAGGCCCACCCCCCATGCTAGGAGATAGTAAAAGGGCACCCAAGGAAAACTAACAACCTCAAGAAATAGGAAACATACAATACTAAACTACACAAGTACAATACTTAACATGAAGGTTACAATGCTTCTAGAGTAAAATAATCAATTATATCAACTGCACAATACATATTGTTGTCATAGGAGGAGTGTCACATATAATTTGCTATGGGTTACCCTGGCATAATCTTCCTAGGCTACTAGACCTCCATCTTGGGTTACCCTAGTTGCCTCTACTAGCCGTCGGACCCCCATACAAACTATGCTTCTCATCTCACCTGAAGCCTAAACAAGCACTTGAGCCATGAGAGATGGATTCATTATCTTTATTCTTGTGAGAGCTACCCATTCCCTTAATTCTTTTTAAGTTATCATATTTAAACCTTCAGTGAGTTACCCTAGCACCCCTTTGTGTGTCGGACCCCCAATTGAGAGCCACTCTCCTACCAACAACACAAGGATCTAATCCACAACCAAGGGTAAACATAATGCACAAAACGGATATTAAATCCCAATCCACAATATATGTGGCAACACATCTCGTTTGTAGTAACTAGGTGTCTAAACTCAATTACAACCAAGTGCACTACCCAAGGAATACACAGGGCTAAACCTTAAAATACAACCCCCTCATAAATAATATCATATGGAAGACTTACAAAATCACAACTAACCGATTTCCCCAAAAATGTGAACAAAAGATATTGTAATTTAAATAGGCAATTCAGGCAAGTATTAAATAATATCATTAGGATTTCCTAAATCCAATTTCCATTTCAATAAAACACAATAATACATTGCTCAAATTAATCTAACCTAAATAAATCTCATTTACAAACAATAAAGAAAATTAAATCTTATTTATTTATTTCAATCTCCCTATTTACATCAATGTAGACACATGAAATTAGTATCATGCATATTTAATTAAATCACATTCACCCATCAATTAAATAAATCAAGTTTATTTGATTGATCTCCTAAGGTTATCTTTTTTAATTAAACAAATCACTTTATTTAATTATCTCCTAAAGTTTCTTCATTTAATTAACTCAAATGTATTTAATTAAATGGATAGTGCATCAATTTCCTCCCTTTTGATTTAAATAAATCCAAGTATCTAAGTCAAAAGTCAAAATCACCTAATCATCATCTTAAATTAATCAAACCATGATTAATGCTAATCCTAATCCTCTTTTCTCTAGATTTTGTAACTTGTGCACATAAATTAATTTAATTGATTTATAAATTCATCATTTTCATTCAAAATGGCATATTTGAGGGAATATTCTCCCAATTTGAATTTTTTCCCCAAATTGACATAAACATCCAACAAAGCATTTAAGAGCTCTCTTACATGTCTCTTGCACAAGTCAAACTAAGCATTTAACTCCTCTATTCATTAAATTCAAATTTCAAATCTCCCCCTCTTTGGCACATTGACCAAAATGTGCTCATTCCTCAACCATTCACATGTTGACAAATGACACCTTGTCATTGGTGGATCTTTAGTCCCACATCCTCCATGTTTTGCATTCTTCTATCCTTCTTGGTTATAAATAGAGGCCTCCTCTATTGTATTACTCCTCCTCAATCTTAGGCAACTTGATCACTTATCATCTTGTTCATCATATCATCTAGGAGCTTAGCAAGGATTAGGAAAGGGCTTCTTTCCACATCAAAGAAGTACCAATCCACTATGAGATAAATATATACCTCATGTTTTTTTATATGCTTTAGTTATCTTGTTATTAGATTGTATTTTTAAGCATGATGCATTATTTCATAGTGATTTTAATTGTTTGTTTTGTTTTAACAACTAACCATGCTAAGGTACTGTGTGTTATAGTTTAAGAGATATGCAGATTTTAGCATCCAAAACCAATATAAAATATTTTAAATTAATTTCATTATGAAAACATATAAATTGTGTATTTGCATGCACTTATTATAAAAATACATATATATATATATATATAATTTAAATATTTAATACCAATGATAATTTCCAAAATATAAAATTATATATATATAAATATTTATTTAAATTTATAAATTTAAAATCATATTAAAAATCCAAATAATAAATCGAAATCCCAATCATTAACAAGGGTGGATGATATTTTAAGGTAGGTGCTATATACACATAGTTGTACCCCATTTGGGGTCACGGCTGTGGAGGTTACGCTAGGCACAGCCTGTGAAGGCAACGCTGGGTTCCTGCCACACAGTCCGCTTCCCCTATGGGGACGGCCGTGGAGGTAGTGCCCAACCCCATACATATATTCACAATTTTTTTTAATAGAAATAAAACCTGCGATTTTCAATATTTCCATGCATATTTCATAGTCTCTTTTTTTAATATAAATTTTTCTAGAATAATTTCTATAGGAAAACTTTATAAAAATATAAATTTATATATATACATTTGTATATGTTTATGTATATATCAAAATATATACACATATATATAGGTATATGAAAAATTCATCGCTACCAATTCATTGATGGAAAATTCACTACCACAGATAATTCAATGCCAAATAAAATTTAAAAATATTTTGTAGTGAATTTTTTTGTTGGTGAATTTTTTGTGGCAGTGAATTTTCTGTGGTGGTGAATTGTTGGCAGTGAATTTTCCATCAGTGAATTGTTGGCAATGAATTTTCCTAGAGCCATATATATATATATTAATCAACATGAATTTTTCAATCGGGCAAACAACTTTTACAAAAAGTTTTCTACAAGAAATATTTACAAAATTTCACAGAGTTTTTTTCAATTTCCCAAGCCAAAGAAAATTAATTGGGAAAACAAAATAAAACAAAATCTTCTACAGGATGATCTTTTCCCATGGAAACAACAATTTCCACAAACAAATTTTGAGAGGAAGACTTTAAATCCATTCCTACAGAGATTTTCCAAATCTTTTATTTCTTTTTACCTCTGGGATTTCTATTGTTTAAAAACAATTTCCTATAGAGGCTCTCAAATTTCACTGTAAAATTCATCTAGGTATTCTATTTTTAAAAATCAATTTCTATAGAAGCTTAAAAATTTTCATAGTAGTTTTCCAAACACAACAATCTTTCAAATTAAAAAATTTGTTAAAGCTTCTACACAGTAACATATTCTTCTTGTACAGGCAATCTTTTCCAAGACAACTAATTCTAATAACCTTTTCTAATTTGTATTGCAATAAAAAAAATAAAGAACCTATTTCAGATGCTTGAAGAATTGAAGTTTGAAGTAGAGCCTCACCTTCAGATTCCAAAATTATCAAAAGCCTCTTCCAAAATAATCCTCTTTTCCAAAAATTTGAAAATAAAACTAGAGCCAAATTTTCCTGAGAACTTCTTTCCCAATCTTCAACAACCTCTCAAAATATATTTTCTCATTGTCATGAAGTAGCCTCTTTCCTCTTTCAGTTAATGCAATTAATCTCTTTGAGAATTAATTCCCAACAATAGTGTTTAATTAATTTTTCTAACACATGTCACAAACAAAATATCTTTTCCAAAACAAATCACAGATATTTCCTCCAAGATAATTACAAGATATTTATGCACTTAATAACTCACAATTCACATCTTAATTTCTAATTAAATTTAATCTAATTAATTGAATCACTTTATAAAATAAATTTAATCACAAAGATTAAATTACTTTACAAAATAAATTTAATTTAATTAATTAAATCAAATATAAAGCTTCGAACAACATTAATCAAAATTAATTAAATAATCACTTGAAAATATTTTAAGCATTAATTAACATTAATTTCCCACAGAACATACCTTGCAAAATAAATAAATGACAAGGAAAACATGGACGACATGACAAAAAAGCATACTAAAACAAGGACTGACGACACACTAGGACTAGGGTTGTGGCTTTATAAGGAAACTTCGTTACTATCTCCCAATCAACTATTCTATTGGGCAATGGACACACTCAAACTTATGAATCTAGGTGGAGTCAATGTCCTATACCACCAATCCTACAATAAAACATGTCATACATATATAGAAATCATGAATCAAACACACCGTGAAGAGAAAATCATGGAATTGCAAGGCGCTTACAAGCTAGTGATGCAATCTCGTTCCCTTCACCAATATAGTGTCAAATCAAAACTGATAAAATTAAAAAATCAATTAACTACAAATGAGCATATATCAATATTAACTCAATTAATCAACTATGATAACCAAAAAGCATGTCATGATCAATAATCATCTATAAAGTGTACCATCAAATCGCAATATGAAAACCATCATTGCTCCAATGTCAGCAATCAAATAATAACAACATAGTATCATGGTCTATCAAATTAAAATCACTATTTGAAAATATAAAAAAATTGGAGGGGTACTACAGGTCTAGAGCATGGCACTCTCTACATTGGCCTTCATATTATTAGGATTTGATTTACCAAGCTTGTAACACCTCATCTACCCTCTACGATTCTGCTTTGCAACTTTTTACCTTCAAATCTGAACCTACATAAATCATAGCAAAGAGGGGAAAGGGGTGGTTATATAAGACTTTTCCTAAGTCAAACCCTTGTTTTGGTATTTCTACCTCCATAAATAGTTGATTGATTGACTAATAAAAAGTGTGTAATATTAAACTTAAGTTCATCTAAGGGTCTAATGAGCTAAAGTGCTAAAAATCCTACTCAAATGACTTAGAGAATGATTCTTAATTGACATAAATGATATAAACCCAAGAGAAAGTCAAATACCCTTAGGAAATATAAAATATAATAATAACTTTCATAGGGAAACAAGTAAATCAAAATCTCAAGATGAGAACACTCTAAAAACAAGTCATTAGGTGCTTCCAAGAATCTAAAGTTATCTCCAAAACCTATATTCCATTATATCTTCCCATTGGCATCAAACTTCCATCACTGTGACAACTCAAGGATAAATATGAAATTCTTCTTTGAAAATATATAATAATGAATGTATTTTGGAAAAGTCTTGTTGTAATAATAATGCTTGTTCTAATTTTGAAATAATGATTCATGTTTATATAGTGGAACTTAGAATAAATTAAAGTGTAGGCTGACTCATTTAGTTTTTAATATTTCGGATTAATTTATTGGCAAGGCTCAAATTTAAAATTACATCTCCATAATTAGAGACCTAAAAAATGATAAATTAAGTTTGTTAAGAAAAAAGGCTTGTCTAGGGCATGGGGCACCCTAGTCCAGCTCTTGCACACTTAATAAAACTTAATTTGGGTTTTTAGGGTCTAATATAATCAAGACTTAGATCCAAGATGAGAGCATTTGTCAAAGTTGATTTAATGTTTAATAAACAAAACTTTTTCTAGGATAGTATATACACATTCTCCTAGGTTGATAAGTAAACTTATGGCTAGGGAATGTCTCAAATGCACAAATGGATAGGTCACAAGAGCAAGTTCCAAATAGAACATAAAAATTTTCTTTCACCTTAAAGGTGGTGCAATTTTGATGCTACACTTTTGTCCATCATTATCCATAGTAATATTTTCTTCATAGTTATATTGATCAAGGAAATGAAGCATTACCAATGATGTTTACAATCAAAACATTCACATATTTAGCAACAATCTCTATGATCAATTTCAACACTGATCTTTGTGACCCAAACCTTTACAAATTTAGCAATGATCTTCACAATCAATTTCAATAATGATCTTTGAAATCAAAACCTTCACAAATTTAGCAATAATCTTTTTGATCAATGCTACAACTATTCAACAATGATCTATTTGATCATTCAATGAGTATCCCTTGGAATGTGTATTCTTTCATAAAAATATTCATATACGCCAATAGAATAGATGTTGGGTGTCACTTTTTAATTATTCAATGATTAACTTGCATTTTTGAATAATGATGGTTTGACTTTAAGATGGATTATATTCACTAGGTACTTTTTAATTATTCAATGATTAACTTCCATTTTTGAATAATGATGGTTTGAATTTAAGATGGATTATATTCACTAGGTAGCAATCTTTAGCCAAGTTACTAAAAATGATACATCTTGATATATAATAGCTTGATATCTTATCATTCTCTCTTATTAAAGAGAAATAATATATCCATGTTGTAGTGTAGGAAAATGCATACCTTTGCATTTTCACACTTTTTTGGGCCCACCTTGCTTTATTCATCCTTATTTATGTCTTAATTGGTCCTGTTTTGCATCCACAAGCCTAAAAAATTGTATCTTTTTATGGCTAATCCCGAAAAAGATCAAAGGATAAATGATAATTTACTAATTTTGGCTATGTCCTTGAATTTTGGACTAGGACTCAAATGTCACCTAGGGAGTATTTGTCCTCCAAAATTCTTGGGACCCTTATTTTAAAAGCACCTTAATTGGGCCCCTTTTTGGAGTCTATGCCCTAATTTTCAAGCCTCGAGACTAAGATGCCACCTAGGGCATATTAGTTCCCCTCAAGTTATTTTTAGGGTTTAATTTCAAATCTTGGTGGGATTTAGCCTCCTTTAATTAATGAATTCATTTTTTGGCTTGGTGTGGTGTAATCTTGGGATATTAAGCATGGATAAGTATAAATACAAGGTTCTTTCACTCATTTTTCACCAAGCAAGTTGATGAGAGCATTCCTAAGGAAATTTTATGAGATCAAGAGCATTAAAGAGCAATTCATTGAGAATTCGGAGCCATCAAAAAGATTCAAGCATCATGTTAAAGATATTCTTGTAGCATGTGTGTTTTTGAGCTAACATTTGTGATGTAGGGTTTTGACTCGAGCAAGCAATTCAAGTCAAGATCTATCAAGCATTGCTTCCATTCAAGATCTACATTCAAGCTAGCCACTTCACACAAGTTTGTAGATTTCATAACAAGGTTTTGGTGAGTTGCAACATAGCACTTTTTTCATTCATAATTTCCCTCCATTATTCCATTTCATTCCAAGGTTTAATTACCAACAAGGGGTTTGACCAAGGAAAACCCCCATTTACTAACAATCAACAAGTTTTTCTTCTCTTGGGTGTTTGTTTTTGTAGATTTAGGCTGAAGAACATTTGGAGTGCAAAGTTGCAAAGTTGCATTTCAAGTTTTCATCTTCATGAAAAGTTTCCTATAGGCTAAATATGGAAGTTTCAAGACCTAAGATATGAGAAGAAAGAAGTACAGACGCTGGACCTCAGGAACACATTTTGAGATTGTAGAAATTCAGATTGGGACTAAGAATAAAATAAGGATATCTTAGTCCTCCCTAGCATATTCTGATAGCATTTTTGCATTTCCAAAATCCTTATCACATTTCCAAAATTCCTAGGTACACACATCCTAACTTTCTATTAGTTAATTCTATCATTTGCACTCATTATTTGGCTTGCATTACTAGGTTTTTGTGATTTGAATGTTAAGTTTTCTTTTCCAAGCTTTTGATTGGTGGTGAACCCCTCAAAGCCTAAGGAATCTTCTTAGGTCTCCCTTGTTGAGAATTGGCTCACCTTTGTGTTGATAGTCAGACTAATTTGGGATCCTAGGTTTCCTTGAATAAACCATCCCCCTATAGGAAAAATTATGGATTAGGGATTTCATTCATGTATTGTGAGTCCCTTTTCACCATTTCATTTTCCCAATGGTTAATTTTGGTGAACCCGACATTATGACATTCATTTTCTCATTTGGAGTTCATTAAGGTCCTAGATCTAGGTTGCATTCATTCTTGCATTGCATCTTGCATTAGTGAATGGACATCTAGGGTTTCTCATATTTGTATTAGTGAAAGTGCATATAGGTTGCATTCTTGATTTCTTGTGTCATCTTATCTCATTGAAAAACTAAAAAGTGCATTGTCAATCATCCTAATTGTATTTAGGAACATTGCTATTGCATTTAAATTTTGAAAAACTTGCATTCAATTGCTTGGCATTAGTTACTTTTTCTTGCATTCATTTAGGCAATATTTTGTTTCTAAACATTAGGTCCCTGATTGGGAAATCTAGGAACACTATTATCAACTCATATTTTTCTATTTTACTAAAAGAACCCTTTACTCAAACTAAAACACCCTTATTGGCGTCTTAGTCCCTCTATGGGTTTTTGGCTCAGAACCCTGTCTAAGTTGTTTGTTGCCTGTTTTAGTTTCTGGAACCTCATATTTTCATCAGTAGGACCAAGAATCCCCCGTTGGTGTCTTAGTCCCTATTGAATTTGAAGTGATAGTTTTTAGGGTTTAAATTTACTTTTTTGTACTTTTTTTTGCTACAATTGGTTATCTGTTTCAGTGGGTTGACTTTTTGTTTCATATATTTTAGTAAATCTAGCTTAAAGTGGTTCATTTCATGCATTACTTCATTCCAAATTTCCATTCACAACATTTTATTGCATAGTATAATCAGTAAATTACCTTGTTTGAAAAATGAAAAATTGCATCTACACATTTCATTTTAGGCCTTTACATTGCATTTTGAGTTTGCATAGATTACTTTTCACAAATGTTGGTATCGGTCTTTTCCAAGTTTGCAAAGAAAAAATTTGTCAATAAGCATGTTAGTCATTCATTCAATATATTCCCTACCTGTGAGAATCTCTTAGTGTAAGAGAGTGAAAATGTTAACACTTGCCTTAAACTTACGCCCCCTTCTATCTCTCCTATTTTTGTGGATGATGTGATAAAAGAGAATACAAACATAGATAACTGTGATGATAATAATTTTTCTTATCCCGATACATCTTCTTTTAGTGATGAAGGTATCTTGGTGAAAAAAGATACAATCATTGAGAATCATGAAGGTCTTGCTTTTCCTTCTCCTCGTCCCCTTTGGGAAGATATTTTGGCACAAGAGAATGAGATCATAGACACATTTCTCAACATCACCTTACCTAGCATCCATTCATCCCTTTCTTGTGAGAATTTCCTATTGAAAGAAGATGAAAACAAAGATAAACATGACAATCACATTTATTCCTCTCCTAGTAACTATCCTACTTACGAAGTTGATACTTTGATTGGTGAGAATATTGTGTCTCTCTTCCCCTAGGATAGACCTTATTGAACAATACATTACAACCATTGATAACTCCGTTACTTGTGGTGAAGTCATTTTAGAAGAGCCAACCTTTGAATGTCATGAACATTTAGTTTGTAGTTCTCCTAAAAACTCTCCTCCTTGGGAGGATATCATGGTGCAAGAAAGCTTGAACATTGACATATGTAAAGGGGATTCATTAGATGAAGTTGATGAAGTGACATCAGACTCCTCTTCACTAAGATATTAAATGTAAATAGCGACAAGTTTGGTGAGGTTATGATGACACAAAATGGATCTCGTTTAATTAGTGAGCTTCCTAAGTCACCTCCCATTAGTGAATCACATAAGAAACTAAGAGATTTATTGAAATCTACAATGCAATCTAACAATGTTTTCCAACAACCAAGATATAACAAAGTTGCTCAAACATGTAGGGGACCACAAATCACTCTCACAACATCACCATTGCCTCAACTTATTATGCCTAGTATTGAATATCTTAAAAAGACCCCCACTAACATATCCATATGGTAGCTCATTCAATGATCACCTATATACAAGTGTCTATTTCAATAAATATTGCAAATAAAGTAGGAGGAGATTCAATCTTATGTGAAATTGAATAATGTAACATCCTCCTTTCATCTCACACAAGTCACACAATTAGAAATCACATTCGCTAAACATGAATTTCCCTCACTTGAGATTAAAAAGAAGAATGAATCCTTAATGGTAAAGGTGATCATTAATGAAACTATAGTTAGGCACACTATCATAGACAATAGAGCATAAATTAATGTTTGTAGCATTGACCTCCTAGACAAAATTGGCATGGACAAGAGGCTTATTCAACCTAATGATGATCATATTCGTGGCTTTGACAATGTTAATTGGAAACCACTAGGAATGATCACATCACCTATTAAGGTTGGACCTGTAGTGTTGCCTACCCCTATCCATATCATGTTAGGATCCTTTTCATACAATATTCTCCTAGGGAGACCATGGATTCATGCTATGAAAGGGGTCCCATCTACTCTTCACCGTACAATGAAATTTTAGTACAATTCAACAAGATATACATGGTTGAAGCAGATGGATGAAGCTATGAATCATACAATCACAACACTTCCAAGTCCCCTAATAATTTCATTCCAAAATCAAAAGTTGAACCTATACAAGTTGAGGCTAATCCTTCACCTACAATAAAACTCTTTAGTGATAATTGGGGGTCGGTAGATTTGACACCTCCTTTCAATAGAGAATCCAAAATCTCACCCTCAAAATCCAAAGAGTCATATACCAGCGATTCATTTTCAGATACAAGTTCTAATGATGATCGAGGCTTTACGACTCCCCTTATAAAAGAGTTCGAGATATCACAATCTAAACCAAAACAACCTTGTGTTCCATTCACTCAACTTAGTTTGAAAACATTACCCCATAGTCATGATGGGGGCTATATAACTCCCATATCTCATGGGGGGATGATGCATCACCTTAAAAAGGATTTATGTTCTCATGAAGAAACCAATCCTTCTTAGAAGCATAAACCCCCTTCATTTGAATTCAAATATTGTTATGGTACTGGATACAATCTCCCTCCTACACATGGATGCAATGAACACATGAAGAAAACTGACATACCATACTCTTTTCAAAAAGATCTAGGTTTACCTCCCTTATCTTCATTTTTATCTTAAGCCTTAACATTTAGTGTGTTTATGATATCTTGCATAAATAAAGGAACATATTCTACTATTGATCAAGAAAGTATCTTGTCGAGACTCCTCCACGATTGTTTGATATCTCTCCCTCCAAGAACACGAAAGGAATTTGACTACAAGAGTTCATTTTGTGCCTATCATAGAGTTCATTGTCATTCTACTAATGAATGCAAGCCTTTGAGAAGTAAAATCCAACATCTTAAGGAGTTTGGTGCTCTTCCTTATGTGGGGGCACCTAATTCCTCTAATTGATATTGATTTTCACTCTAGCATGTTTCTTGTTAATCATTTTGGCTCACCCCTGTACTGCACTAAGTTGGGGCAAGGGGTTAGGTAACCTCCTTGTACGTCACTTATCGTTGTCCTTTCTAGCTAGTTTACTACCTTCCATGTATATGTAAGAGCAAGCTTGGGATGTGGACGACATGCCCTAAGTTGGCTTGCATGTGACATACTGAATTATACATTTTGCAAGAAACCCCTTCCCTTCGAGCATGACATAGATAATTGGAAACATATGACTTGGCATAGGGCTTTCTGAGTAAGCTCTCATGTCTTCTTCTATTATAAATCAATTTCTCACAGTAATGATATTAGCAACCACTTTAGAGTGGGGGAATACATCAACACTATGTTTCATGGTGCGATTTTCTTCCTTCCTTCAATGCGTTCCTTTCTTGCTGGTGTCATTGGGTTTGATTTCCTTTGAGTGTGATATTTCTTTGACTTGTCCTCTCTTGGAAACATTAATTACAATGTTCCCTAAGATGAGACCTTGCTTTTGTCCTCTCTTAGAGATGTTAAGCATAATGATCCCTAAGATGAGACCTTGCATGAACTAAGCAAAATCCCTTTGAACATCCCTCTTTCTTGTTGTGTTTCATTTTTGTACCTTATTAAAGTCATGGAGGTATGGCTTTGATATGGTTTCTTGGGGCTCACCTAGTGAACAACTAGCTTCACTAGCCCTTGTGAGCATGCATTTTCTTTTTGTCCTTATCATAGTCATGGGGGTATGACTTTGATATGGATCTCAATTGTGGCTCACCTAGTGGACAACTAGCTTCACTAACCCTTGTGAGCATGCATTTTTTTTGCATAGTGGACAATGTGTTCCACTTGTAAACATTTTTTGGAAAAATAAGCCAGGCCCAGTCTACAGCTCATTGGATAGCTAGTCGAAGCTTGATTTGTTGTATTCTTCTTTTTTTTCCTTTTCCTATATTTGATAGTGTATGCTTATGATCTAGTTATGGCTTCGTATATCATGTGCAAGTGTGTTCCTTTATGCCTATGTTGGTTTTTCATAGGATCTTAATCCTGGGGGCTTAGCCACCCTATTGGTTATTATCATCTTATCTTACTAGCATTTGTAGATTTTAACCCCTCTTAATTGCGTCATTGGCTACTTTAGTGTGAGTTTGAAGAAAGTTCATCCTCTCACTAAAGTGGGGGCTAAATGTAGTGTAGGAAAATGCATACCTTTGCATTTTCACACTTGTTTGGGCCTGCCTTGCTTTATTTATCCTTATTTATGTCTTAATTGGTCCTATTTTTCATCCACAAGCCTAATCAATTGTATCTTTTTATGGCTAATCTTGAAAAACATCAAAGCATAAATGATAATTTACTAATTTTGGCTGTGTCCTTAATTTTTAGAATGGGACTAAAACACCACCTTGGGCGTCTTTGTCCTCCAAGGGTCTTGGAAACCTAATTTTAAAGGCACCTTAATTGGGCCCCTTTTTGGACTCTATGCCCTGAGTTTCAACCCTGGTGACTAAGATGCAACCTAGGGCATCTTAGTCCCCCTCAAGTTATTTTCAAGATTTAATTTCAAATCTTGGTGAGATTTAGCCTCCTTTAATTAATGAATTCATGTGTCAGCTTGGTGTGGTGTAATTTCAAGATATTAAGCATGGATAAGTATAAATACAAGGTTCTTTAACTCATTTTCACCAAGCAACTTGATGAGAGAATTCCTAAGGAAATTTTATGAGATCAAGAGCATTTAAGAGCAATTCATAAAGCATTTGGATCCATCATCAAGATTCAAGCATCATGTCAAAGATATTCTTGCATCATGTATATTTTTTACCTAACATTTGTGGTGTAGGGGTTTGATTCAAGCAAGCAATTCAAGTCAAGATCTATCAATAATTACTTCCATTCGAGATATACATTCAAGCTAGCCACTTCACACAAGTTTACATATTTTGTATAACAAGGGTTTGGTGAGTTATAGCATAGCACTTTGTTCATTCATCATTTCCCTTCATTATTCCATTTCATTCCAACGTTTAATTACCAACAAGGGGTTTGACCAAAACAAACCCCAATTTACTAATGTTCAACAAGTTTTTATTTTCTTAGGTGTTTGTGTTTGTAGATTTCTAGGTTGAAGATCATTTGGAGTGCTAAGTTGCATTGCAAACTTGTCATCTTCATAGAAAGTCACCTACAAGCCAAATCTAAAAGTTTCAAGACCTTAGATCTGAGAAGAAATAAGTGAAGACCTTGGACATTAGGATCACATTTCAAGATTGCAAAAATTCAGATCATTACTAAGAATATATTAAGGGCATCTTAGTCCTCTTGGAGGTATTTTTCAAAGATTCCTTTAGATCTGGTTCTGACATCCAAAGATTCCATGTTTTCCCTGAAAAAAGTAGCGAGACTAAGAAGATAGTAAGGGTTAGTCCTCCCTTGCATATTCTGACAAAATTTCTCATTTCTAGAATCCTTATCACATCTCCAAACTTCCCAAGTACACACATGGGTATGTGCAAGATCATGATGGGCCAAAAAGTGGCAATATGATGGGTATGTGGCTGATGACTTTTTTTTACCCAAATTTGATAAAACAAAAAGGGCTTTTAAAGGAGATTCTCAGCTTTCAACCAATATAAATTATTCTTTACTTTGAATTTAATAAATAATTATTATTCATTTTCTATTTGAATTGCGACTAAAGTCCTGATTGATAGGCTAATTGAAAAGTATCTATAGCTTTCAAACGGTATCATTCTTTTGAATCTAAAACATGCATCACATTGTATGCTTGGCATATTATAGGATTAAAAAAAAAATGAATTTCATGAAGTTTTGACCACTTGTTAAGGTGGTCAAACATACGAGTTTTATACTTTTTTAAAGTTGTAATAAAAAATTCATAATTAATTATTTACTTAAAAAAAAATACAAAAAATATGCATCACATCGAGACATGATTCCTCTACTTATATCTAAAATCTTATAAAAAAATATTATCATTTTATTAATGTTAGGGTGGATAGACATACACCTACTTCTTGTTTTTTCCCTAAAATTTAAGTACTACCGCATTGAAATTTCAAATTTTTACCAAATATTTTTTTTTTTATAAATAAACCTAGTAGTTTAGAAACTACATTCAATTTGCTACAGATTCTATTCTTACATATTTTTGAAATAATATAGATAACTTATTCAAATTTTTACATCAAGTTGCCTAACTCTGATTTTTCTGAATTTTTTGTCACTTAAGGCCTTGTTTTTTCCATGATGATCCTGCACATACCCACATCCTAACTTTATGTTACTTAATTATGTCATTTGCACTCATTATTTTTCTTGCATTACTAGGTTTTTGTGAGTTGAATGTTAAGTTACCTTTTCCAAGCTTTTTCCTGGTGGTGAACCCCTCAAAGCCTAAGGAATCTTCTTAGGTCTAGCTAAGTGCAAGAAGTTAAGTCCATGAAATGTGGAAGTTTTTGCCTTAGCCAAAAAAATGAAATTGGCATTGCAAAAATGGGATCATGTTTAGCTTTGGGATCCCAAGCATAAATTAAAAATAGGATCCCATTTTTTAAAAAACGAGACCCCACTTTTAAAAATTTTTGTTTTTGAAAAAATTTCAAACTGAGATCAAATTTTCAAAACGGGACCCGTTTGAAATTTTTCCATAAACAATTCAAAAATGAAAAGTTTTCAAAACGGGATCCCGATTTGAAAACTTTTCATTTTTGGAAATTTCTATTTTTGGAAAATTTTCAAAATGGGATCTCATTTTTAAAATTTACAAAAACATAAATTTCTCATTTTTGCAAATTTTGAGAATGGGATCTCATTTTGTAGAACCATAAAAAAAATATTTTTTATGAAACAGCATCTCGCTTTACAAAACAGGATCCTGTTTTGTAAACAGGATCCTATTTCCAAAAAATTGAAATTGGATTTGCTTTGTGGTTAGGTTTTTGCCTTGTATTTTGGTTAGGGAAAAGTATTGGGAATCTGATACTAGGCCTTCAACCTGGTTTGACCTGCAAGTTGACGGTCCTAAGAATGTCAAAGAAAAATACCAAGTTTGGACATGTGCTTGACAACTTATTTTGCAAAAAAAATTCATGAAATTAAAACCCATTTTAGATGAGACAATGCAGATTCCAAATATGTAATTTTTTTTACAATTGGATTATTTTTTCTATTTTTCAATTAATCTTTGATAAAACTAGTTCATAATCTTTAAATATCAGAGTTTTTTACTATTTTAATAACTTTTGATCAACATAACATTTTTATGAATGGATGGCATGGGAACAAACTTCAGACAATTCTTTTCAATTTTAAAAAAGAAGAAGATAATTTTAGGTCATCTTATGTGTGTCGTACATGATAATTTTTGAAAATGACAAATATGCCTAATAAAAATTTAACAAAAAAAAAATTCAATAAAAAATTAAAAAAAAAAATAAAGAACAAGCTTTTCAGTAAGTCACAAATATTTTTCCCAAAAGGATTTAGAAAAATACAATAATTTAGGTCAAAATATGGATGTCGTACAAGTGCATGGTATGGTAAAAAAAATGACTTTTAAATAGAGGTTTCTAGAAACGCCTGTTGAAACTCAATTTGTACAATCTGGGTATTGAAATAAATTACATAATTGGAAACTAGACTTCAAGTACTACATTTTATGATTAGTGACTTTTTTGAAAATTCCATCTCTAAGTGCTTCAAATTTTAAGATCAAATGTGTCAAATTCTGAAAATCAAGAAAAACACTTCCACTTTTTGGCCAAAAAGTGGACTCAACTTCTTGCCAACACCCATCTCCCTTGTTGAGAATTGGCTCACCTTTGTGTTGATAGTCAATCCGATTTGGGATCCTTGGTTTCCTTGAATGAACCATCCCCCTATAGGGAAAATTAAGGATTAGGGATTCTCTTCTTGTATTGTGAGTCCCTTTTCCCCGTTTCATTTTCCCAATGGTTCACATGTTAAAAAAATAGTGATGCTAACTCAAAATTGAACCACATTGAGATATAAGTCTACAAATATATCACATCTTCCTTGGGAAAAAATTCCTCATTTATTGTTACTCTTTTTATCATTCAATCTATGTATGTCTTTGTTCACTATATTTTAATGCAAGGATTTCTCTAACACAAATAGGGCCACACCAATCTTTAATGTGGCAGGAAACCTCCAATTTCTTTTATCACCAAAAGAATAATTGTATGACTGTAAATATCACACTGGGCTTCTTCAATCATGGAGCACATAATCTCTCATGTAGCAACACTTAAAATAGAGATAATATGATGGATTCAAATGAAACAAGAAAAGATGAATTTGATTGTAGTGATCTCTCCATTGTGGTTATATGGTGTATCCTTTGTATCAAATACTTGTCTTCAACTTGTTATCCTTTCCTCCATTTCGATTCTCTAATGACTCATATGAGGGAATTTATTAATTATTTATCTTCATAGGATAGAATCATGTCTACTCTTGCAACTCTTAAAAAGGAATTTGAATGCTAGAAATATTTTTTTCCTTCACACGTGGATACTTCTATTGGTTGTGTTTCTTTCTTCCTAGAATAGACTACAATTTCCACATGATTATCTCCTTGAAATATAAGAATACTATTACTTATCTTCTTCTTATTCATGTGACCTCCTTCAAGGGTGGATTTTTCTTTTCAAAATGATGCTATGATTTATTTATCCTCGGGTAGAATATTTCTAACCATGATCTCCTTCTTTCATAATGGCTAGGCTATGACCTCTTTCACTTGGTAGTGATTAATATTCATTTAATATCTTCTAAAACTCAAATTTTCCCTTTTAAAAACCCAATTACCTTGTTCAAGTGATTTCTTCTTAAAATCTATGATTAATAATTGTGAAACTTAACTCTTGTCTTCCACATCTCTTGTCTTTAGCGACATACTACTTCATAAGTAATATAGTATGATCAAATTTAATTGGTGGGTTGGTTGTTATTTCCAAACCTTGATCAAATAATTATCTTTTCAATTTTGCAACTACATTCTATAACTTGATAGTCCCAATGCCTACCAATTTCTTAATTCTTCAACTTCAACCTTGCTCTTTAAAAGCATGATCAACTTGAACTCTTAATATACATTTCTCTCATTATATTTTTTATATCTTATTTTCATTTGTGGTAATCTAGCTATGATGCCATGCAAAAAATTGGAGAGCTTAAATTGATATTGTTTGTTCTCTTCTATATTAAAAATATGGATCCAAAGAACCTTGAATAGATATTATAAATGGATAGGTGTGACTCTTACATGAGACATTGTTCTTTGCGCTCATATATAGTTTATATTTTAAGACAAACAAACACAATTTTTCATTTTACTTTGTTAACAATAAAAAATAAATATATACAATAAATTAATTAATTTGTATTTAGTCAAGAAATTATTATTCATTTCTTAAATATAAGGATGTCAAAAAGAACTATTATATACTTCTATCTTATTTTTTAATAGTTTCTTTTGACATTGAAATAAATAATAATTTCTTGAGTAAATACAAATTAATTTATTTATTGTATATATGTATTTTTTATTGTTAACAAAGTAAAATGAATAAAAGAATGAAATACTTGCAAAGTAAAATAAAATAATTTGAAATGAGATTTCAAATTTAATCAATATTTTTGAGTCAAAATTGGTCTTTTGGAATCAAAATTAGTATGTTTTGATTATAAGGGAAAAACAGGTTTTGAATCAAAATTAGTATGTTATTGATGTATTGTAAAGTTTAATTTGAGGGTATCCAAGCATAAGATGTGTGGAGGAAGATAAAAAGAACATAAATACAAACTAAAATTGAATATATAAATAGATTTGACAAAAGACATGTTACTGTTGATGTACTTTATTTGATGTATTTTTAAGTTTAATTTGAATGTAAGCGACAAAAAAAAAAAGAGTACAATACGTGGAAGATAAAGAGAAGATGAACATAGACTAAAAATTAAATATACAAATTGACTTGAAAAAGACAGATTTTAATGTTACTTCAAAAGTGATCCCCACCGTATGAGTTTGGTCCAACTACATGACACAAAAAATCTAAGATGCAAATCAAACAGGCTGGATGAATCTTTGTGGCCCTCCACTCTGAAAAGCATTTTTCTTCTGTGAAAGAGCAATCTCAATCACCATCACCACCACGGCCAACGTCTAACACTAATTATCTCTGCTTTATACATGGAATTGGACTTTTGTTTCTGATTTTTCCTCGTTAAGTCATTCTCTTTCGTTTTCATGAAGAAAGAAAACGGAGATGATCATTAGGTCAACAAATAATGGAATTTGTTATTTTACCTGTCTACATATACAGAGCCATAGTGGTGAGTGTGTAGAATTATGGAGATGAGTTGGAAAGGAAAGTTAAAGAAGGGGGCATGGACGGTTGAGGAGGATATTCGTCTCCTACGCTATATTAAAGCTCATGGTGACCGCCGCTGGAGCAAATTGGCTAAGGAAGCTGGTACTCCCTTCTTATCATCATTATCAGTAATTTCTTTTCTTTTCCTGTGTTTGTAATCGTAACACTGTGTATGTACTAATTCAATCCTTGCAAGTTGAGAAACAGGTGCAATAAATTAATTTAGCTTTCATCATGTCTGACGATTACGACCGCGTTCTGTTCTGATCTCTGTGGAATATTTTAAATAGCAGTGGAATCTATGGCAAGTTGCAAATAGTTCTTTCCATACAAACTGTACAAATCTTTTATCTGGAAAATTTGAGGCTATATACATAGATTCTCAGGAATTTTGTCCCAGTCAAGATGAATAGGTTAATTAAATCACAAATCGCCCATCTCTTACTCTTCCTTGACTGTTTTAGATAATATTCATTTTTTTTTTTTTTAAATTATATGTTAAATCTTCTGTTATTTTGATGGTAAGGAGTTTGGATCGTTTCAAAAATCCGTCTTTACTCTCTATTCATAAAATTAATTATCTTATTGTATATATAATTGACAAAATAAATTAATAAATATAAATATTTTAATTCTATCTTTTAATAAGATTTATTTTATTTTAATGCTATATTGTACAAGTTAGCCCATCATTAGATGTATATTTTACATAGTTGCAGAAAATTAGAAGATGAGAAACATAAGAGCTATTAATAATTCAAGTTGAGAGTAAAACATTTAAAAATCTTTGTCTTTTTGGTGTTTCTTCAATTGATTTTATGAATTACATTGTTTACTTAAACTAATAGGTTTGTAGAAAACCTCTTGAATTTGTATCTTAACAATTGTTACTTTAAAAATAATTTAATATTTGATTTTACATTTTATTGCACACTTCGGCATTTGTTCAAGTCACTTCATGTATCATCAACTCAATTCATTTCACAATATATAGGGCTACAAAGATGCGGAAGAAGTTGTAGACTGAGATGGGTAAACTATCTTCGTCCTGATATTAAGCGTGGCAATATTACTCCTCAAGAAGAACGCATCATTATTGACCTTCATGGCCGTTGGGGTAGTAGGTGGATTATTTAATATTTATCTATTTTTTTAATTCAAATTCTAAGACTTGCTAGCATATTTTCATTATATTGCCTTAGTAAGAAAGAAATTTCATTATATTTAGTATTAAATAGATTTTTCGTGTACTTCTTCAGATGGTCACTAATAGCAAAAGGGATCCCAGGACGTACAGACAATGAGATAAAGAACTACTGGAGGACTCATTTGAAAAGGAAGCTTCTAAACTCAACACAAATCCAAGGCATTAGTGGTCAAAATTGTAGTCCTCAACAACAAGTGCAAGCTAAACAAGCAATCCTCCCACAACAAAGCCTTGAGGTTTTCACATGCAATGCAATTAAAGATCCTCTTTCATATGAGAATAATCATAATCTTTCCTCAGTCAAGGTGGGGGCTCCAATGAATATGTTAAGCACAGAAGAACTAATTAAAGATATGGAGAGAGTTCAAGTACAAGTACAAGTAGAAGCTTCTTTCTTGGGAACTAGTGAAGTAGAAGGAAGCACTCACAATGATATGGGAATATCAAGAAATGATGCAGTTGAACTTTCTAGAATACCCCATTCATTTTCTTCAAGAATTCCAATAGAAAGTTATGCAATGGGAGAATTTGAAGATTCTTGCTCTAACAATCTTGGGTTAATGTATCCCACACATGAATATCAATCTAGTTTGGGGCCAGATATTATGATGTGGAACATGGAACTTGAAAAACCATTTCTATCCAATGTCGAAGATTTCACAAGTAACACAATCAAAACCCCAGTTTCATATGAGGATAATCATAATCATTCCTCAAGATGGATGGAGACTTCAATAGATAATTTTTTCATAGAAGAAATGATTAGAGATATGGAGCAAGTACAAGTAGAAGTTTCTTTCGTGGGAACTAGTGAAGTAGAATGAAGTAGTCAAAATGATATAAGCATAGTATAAAATGATGTAGTTGAACTTTCTACAATACCCTATTCATTTCCTTATGGACTTCCAGTAGAAAACTATGCAAGGGAAATATTTTAAGATTCCTAGTCTTCTAATTCTAAGTTAATGTATCCCACACATGAGTGTGAATTTGATTAAAAGTCAGGTGTTGTATTGTGGAACATGGAATTGGACCCACCATTTTTTTCCTCCATCCATCTAAATGGAAAAACCTCCTACCCTTTCATGTGAATTATGTAATTCAAGTATTTCTCCATCAAATTTAAACTTAAATAAATAAAAACTCAATTGAAATAGAATCCATGGTTATAAAGTTAATTTATTTTTTATATTTGTATGCCTTCTTTCTATTACATGTCAACATATGATTGATTTTTTTTCCAATTCCATTGTAATGAAAGACTTGATCAAACTATTTTTGAAAATAATTTAAATTGTTATATAGGGATAAAATTCTATACTAAAACAAGTTAAAGGACCAAGTAATCTCAAAATCTCAATGTCATTCTCTCGATTTGAAAAATGTAAAGAAAAGAGATGGTCATAATAATTTTGTAAGTGATTTGTTAGTATTAATATTTTATATCATATTTTATAGTTTTTTTTTAATATGTGTGAGTGTGTTAACTTAAATTTGACACTCATCTAGCTTTTCGTGGTATATTAATCCCACTAGGAGAGATGAACAAGAGATTAAGGGAAAAAAATACTAATTGATTGATACCCATCCAATGTTAATTTATTGATATTATTAATGATATCTTATTAGATATAAAAATAATTGATAAATGAAACAAAATGTAATTCTTGAAGATAACTAATGTCTTAAATAAATAATAGAGATTGAAATGGTGTTCATGAAGGTGGTTAACACATGCACCTTTGAAAATGGTCATGTACATGACAATCATATTGTGGAGATTTTCTTATGAATAATATTCTAGTCCTCAAAAGGAAGTGGTTGGGAAAATTGACAACTACTACCCATCTCAAAGATTTCTATTGGACCATTAAAGGCAATCTTTGAGTTCAATGAAAGACAAAGTTTTGGAATCTTGGGTGGTGTTTTTATATAGTGATCACAAAAGGAAATGAAATTTTGAAGCAAGCAATTACTCTATTGGGAAGGAATATTCAATAATTCCTTCAAAACTTTTAACTTCTTCATCAGTCATAACCCCTTTCTTCTATCTCCATCACAAGAACAAGTTGTTTTAGTGTCTAAAGGTCTTTGCATTCTCATCCATTAGATCCACAAAGGAAAAGATCTGTAGAATATAGCATGCCAAAAAAAAATAGTGTAGCTCAAAATTTCTACTTAAAATAAAAGGATGCTACCCTCTTGGTAGCATCTAACTACATAAACAAAAAGTCTTAAATAAATATTCAAAATGATATTCATATTGAAAATAAAACAATTCTTAAAGTAAAATGTTTTTTTTTTTCATTTATTTTCTTAAACATGAACATAATTCTTAAGATTTATTGTATTATTATTGAAAAATAAGTACCTCTTAAATAAATTTGAAAATAAATAATGTTTGTATATTTTTTATCATGTATTGTTTACCTTATTAATATGTTTGTCTATAGAGTAATTTATGTAGAAAATAATAAATATCATCCATATAAATATTGTAAAGAAAAAAATGTTAATAATGTATCTAATTCAAAACTATCATGATATATAGTATAGAAAGCATAATATCAATGTTTCATAACATGTTTTAGATGGATGTAGTGAAGATATATATACTAGTTATAAGGATGTTAAAGTAAGGATTTTAAATAGTTGGTATGTTCTAATAATTATGTTGATTTTTCATGATAGTTGTAGTAGAAAATGAATAGATTTTATTCATGGGTCAAAAAAAAATATAATATTAAGAGAAGTACATAACACATAAAAAATAATAAAAAGATAGAGACTCGGTAAGAACACTCAAAGATGTTATCTATTTAGGCAAAGATATTTATAGGCTTAATTAAAATCTTGTAAATGAGTCATATCTTTGTTATTTGGTCTTTGAATGAATTGGATATTATCTTTTTATATTGAATAATATTTACTATAGATTTTAATATCGTAGTGAAGTTATGTTTTAGTTTTGAATTATAGAACCAAGTGGAAATGTATCATATTGATTCATTTCATGACTTTAAAGTTGGGTCCTATTTAAAGAGAAAAAATTAATCATGTTCATCATTTCTATCATTCCTAATAATATTGGTTCTCATTGTATATGTTGTAAGAAATTAATAGAAGTAGAAGAGTGTAATAATGCATCCCTAAAGATATATTATCATTTTCATTATGTAATTAATTTTTTTTTTTCTAGAATATTTGTAATTGAATTTAATTTTTTATCATTTGCTAAAATAAGATTTGTATGTCTCATGATTCACCAACATCCCTTGTGAAAAAATATATGTTGTTAGATATCTTTAAATCAATTTATTCTTGTAAATGGTTGTTTTTTCTCTCCATTAAAATATTTTGAGCTCCTTTGCTAGAAAGTTTAACATTTTAAATATTATGTGAAATTTGTTGCGAAAAAATTAATAGAATAAAAATCCTCCAACATAACCTTATCTATAACTATCTAGTTCTATGATAGAAGTACCTTCTTACTTTTATATAATTTTTTATCTATTTTTTAGGTATAATGAACATTCCAAGTTTGAAGTTTCTAATTCAGATTTTCAAAATATGATATAATTTAATCTTACATTCATAAAAAAAAAAAAATTGAAATGGTCATTGAATTAAGACGACATAAATTATACATAAAATATCACTTGTCTAACAATATTACAATTTACTTCATATACAACCCCACTATATGCTAAAAATAATAAAATTAATAAATATAATTACATCAACATATCCATTACACACCAAATAAGATTTCTAATTTTATTGATTAAAATGAATTGTTTTAACTTCCATCTAAGCTTGGAAAATCTCTACGAAATAGTACAAAGATTCCAAACATTTGATATTAATTAAATGTGGGGTAGGGGAGAGGGTCTTATAGTGGAGCACCCTAACTTCACGTTTCTCAAAATCTTATGTGAAAATTTCAAATCACTTCCAATTTTGTACAATAGTTTATTTGGAAACTCACATGCTTCTATATTTCGTTTTAGGGCCACATCATCAAATACGATGCCACATCAACATGCTTTTTGTTGAGGTATTCAGAAAGGCCCAAAAAAAAAGTGAGACTGATAGTGGTGCACTAAGTCATGTTTTATTGGTGTATTGATGTGGCATCACATGATTTGTCAGTTTATGTACTTTATGGTTAAAAAGTGTTTTGCAATTGGATATTAAGGTGCTCCACTATGAGGCCCACTAAGAACTACTTCTATCCCCACTATTGGACCCCGCTCCACTATGGGCCCCTCTCCCCTAATTGCATTATTGAAATTAGACTGTGAAGAATCCAAAATTAGAGGAATAACGTTTGTTAGTAATGATTATCATTCCACGTGTCAAAAACATAGTCATGTGTTGGATTGGATCTCCCCTCCACAACAATAGCATTTGGACGTTGACTAACATTTGTAGAAAGGATTTAATGGAATATGGTATGTATACGTGTGTACAGTAACATATTTGGTAAAAATATATGTTTTTTTTCTTTGTTCCATTAATCTCATCCGCTGGACAATGATATATATAAAAATCAAGTAAATGGGTAGGCGAAGAAGTAATGGTATCCAAGTGAGTCTTAGAGACCCGAGGAGGGACACGTAGGAGGGTCAGAGAATCGTGTATATGATTATTATTGAAAGGTGTAGTGGCAGAATTTATTTCCACAGATCACAATCATGGAACGGTAGTTACTCTAATGCAGTCATTATCTACGGATCACAAAAAGATTAGAATTGGATTTAATCTGAGGGTATCTAGTGAAAAGTGGGATGTACGGAAGAAGATTGATAATGAAAAGTATGATGTAGGGAGGAAGATTGAAAAGGTTAAAATTAAATGTGGAAGTAGAATTGATAAATGATATATTCATTTTAAAGTGTATTTAAAAGTGAGACATATTGTGTAATATGTATGTTGGTTTAAAGTAAAGTTGTTAGAATAACAAGTTTTGTAATTTTTGGAAAAATGATTAGTTATTTGAAAATGTTCATGTGGAAAGTTTGAGGTCACTATCATGACCATGTCATTATGCAATTATATAGGGAAAAGTCAATTCATTACATTAATATTTCTAGCGAATACCCACTATAATCTTATGGAACTAAAGTGGCCACCAATACTTATAGACCTCTTTTATTGAGTCTTATGAAAAAGCCCTTCCAATTAGATTGAATGGATATCATTAAAAATTGAAAGTGTCAAAGTCAAAAAAATAATGGTTGCATTGACTACAAGCATGCATACAATGAATTATAAATCCAATAGTTTACATCAATCTAATAACACTTCACAACCATTATTCAATGGAATGATAGATAAAGTAATGCTTCAATATTTTGAAACAAATTTGAAGAAAAATGTACAATAGAACACCTAGTCAACTTATTTTTATTTTTTTCTCTCATTGATTCATTTGGTACGAATTAATAAAATCTAACAAATGCATTAGTATTCCTACCTCAAGAATTAATAATTAAATATTGTAAATATTTATTTTTATTTAAATATAAAAAATTAAATACTTGATCAATAGAGAGATATTTTACATGATATCAAAAAATCTCATTTATTATTTATATATAAAAAATCAAAACACAAATTACATATATCTAAAAAATTAAAACTAGAAATATTTATTTATATCTTTGAAGTATTTTAAAATATAAAGTCATCAAAATATTAAAATATATATTAATGTGAACTATTAAAAATAAAATAAAATAAATCTTAAGTAAGTAAAATAGTTCTATAATAAAGTTAAGTAACTCTTAGGTAATTAAGGTTGTACCACTCCTTGGCTAGTGGTTGCCAATAAGGTAAGTAATAGGATATTCAGAGATAAAAAATCTCCTTGGTTGGTAGTTACCAATAAGGTTGTCATTCAAATTTTTGAGAATATCACTATGACCACTTGCAAGCCTAAAAGGAATCCTAATAACTGGATAGCTCAATTGCTTCATCCTAGAATATGTTTGAGACTCTTAATGCTCTAAGTTCTCGCATACCTTTGGACAAGAGTAGCACTCCTTGGTCCCCACCCACGCTTGGCTAGCTTAAGCTTAAATTTGATGGCTCGGCCAAACATAACCTGGGTCAGGTAGGTGGGGGTGGGGTCCTTCATGATCATGATGGGAAAATGATTTTGGTGTATTTGGTAAATCATAGCATCTCCCAACATTTTTCCTATTTTATTTGTGTGTAATGTTAGGAATAGGGTGTCTCAACCTTAGAGGACCCTAATATTGATTTAAATTAATGTATTATTGTATTTATTTGTATTGTTTAATTTCCTATGGTGTCATGTCATAAACTGGGACCCACCAGTTGGGTGGCATCCCCGTTGGAGGTGACTAGATGACACATAATCATTCCAAGTAGACATAGGCATCCCACTTTGGAATATTTGACCTATGATAGATTCTATGAGACGTCATAAGGTATCTTTATGCATAGAGGAAGTTGGCGCCCAAGTTGGGTTATGACAGGCTATAAGAGAATTAGGTATTCTTGGTCAGTTATGATAGATTCTCTTACAATTGTAAGTGCTGTCAGTTATGACACATTCTATGACAGTTGTAAGATGTGTAAGGAATTTATCATAGCCTATTTTTAGCATATTCTAGGCATCCAAGCTTGAGGAAGGAATATTCGCATGTTATGACAACTATAAGGGGTGTAAGGGAATATGTTACATGTGTCCAAATGCATGTTATAGCATGGAAGATTGTGCCATGTGGATTTGGATGCCCATCTCCTTCTAGATGCTTCTTGAAGCTTGTATCTCTCTATATATTGAGTGCCTTGCATTGTAGAATGCATAGTTTATTTATAGGTAATGAAGTGTTATCAGTATCACTCTAGAGCAAGTGTTTGTTTTGAAGCACTTGTTGAAGAAAGATTTGTACTCAAGGTTGTATTGTAACTCTTGTCTGAAGTAATACAATAGTACTATGCTTTTGGAAGGTGGGTTTTTTTAATTGAAAGGGTTTTCCCCATGTATATATGGTGTATGTTGTATTTGTGTACTTGTTGTTCTATTCCATTATTCCTATGTGTTTCTCTCATTGTAATTGTATAAGGTGTTAAAAGGAAAAAAATTGTGACTCTTTCCTACTTAGATTAGTGTAGGAAGTTGTTTTAGCTCAACTGACTTCCTTTCATGTAAATGAACAGATTTAGCAAGCTAGGGATTTCACATTCTAGGGTTTTATTATTTGTTTCATCTTAAATGTTCACATAGTGTGTTGGTGTCCATGACCAAGAGCTAGTCCTCTTGAAGGTACAATCTCCAATTTCTATATTTTTTTTGTACATCAAAGAATTTAATTATGCCATTTATTCATGTAATTAAGTAATTTCAATATTCTCACTATTTAAAATCTTGTATCAATTCAATCACATTGTACAAACATTCTTTATTATTTACCCTGTTACCTAAGCTACATGATCATAGAGATAATTGAGGGATATTTTCTCCTTAGGACTCCATCATCTTGAGGGTGGTGAATCCCCTACTTTACAATAACCAAAGAAATGTAAGAAAATGGTGTAGCTATCCATTTCAAACAATATCCTATAATCTTATTAAATTGAATAAAAAAATTGGCATGGATGAAAATATTTTTGTTCACTCTACTTATATTGCAATCTACCTCTATGTTTTTTATTAATGTAGAATAGGAGCAAAAACTAATTTTATTCAAACTTCTATCATTATTTCCTTTTTAGCCATCACAATAACCATTTTTTCTAGGCAACCGATTTTTATTTTATTTTATTTTCTTAAGTTACCCCATGATTTGAATTGTTGTAATTCTATAAGGATATAAAAATATTTTTCTTTACAAGGATGTGTAGTTGAATGATATGCATTCTATCAATTGCCAAACTAGATTGTGCAACATATGTGACGTTATCAACTATCTCTTATAATTTTTATTTAATATGTTGTTCTTCAAATATTTTTTCTCCTATAATGAACTTCACATTCTCTATAAATTGATTGATTATTTTTACTATTGGTACAAACAAGATACTATTTAACATAAATATGTGTTTTCTTTTATAAATATATGTAACTAATATAATATGTTTCTAGAATATTGATAATTGATTTTTTTTTACCATTTGTCAAAATAAGATTTGTATGTCTTATGATGCACCCACATTCCTTGCAAACTTGCATATATGTTGTTAGATATGTTTAAATCAATTTCTTCTTGTAAATGGTTTTTTTTCTCTGCATTAAAAGAATTTGAACTCCTTTACTAAAAATTTTAAGTTTAACATTTTATATGTTATGTGAAATTTGTTGTGTTAAAATTCCTAGAACAAAAATCATCCTACATAGGCTTATCTATAACTATCTAGTTCCATGACCATAAGTATCTTCTTATTTTTATATAATTTTTTATCTAATTTTTAGGTGTAATGAACCTTCCAAGTTTGAAGTTTTCATTTCAAATTTTCAAAATATGATTAGTTTAATATTACATTTATATGTGATATTTCTATTTGTTTAAAACAGACAATTTAAAGTGATCATCTGATTATGAAGACATAAATTATACATAACCCCACTATATACTAAAAATAACAAAACCCCTTTCTAATTTTGTATTGTTATAACTTCTATCTAAGCCTGAAAAATATTTGCAATTTAATAGAGAAGTAGCTACAAGGATTCCAAACAAGATATTAAATATTAAATGTGGGAATATGCTTGAGGTCTGATTTTCCCTGAGACCCACAACTAATTTCCTCCACACAATCACCAACTCCTTCCTGTCAACTCCCTTTGCTTGTATTCACATATTATAGCACACTACCTCCTCTTCACAGGTTCTACCTCCTCTTTGTAGGTATGTATGCTATTGAATGATTAGATCACACATAGGGAGATAGATACTAGCTCACCAAGACAAGATAGATCTATGCAAAATTCAAAGCCTCAGATACACCTTGAATCACACCTTCTAATGCAAGTTTAACACCTCACATGTTTCCCCTCTATTCTTGAGAAAATTGAGCTACAAAATAAAAACATGACATAGGTTGCATGGGTATTGGATCTGTTAGAAGTGGCTATGGATGCCAAGATCTATGGACCAAATGGAAAGAACAAAAAGAGAGAGAATATAACAAGAATAGACTATACTCAATGTCATTGATATGATATGATTATGATTTATTACAAATGAGAGAGAACCCCTTGGTTATATAGCCAAGGTGAGAACATAGAAGGGCATAAGATTATGGCAAGTGTCATAATCTTATGACATGAGACAACTAGGAAAACCTATCACTCCACAAAAGGTGGAGAGATAATCACATGATGTGTCCACAAAAGGTGGAAATGATGAGGTAATGACATGTCAAGTCCACCAAAAGTGGAAAATCTCCAACAACCTCCTATGTGGTCCCTAAGTAAACTTAACTAAGGTGTAATTATGACCTAGGACAAGGTACAACACATTTAATTACACCAACACCCCTTAAGTGCAACTTAGGGAGAATGTACACAAATGAAAACAATGCAAGATGGGTCCCACTACTAGGCCATGTTAGGTACCCATGTACAAACAATGCAATCTCTCACAAGCAAGAAAAGGAGAAAACCTCATGGGAAAAACTCCCCCTCAAAAGAGAGATGAAATACAAAATAGAAATGCTCTCCATGATGTATGAGAAGGTAAAAACCCCATGTGAGGAAAAAGACCCCCCCATAAGAGAGAAGTAGAAGAGAGACAAGGTAGCCCCCCCTTAATGTTGAGTCTCCTGCAATGATGGTAGAAGCTCGACATTGAATGTTGAAGATGATCCAATCTCACCGAATAATGTTCCTCCCCTTAGGAAGAAACAAAACCAAGGATGTATGCAGGATATCATGAAGATGGATGATGGATGATGGTGTCTCTAAAGCATGCTCAAGTGTCTCCATGTCGATGCAGAAATCTGACACACTGCAATTAGGCGTTCTAGGCTACACTCCTGAAGAGGACAATCCAACATCTAGTAGAGATGAATGTAGATCACTATCCCCTCTGAAGATAAAGAAGCCTCCTCCAAATGTTTTCCAAAAGAATCCACACTCATGCCAATCTGTGAAGAATGATCATGTAGACAATGAACAAGAAGGTCAAAGTGTTCCCTCACAACAACTGAAGAAGGAGCATCTTCATCAAAGAGAAGATGAATGCTATCAATGATGTCTCCCAAATCTACAAGATGAGATTCCACAAACAAGTATGAAATACCTGTTAGGAAGCCATCCAAAGCAGCCATATCTAGAAGACAATCAGGATCCTGCTGCACTAAATCACTAGGAGCCAAAACTGTAGCAACATAAGTATCATCAAGTACAACAGTAGATGGAGGAGATGAAATGCATGGCTCAAGTATGGATCTGATGTGAGAATTCCCAAGTTCAAAAAGCCAAATGTCTCCTATGAATCATGGTGTATGCGATCAACAGTTGAAGGAACATTGTCATTATCAGAAGAAAACTGTGCAAAGGAATACAACCGAGATGAATGATCAACCACCCCAGTAGCAATGATATCTCTAGTCTCCAAGTCTTGAATGATGACAGAATTAGGTGTGAACTCCACAGTTCTCCCATCTCCACCATGTGTAATCTGATAAATGGAAATTAGATTGTTCGTTAAATGAGGAACACACAAGACATCCTAAAAAGTGTTCTCCCCAATGCTAATAGATCCCTTCCCTGTTACACTTATGTATGTGTTGTTTCCCATCAATATAGGAGACATAGAACAAGGTTGAAATGAAGAGAAGATAGTCTATGAAGATGGCATATGATGTGATTATCCTAAATCTAGAAGCCATCTCCCTGATCCTAGACCTGAATGAGCACAAAGAGCTTGTCCTTTATATCTTGATGTTTGAACTTTGTCCTTTTTAGACTGTTTTGAAGTAGAAGAAGAAGAAGATTCAGACATTCTAGAAGGAAAATCAATGTGATTCTTTTTGAGAAGATTTTTCAACTCATCTATGTCCTTCTTATAACAATAGTGTTCTTCATGTCCATCCTTCTTGCAATATACACAAAAAGGTCTCTCCTTCTTTGATGATTCTCCTTTTGATGATGAGGATTTTGATTCTTTATGTGGCTTGTTATTTTTCTTCTTTTGCTTCTTATCAAGATTCTATGATTCTTTTTGTACCTTAGACTCATTTTCCACCAATGCTTGTGGTTTGGAAGACTTGATTAGACTCGTGTTCATTAACTTAGCTTCCTCTTGGATTAGGAGATTTGGAAAGTCATCAAACTTAGGATCAACATATGATGCTCCCATAGAAAGTTGATGGGTATGGAAGCCAAAAACAAACACTGAATACTTAGGACCAAGCTTGGATAACACATTCAAAATCAATTGTAAATCCTTTTTTTCAATAGTGCATTCTTTCAATTGTGTTCTTAGTTGCTTGATTTTGGAGATGTAGTCTTGGATGTGGTCAAAACTTTTAGGATCAAGATTCATCAAATCATTATCAATCTGATAGCCTCTAATCTTATCTGTTTTACCATACAATTTCTCAAAAGTCTTCCATGCTTCTTTAGGTGTATTACACATGATTCAATATGAAATTGCAAATCAAATGAGACTAATGAACATATGCATCCAAGTGTTTTCTCATGATCAATCTCCCACTTTTCCAATTCTTTAGCATCAGTAGGTTTTTGAATTATGTCCTTTAGATGACCTATTAGACCTTTCATCATGAGATAGTTCGATACTAATTTTCTCCATGTAGCATAATTATGTGAATTTAGGGGTTCAATTTGAGATCTCCCCATTGCAAGAACACAAACCAAGCAAAAGAATGCAAAAAATCACTGCAAGATTACCCCCCCAAATCATTCAATCAAGAAACCCCCCAAACAATATCTGATTTGGCACTTTATATTTAGTGTGTTTACAATTTCTACTTGCCAGAAACAACAAAGTGGTCTTTGATCTTGGTACATGCAAATGCCCAAAATAGGCCACAAAATCAAATACAATTTTTGGTATAAAATGAGATAAATCTGATCCTACCACTGAGAAGTACACAAAAAATAATGCACTTTCAAAAAAAATTGCACCCAAAAATGTTACCGTAGGAGCAAGAAATGAGGTCCCGAAGTTCCCAAAATGAGGACGAAGTAGCAACACCTATGAGAATATGATATTTATGGAAACACCAGACACCAAAACCAAAAACCAATTTCACCAGTGCATAGAGCACAAAAAATTAGCCCAAATCAAAAGAAAATTGCTCAAAAAAAGGAGTTAAAATGAGCAAGATATTAGGCTTCAAAGTTTGAATGCAAAAACAAAGAGCTCATCCGTGAGGGGTAGAAAATTTTCAAAGCACTGCTGACGTATTGCTGACGTCAATAACCCACAAAGTTAAATTTGATGGCCATCAGGCAAAAAGAATATTCTCCTTCCCACGGCTTAAAAATGACGGCCTCTAGCCCATTGCTGGTCGGCCCACCTAGAAGAATCTACAAGGAATATTCCTCACAAAATATTCTTAGAATACTGCCTGCCGGATTTTGGTCGACTGCTAGTTTGCTTTATTTTTTCCAGAGTTTTATTGCACCCGCCTGATTTAGATTTGACCCGCTAGTTATTTCCATCCGCCGATGAAGACTTTCGTTTGAATTTTTATCTCACCGGCCGCCAGTATGAGGAGATGGGGGCGGCGGGGGCCATAGCTAAAGGCCACGTGGCCTCCGTGTAGGTGATGGTACCCTGCTATGTACAAGGTACCCTGCACAGCAAGGTACAATCCGTAGAAAAAAAAGCTTTTGATTTTTTTTTTTTGTAATTTTTTTTTAAATCAATAACTTTTTACAAATAATTGAATCGGATTTTTTTTGTAAAAAACTTTCAAAAATTTTCAAATGAAAATATATTGATTTTTCAAAATCGTACCATCGACACAATGATGGCAACCTGGGGTCATACGGCTCTCTGGGCAAAAAAAAAAATTGTTTCACTCGACAACTTCTCTAATTTGGACGAATTGACAGTCGATCTTAGGGTTTTTGGCCCTTCTAGACGCAATGACAGGGTTGGATTTGACCCAAAATGCTCCAAAATTGTAGCTACCTTCTAGATCTGGCAACCACACTTCAGCTTCAAACCCTCTTAGATTTGGCCTCGTATGTCCACTTTGGACAAAATAAAAGGAAATTTTGACTTTCTCAAACCTTTCAGACGCAATGGTGAGCTCAGATTTGCACCAGCAAGCTCTGATATGAACCTGCAACAAAGAGCCAAAAATGGAACCTCCTCAGATCTAGAATCTCTCTTCAGAAAAAGACTCTCCAATGGCACCCAACCCGCTCTGATACCATGTTAGAATTGGCTATGGATGCCAAGATCTATGGACCAAATGGAAAGCACAAAAAGAGAGAGAATATGACAAGAATAGACTGTACTCAATGTCATTGATATGACATGATTATGATTTATTACAAATGAGAGAGACCCCCTTGGTTATATAGCCAAGGTGAGAACATAGAAGGGCATAAGATTATGACAAGTGTCATAATCTTATGACATGAGACAACTAGGAAAACCTATCACTCCACAAAAGGTGGAGAGATAATCACATGATGTGTCCACAAAAGGTGGAAATGATGAGGTAATGACATGTCAAGTCCACCTAAAGTGGAAAATCTCCAACAACCTCCTATGTGGTCCCTAAGTAAACTTAACTAAGGTGTAATTATGACCCAGGACAAGGTACAACACATTTAATTATACCAACAGGATCAACTAGAAGTTGTAGTGGTTCACGAAATGGCTACATCCACTTTTAGTAGGGGAAATCTTTTATTGAATTCTATTATTGTTTATAGGCTTCTAATGTGAAATTAGAAACCTAAAAACTTTTTTGTTCTTTGGTATGTCTTGTTAACAATATGTGTATTTTTTTTTATATAATAAGAATTATATTCTAATTATAATATGATGATTTGTAATATTATTATATTAAAATATTTTTTAATAGTATGAGATTAAATTTTTATGATATTGGTATTTTTTTTATTTAATTATTTGATTATTGTTTATTTGTATTGTTTAGTGGAATCAATGTGCTTAGAAAATTGTCTGATTAGTTATATAATATCGTACATTAAATATGAGTCGTATATTCATGTTATGAGATCAATATGAATTAACCATTGTACAATTATTCATGTGTATATATTTTTTTATTTAAGCATCATGGCATTATCACTATAATGATGTCTAACATAACGTTTTCATGATTTTCATCTTTTGATATTGTGTTATATAGCTAAACTATGGCGGGATTATATTTGTAATATTGATTTTTCATTTAATTGAAATTATTTGAATATTATTTTTCATATTGTATAATAGCTAAATGTGATTATAAAGTTGTATGATTAGTTATATATTGTAAAATGGAATAAATTTTATTAATAGATTGTATGATTAGTTATATATTTTCATAATTGAAGTATGAGTATTAGATTCATATTATGATCCTAATATAATTTTGTGCTTGGAAAATTCTTTATATGTATCTTTTAGTGTTATACAATTATCAAGTCATTAATAAGAGAGTTATGTTTTACATAAGTTTATTTTTATTCTTAAAATATGATATTTGCTTTTATTACTACATGATAGGAAAGTTTCATGATTAGTTATATTTCTTTTGAAAGTTTGATTATTCTAGTAATGATGGTTATTATTATTAGACTCTATTTTCTATTTGATTGTATGAGAGAATTCAATGATTAATATATGAATCTATTACTTCTATATTTTATGAATCTAAATATTTTTTTATCTTTTATTGCAATATGGTTTGTGTATTAAGATTAACATCTAAGAATTATATTACTTTTAGATTTTTTATTGTATAATGATATAAATAATGTATATATATTGATATATTATTCTATTTAAACATAACATGGCATGAGCTCATAGTTTTCAGTATTATTCTATTCTATTTGTGTTACATATTGTAGACATGTCAAATTGACATCATGCATATTTAACTAATCATATTCGCTCGTCAATTAAATAAACCAAGTTTAATTGATTAATCTCTAAGGATCATCCATCTAAAATTAAATAAATTAACTTTATTTAATTTGATCCTATCACCATCCCCCTTAGCTAAATAAATCAAATATTTATTTAACTAAATCTTTATCACCTTTCATCTCCCTTTGATTTGATTTAAATCCCTAAATCTAAGTCAAATGGGTCAAAAACATCTAACATCATCTTAATTAATCTAATCCATGATTAAATGCTAATCCTAATCACTTGTATTCTCTAGATTTTTCCACTTGCACATGAAATTACATTTAATTGATTTATCAAAATCTTTATTTACTTTCAACTTGGCATAAAGGGAGAATATTCTCCAAGTTTGAATCTCCCCCCAATTTGGCATGTACATCCAACAAAGCAATTAATAAGCTCTTACATGTCTCTTGCACAAGTCAAGGTTAGCATTTAACTCATCTTGTCTCTCAAATTCAAATTCAAAATCTCCCTCTCTTTGGCACATTGACCAAAATGTGCTCAACCTTCAACCTATCACAAGTTGACAAGTGGCCTCTTTTCATTGGCTTGTTTTTGATCCCACATTGCTCTCTCATAAGCATTCTTTCAACTTGAGAATCTTTAAATAGAGGCATCATTCTTAATCAAATCCTCCACAATCTTGAGATATTTCTCCATATCATTGTCATTTGAATCATATCTTCTTAGCATTCCATATCATATTGAAAGAAAATTCATCATTTGGCTTATCTAAAGGGGTTGGGAAAGGGCTATTTTCCACAATAGCACCAATCCCCCTATAAGATCAAGTGTTTGTCTTGTTTTGGAATAGGGATAGTTATCTTTGTTTGTATTTGCTCAAATATATCATCTTTTTTCCTTGTTTCTTAACAATGCAAATGGATTTTATGGGGAACTCTTGTTCTAACCTTGTATTTTGATCTACAAATGTGATTGTTTGTTTTATTTATGCAAGTTTGGAAAGGGGTTCACATTCTGGTGCCCATCGTGTTCTTGAGCTAATGCATTTCATTTATATTTTTGCTTGTCTTTGAAATTCATTACTTCATTCTATTTTCTATCATATGAAATATGAATTATGTGATTTCTTTCAATTATTCTGACAACCAGCAAATTCTTTGTTCATGGTTAATTCATAGAAAGACAAATATTTTCTGTGTTAGAAAAAGGGGTACACTGTGAACATGGTTTTGATTTCTCTGTTTTAGACATAGAATCCTTTGTTTTATGCTTTCTCTGTTTAAATCCTCTTTTCATGTGTTTTTCCTAAGGGTTGTGCTAGGAAAAGGATTTTTTTTTAAGCATCATATTTCTGCCCATTAAGCATTGTGCTAGAATGACTGATCTTCCTATAGTGATTATCACTTGTTAGTCGTTGTAATAATCTGCTGATAAAAAAAAGAAGCTCATGTTTGCTAAAATAGAGAAGCTACTTCATTTTCTTTATTTTTTTTGAAATAAAATTCAGAGAAATCCATTCAATGTTTCAAAGCTCCCATACTGGCAGCAAGCACAAAGGATGCTAGTGAAGGTTGGGGAGTCTGGGTTTACATCTACTAGTTGTTATGGGATCACATTTCTTCAAGTCATAGAGTCAAACAGTTCACGTGTCTTGTTTATGCTTGCACAGATTACATTTTCTTGAAAGTTTCTAAAGCCTTTTCATTTGATTTGTACACCTTCCAAATGCATTTGCTCAAAAATTTGTAAAGCCTTTTTTTGCATATCCTGCTATTACTACTCAATTGCTACACTCTGTTAGACAACGTCTCTCTGAGGTAGTTTGAAAAACAATTTACATGACTTGTCTCATTTCTTTGAGGCATGCTATCGAAAGGAGCTCGTACCTTGGCTGTGTTTCCTTTTTTTGGCATATTTTTCTACCAAAGCATTGTGCCATACTATCTGCCAGAAATCTATCCTATGCATATCCTTACAATCATTGCAGGCCATGAGACCATATTGCTTTGAAGCATTATATCAAATAGTTCAAATGCCATATCTAAATAAAATTTTATGTTTAACACTTTGCGCTTGTTGATTCAAATTTATCAAGTAAACACCAGAATGGTGAAGTGGCATTGAGGCATTCGGTTAGCTGATACACTCTTTCATTGGAAAATGAAAAGATTGTTTGCGTAATGAAACAAGCAAAGCTGCTAAAAGGAATTAAAGTTCATGGTTTGGAAGCTACATTGGATCCTGAAATGCTATCTATGGAGTTAATCAATGTGTTGAGGAATGGAAACATAGAACTGGCTCCTCCTGGTGCTATTCTTGATCAGTGGTGGGCATCCAAAATGCCCTAATGTGGTGAAAGTTCTCTAATTTTAGGTGTCAAGTTATTGTTATACAATAGTGTAGTGTATGTGAAATCTTTGAGACAACTATGCGCATATAGTGGGTTGTTCCTGCTGGTTTGTCCTGTCTGGTTGCTCAGTGTTTGTTATACAGTGTTGCTTGCTCTATTTTAGGTTGGAAAATGTAGTGGCTTGCTAATTCTATTATAATTGACTCTACTATATCTCTGCTTATGAAGCATTTCAGTTTGCAGTATGTATGTGTTTATATGCAGAGAAGGGGCCCCATAATATAACCCCTATATTATATCTTAAAAAAAAAACCATTCCCTTGGAGCTTCAATGCATATGCATCCATTCTAAAGATATAACCATCATCATAGCTTTGAGTTGCACATTATGAAGGTAGCAGTCTATGACAACACATCTTGAGTTTTTAAACAAAATTAAGAGACTCATCAAGCTTGGGCACGATTCACCTCCCCATCGCATTTGCTCTAAAATTTCTAAAGCCTTTTCTTTGGAACTAATTGGTAGAAGGACAAAAGGCATGGTCTTATGGCCCACGATGATTGCAGCAACATAGTAGAAGCAACAACGAAATCAGTAGCAGTTAAGGAAATCCAAAATGAGTAAAGTGCACAGACTAAAATGTTTCTATGCCATTCAATATTGCTCCTCTCCATAATCAATGGCGGTGCAAGCAAAGACTCTGGAGTTCGTTGGTCCTGCAGTCATTGCATTCCATGAGATCACATTTCAGACTAGCATTCTATTAAATACCTGTGAAGGTGATTCCAAGGAAATATAAAGTCTCATAAAATATCTTGATTTGTTGATAGTGCATGCCAGGTAATGAGTTGATCTTGCAAATCTCTTTGACTGCAAATGAAAAAAGAGAAGGTGCATTGCTATCTTCATTAATATCATTGTCTTGTGTCATTAATATTACTAGAATTCCCATTGGATATTGTTGTTTAACTTCTATAACGAAACTTCTACTCTCCATTATTGTTTGCTAGCAGGGAAGATGTGAGAAAAGGATAGTTTGGTAGCCATTATACTTGCTTCATTTTGTGCATGTTGACACATCAACCCAAAAAGGAGAATCTATCATTTGGATGTTGCTAGATTTCATAAGATTGCTTTGAATCTATTCTTGTCACATCGTCTCTACTAGTCATTAACTTATATCAAATTAGTTATTGAGCATTGAAAAAAAAATCAGTCATATAGCATTAAAAAGAAACTTTCATATGCCATTAACTGCAATATTTTAATGTCTCTGCAAAGAGAAATAATATTTCAATATCACGTGGTTGGGTAATCAATGCAAAACGTCAAATGTAGCCCTACGCCTGTCAATCGTATTTGCTTAAATTTTTTGTAATCTTCCAATGATGTCATACCAATCTTGAGAATTTTGTAATTATCTTTAAGAATCCACTAATAAGCAAGAATTAAAGGCTCGAAAGCCTTCATAGTGATAGCCATAACCTTTGTATGGTGCATAGTAATCTTGGGAGGGTTTAGATATCTAAATCTGCTGCCTCATACGAGAAATCAATCCTCCACTCCAAATCATTAAGAGTTACTTAGAGCTTGAGTGGAATATGGGGCCCACAAAATAATCAAATGCAAATTTCCACTGCCTTTGTTCACTTGAAATTTTTTGAAGTCATTAAGCAAATCTGTTTTGGACATATCTAGCAAGTTTGGTATTCCATTGACCATGTTTCTGTGAGAGAGCTATGGTCATTAGCTTTACACTTTCCATTTGCATTTAATGAAATGTATGGCATGGATTTTTAGAAAATGCATTTTGTGCATACCTTGCAAATATTGCACTTTGTGAAACTACGTCAAGAACTCATGTGCCTTGTTAGTTTTATTTTCTTTATTTAAAGAATAGTTGACATATCGTATGTATGTTTTTTTTGCAACAAATGTCTAACTCTTGTGGTGTTTGTAGGAAAAAGGTGAATTTGAAATTGGAATCAAGCATTGGAGTTGAGTGAAAACGAAAGCAATATCGAAGTTAAAGATTTGAGCATCCAACTTGAAACATAAAAGCATTTTTTAATGCTTGGAGATTATGTTTATACCTTGATTTTCTATTTTAGGCTAACTCATTTGGCTTTGGGTTTAAAAAAAACATTTCAAAATGATTGAAGATTTTGTCGTATGCTTTAATTTTCTATTTTAGGCTAACTCATATTTCATTTGGTGCTTTAAAACAAATTCATCATTTCCTTGAGGCTTAAAATAAACATGTGTTTTTCATGTTTTGTAATCTCATCTAAAAAGGTGTATGCACTTCTCTCGCACTTCACGGTGATCTTGAGAACCAAAAGTATTTTTTGATGACATTAAGTTGCATAAAATATTACCTCCACACTTCGATTTGGGTTTAAAATTGAACAAAATATTGTGCGAGTGTGGATAAATTTATTTCATGTGTTCTCCCTTTTGTTTCTAAACAAGGTTTGATCAAACTATGAATAAATTTATTCTATTTTGTCTATCTTAGAGGGCCTTCCTTGGGGAAAAATTACTCACCCAAGGGAATGACTCAATCGGTAACACTCTAAAGCCAAGAGTATTTCCAACCGGGATATAAATGTGGGTATTGGAGTAAACGCCAGTATCACATGGTTGATTCCAACGAGATGGATCCGAAAAGGGACTCTCGTTGTATGGGTCAATCTCCACAAATGGAAAGTCCAAAATAAAACCCTTGTTTGTAGTGGCCTATTAACCCATTCACCGAATTTATCAAAGTGGTGCATTGGAAATTAGATTCCAAGAAGTTACTTGCCATGTCTGATCTTGGTTAAAATATAGAGGTTAAGACTTCATTCTTAACATACCTTTATATTTTTCCTTGGTTTCATGTAAAATCATCTCTTCTAATATGAAGGGAATGAGGAAAGCCCACCAAGAAAAATGTACCAATTGAGCTAGGATGTTATATTGCTTGTGGGTTAGTTTGAAAACACAGTGCTTTAATCGAAAACATTGGAAAACCAACATTCAACATGAGCATTAAATCTCAAACCCTTTAGGAGAAGCAAATATCCTTGAACAAATTCACATGTTATTGCTTTCCCTTGGAATTCATATCCTTAGAGGCTTCTAAAAATTTGTATTTCATCTCAATTTGCTCCTACTAAGGTCAACAATAGGTAACTCTTTCCTCAAATTTCCTTGGTTTTCACATAATACACTTTTCAGGATAAGGGGAAAGTTGAGACATTAGACATCTAGATTCAAAATCTAATCAAGAGTGTGTTTGAGATAAAAATAATTCATTAAGAAAAGATTGAATCAATTGGACACCACACATGTGCTTGGAATCTTTTGGTCATATGGTTTTCACGAAAATATTGGTCTTTTGATTTTGAATTACTCTTAGAGAAAGGCATGTTCTTCACTATCTTGGTCTCGTAAACAAGTCCTTCCTCGATTCATGTAGGATCAAATCAAACATTTCACCCATCCCAATCACTTGTCAAAATACATCCCATGAAAAAACTTTAGATCTTTGGAAACATCATTCTAAGACTTGGGTAGATCATCAAAATCAAAATCACCTTGTTTAGTTAGGTGTATGGGAATGTATCCTTTCTCATACATTCAATTGAATTAGCAATTCTTTGAACAAGTACATCCTAAGATCACATCCAACATCTTAGGTTTTACAAGTCCATTATCCAAATCCAATCAAACCAATCAAGATCAAACCCTAAGTCTAGCATTGATATGAAGTCCCTAAACGTTCAACACTCATATCATTTACACCATTCATCCTTCATCTCGTCATTAGTCCTAAGAACCTTGGAGGTCACTTTTGTAACAAGGTAAAAACACATGGAGAACATGGAATACAAACTTGATCTATACATCATGAGTAATCCAAGTCAACTAAGCTATCAAAGCCTTCCAAAACCGATGGATTATCAACACTCACATTTATACAATTTGTACATGGGATCATTACCTTCAACAAATGTCAATAGTACAACAAGTGTGAGTATATGCCCAAATAAAAGATTGGAACACATTTCCCGATGGTAGATCTAAATCCACACCTACAAGTCTGTCAACCGAATAATCAATGCACGAGCCCTCAAACGAACAACGTCATCTCACCAAATCCCTACATGCCAAATGAGAATGTACCAAGTACAACTTTACCAAACATGAATTTTTTGAGTCCAAACTTGGTAAACTTTGGGATAAATATGTTCACATTGAATCATACGAATACTGTTCAAAGTCATAACAAGATGTTAACAAGTCAAGGTAACACCCTGCAAAATCAAAGTTACCTAAATCAAGGAAATGTGATTCCCAGTCACAACAATGTTCAATTTCAACCTATCATGCCAAATCTGAGTGTCATCCCATATCAAAACATTGTCCAAAATCAAACACAAGTACACAATCCAAATCTGCTTAAACAAAAGCCAAATCAACTATATCAAGGGAGTCAAGATCAAAATCAAGAACAAATTTGGCGAGATCAAATTGCTACACTTACCAAAATAGTTGAGTCATTGTGCCAAGAGACATCCCCACCACCATTACCCATATCAACATCATTACTTGGTTTATGGCTTCCCCCTTTACCTAGCACCAATCACTCCATCCAAATCAATCCACCTAACACCAATCAAGTCATCACATCAAATCCTTTGAATATACCATCAACATCGCACCAACAAATGGTGTCTAATCAAATGACAACATCGATCCCGACAAGTCAAAATAGGGTCTCCCAAGGACCTATCACCTTGGTCATTCCAACCATTCCTATCGCCTCGATCACTCCAACCACCCCTATCCCACCCATCACATCTCAACCCCTCACTACCATGATTGCTCCAAGTGTATCTCAACCACTTGTCACTGCATCCAACACGATTCCAAATCCACCACCACTACCACCAAAACCAAATGCAGCAAGACAATATAACATTGCACTAAAAGCTCACCAGGCCTACCAAAAAGCCATCCAACAATATCTAGCCATGCGACAAGAGAAACAAGTGCAAGAAGCCTCTCAAGCTACCCAAAAAACATAAGCACAAACACAAAAATGATAACTATTGGGGATAACGATGAACATTCAACCACTGGTGAGAGCATTGACAATCTCCCCACCACAATTGTTGAAAGAAATGATCAAGATCTATCCATCAAAGAGAACATTGAGGATGTTTCTACCCCATCCAATGATCAACTCACCATACATCAAGAGCCACTTTTTAGTGATCTCTTTCAAGGAGTGTTAGGATTATTTGATCCTATTGACATAATGCACGATCCATCGACCAATGATCATGACAAAAATGTCTCTACATCACCTAATGAGTTAGAGGACATATCTCAAAAATTTATTCCAAAGCAAGATCAAAATTTTCCACTAAGGTTTAGCAATGGTCCTTTCCAAGACATATTGGCCCCGTTTGACCTCATGGTTACAGATACTGAAGGAACTCTGAACTCGACACTTGATCCAAGTCAACTCAAAGACCAAGAGGATATTGAGCCATTCCCCATGCCTAATGATGACATCCAAGGGCCCTTTGTAAGCAATCCATCCTTTGAAACTGATCCATGTCAAGAACTTGGTCCAAAGCATGTCGAAAGCAACCCCAAAATCATTCAAGATCAAGAATTTGTATCTTCAAGATACTACAATAAGCTAATGGACACTCTCCTATCTATGCAAGATGATCATATCCATTTAGAACATACTCCTCCATCTACCCATGAGATGCTTTCTGTGGATGGACACGTAGATGATCTTCATTCAAAACATGATTCCTTTACTCCTAATATTATTACACAAAAAGAGCAGATCATTGATTCCTAAAATCAAATAGATTTTTCAACAACAGTATCAAATACATCACAAATTCGGACTAACAACATCATGAATAAAGATATCCAACATTATCCGCTCAAAGAAACAAGTTAGACAAAATAGTATAATTCAGAGTTAGCAGAGCAACAAATTGAAATGTCATCTATGGTGGTCATTTATCAGAAAATGCATTATAAACAAGAGCTCTTAGAGCAAGCGAAATCAAAGGATGAAGGTACTACTTGCACAATATTGGGGGCAACTTTGTCTCAAGAAAACATCAACATAGGGAGCATCAAGAGTGCTTATGATGAAACTAGTGTCAATACAACAACTAGTCACATCATGAATCTTCTTCCACCCATCACCCCATCTACGAATTGAGACCAACTTCAAAAGAAAGATTTGAATCAAAGTATGAAGAACATTATCAAAGAAAAAGAAGTTGAGAAGCGTAATGGACAAATCAAATACATATGGATACAAAAAAATACAAAGAAAGATTATCCCTATCAAAATCCATCAGTCAAAGAAACTATGGGGCAAGATAAAAAAGGGAAAAGTATCCATCAAAGATGTCCACAAAATCAAAAGCAGGATTTTCAAGCAATGTACAAAGTGTATAAAGCATTTGGTCTTAATTCCATGCACACTTTCGTATCCACCCATCATTGCTCATCTTCCCAAGTTTGGAGAGTCAAAGGTTCCAAATTGTCAACCAATCCATCTCTTATCCCTAAACACACTCCATCCACGCCTCCACACATGATATCTAGTTCTTACATTAACCATGTATTGGTAGTGACCCTTCATCATAAGGATTTTGAAGGCACTCTATTGTAATGTATGCACATAGACAGAGTTAACCCTGATATCAATAAAGCAAATCAAGAATCCCAAAAGTTGTATTCAATTTCACGTATCTTGGAAAAGAAGTTTCTTCAAGTAAGATATCGATGGCCCATCATGGCAGGGGCATCTACATCAGCAACACCTTGTGATTCAACATGAGTTTAAATTTTTTTAGAAAAATATAAAAAAAAAAGCAAAAAATTCAAAATTAGAAAAAGGATTGAAAATAGTAAAGAAAAAAAATTGTCCTCTAGAGAAAATCGCATGTGCGGCACTTTGGGTAATACCATGATGAAAACTTGGTAAATAGGCGTCATGAGTAGAATCGAGCATCTGTGTATGCTAGTTCAGGAGGAAGCATCTCATCCCATCCATAATAAGTCCAACATTTCATCCATCTTATCCATAATAAATCCATTCATCCATAAACCATTTATCCAATCCATTTTCATCCATCTGCATCCATGGTCCAAATTATCTTGATCTTGATGAAAGTTTGGGGCATACTCTACGCTTGCTTATGGTAAACATCTTGACATGGGCTGTTTTCATTGATCCTATCCTATACAACATTATTTGAGCCATGAAGCACTATCCAAATGAGCATTCTTTATCTGAACACCTTATCTTATCGCAAGATAATCCTTGGCATCCATTTTGTACTTACCATATCCATCCATCCATACACCTATCCAAGGATCCACCCATCGCATTCCATACATTGCTAGAAATTGGGGGTCAGATATGTACATCTTTCCTCAAGAATAAATCTTGGTCTATGTCTTCCAAGTTATGTGGTGATCCAAACATTGGAAAATGTGAAACCAAATTGGTCAAAGCATTTGTGATCCAAAATCCAAATCACTAGACCATGGCACATTTTGATGAGAAGATGTTCCTTATCAGTCTTCATCTTTCATCGAACATCAATCCAAACAATCACTATCAGTCACATCTAACGCACCCTTCCAACATCACATCAAATCATTTGAACAACTTTTGTTCCAAAATCAAGCTTCATCAATCATGATCAATCGAATCCAATCAAAAAAATCATCATCTTGGGATATCCTTCCCGATCATTGTGTTCCTTAACATAATCCTTGCATTGTTGTTCATCCTCAACAATGTTATCATCATCAATCTTGATCAATCAATCCTTTCACTATTATGCATCCTCAACAATGTTATCGTCATCAATTCTGATTAGTCAAATCCTTGCATTGTTGTGTATCCTCAACAATGTTATCATCATCATTAATCCATCAATCTGATCAATCAACCTTAGCTTGGTTTTTAGCTAAATCCCTAAATAGAGCAATGGTATCATCACACATATCCATATCCAAATTGTCAAAATCTTGCGAAAATCCGAAAAACATCAGAAAATCAAAAAATCTAAAAATCTAAAAACATTAGAAAATCACATCAAAATCCAAAAAACATCCAAAAAAGCACAAAAATCCAAAAACATCCAAAAAAACATCAAAATCCAAAAACATTCAAAAAACACAAAATCCAAAAACATTGAAAAAATCAAAAATCAAAACATTCCAAAAATGTCAAAAACATCCAAATATTTGAAAAAATCCATCCATCCCATCTCACTTTCACCCGCGATAATCAATCATCCATAATAAACTGATCGTCACCTTCATTCTTTGGCAACATAAATAGAAACAATCACAACAATCAACAAAAGCAAGCTTCAATTGCAAAATCAAAATTGAAATAACAAATCATTAAACACAAAATGAAAATCCTGATCATTTTCAAACATGTCAGTCAACCTTATATCAATAGCCTATCAATCAACTTATCAACCCATCATCATCCTATACAATGCATGTCTTAGGATATATTGTTCTGACAATGGGCATCATTTTGGATATCACTTTGGATTCTTATCTTATCAAAACAAATCCCTTTTGGCTAGAGATATGAAGAACATTGACTTGTTTGCGTACTTGGTCTTTTCTTTTGATTTATCTTATTGCGCTCACTCCAAGGACCTCTCGATGATATCCGAACGAAGGATTTAGAGAGATAGGAATGGGGCAATGATCATTATCTTTTGTCTGTTGTGCTTTTTGGACGTTCTTGTAAAATAACTTAGCGAATACTTGCTTTGTTAGGTACATCCTATCAAGGTTTCTATATGTCAAGTGTGAGCAAGAATACTCCTATCTATTTTTTGAGTCAAAGTCCATCGCACTAGGTACAACACCATCCTGGTTTTTTATACTTTGATGCATCGTATCTATGCGTGTTATCAAACATAAGGTAAGTAGCCCTTTTAAAATCATAATCCTTGATAAGCAAAACATCATCTATCATCATCATCATCTCTAATAAAGTCTCGTCAGATCATAGACTTGTTGGATCCTCTTGTCATCATCTCATTTCTTCTTTCTCCTCTCCACGCTAACATAACATCACCAATGCATCCATCATGCATCCATCCTGCATCCATCCTACATCCACAAATCATCAGCATTCAACATATCATCTCACATGCATAATCATCATCATAATATAGATCTGTTAGTCTAAGCATCTCATAAATCATATATTTGCATAAAACATCCATTGCATAATCATAGCATATCACGTCATCAATCTCATCCATCTTACATCATATCATCATTTAAGTTGTTTAAGATAATATAGATCTATTATTCTAGGCATCTTAAAACCATCTCATTTGCATCATCATCATAATCATCCATGCCACCCATTTTGAACCTCTTTATCACAAGATCAACCCTCAAATCGAATCTTTTCGCTCGATCTCTCAAGGGGGCAATGTACCAGTGTACTTCTTTCTACTGGGGCATCCAAAAAATAAGAATTTTTTTAAAATTTGATCGCGGTAAGATTATTCTTTGAACCAACGCAACAAGTACATTGCTTCAAAGAGGGGAAAAATATAGACACGTCAAATTGACATCATGCATATTTAACTAATCATATTCACTAGTCAATTAAATGAACCAAGTTTAATTGATTAATCTCTAAGGATCATCCATCTAAAATTAAATAAATTAACTTTATTTAATTTGATCCTATCACTATCCCCCTTAGCTAAATAAATCAAATATTTATTTAACTAAATCTTTATCACCTTTCATCTCCCTTTGATTTGATTTAAATCCCTAAATCTAAGTCAAATGGTTCAAAAACATCTAACATCATCTTAATTAATCTAATCCATGATTAAATGCTAATCCTAATCACTTGTATTCTCTAGATTTTGCCACTTGCACATGAAATGGCATTTAATTGATTTATCAAAATCTTTATTTACTTTCAACTTGGCATAAAGGGAGAATATTCTCAAAGTTTGAATCTCCCCCCAATTTGGCATGTACATCCAACAAAGCAATTAATAAGCTCTTACATGTCTCTTGCACAAGTCAAGATTAGCATTTAACTCATCTTGTCTCTCAAATTCAAATTCAAAATCTCCCTCTCTTTGGCACATTGACCAAAATGTGCTCAACCTTCAACCTATCACAAGTTGACAAGTGGCCTCTTTTCATTGGCTTTTTTTTTATCCCACATTGCTCTCTCATGAGCATTCTTTCAACTTGAGAATCTTTAAATATAGGCATCATTCTTAATCAAATCCTCCATAATCTTGAGATCTTTCTCCATATCATTGTCATTTGAATCATATATTCTTAGCATTCCATATCATATTCAAAGCAATTTCATCATTTGGCTTATCTAAAGGGGTTGGGAAAGGGCTATTTTCCACAATAGAACCAATCCCCCCATAAGATCAAGTGTTTTTCTTGTTTTGGAATAGGGATAGTTATCTTTGTTTGTATTTGCTCAATTATATCATCTTTTTTCCTTGTTTCTTAACAATGCAAATGGATTCTATGGGGAACTCTTGTTCTAACCTTGTATTTTGATCTACAAATGTGATTGTTTGTTTTATTTATGCAAGTTTGGAAATGGGTTCACACATATTAGTAATGGAGTAAATCCTAATGAAAAACATATATTGGAAAAATGATAATTTCATAAGTTTCTTAAAAAATTCACATACATTAATTTATTTTCAGAAAAAAGCTTTGTAAACATGTATTTTGATAGTAAAAATTAGTATCTATAACTTTCTTAAAAGACTTGTAACTTTTTTTACACATATGGTTTATATATCAATTTTATATAAAATATCAACAACATCCATACTCCAAGATCTCCAGATTTATATACATCTATTTTTTTGTGGTTGGACTATAGACTCCAAGATATCTCTCACAATGTTTAAAGTAATATAAACAATATGGAAAAATCTTGAAGGGTTTTGTTTTAACAAAAATTGAAAAAAATAGGAATTAGATGGATACAATAGAGGAATTAACTAATTTTTAATGTAAGGGAATATAGCATTACCATGAATTAGGAAAGAAAGGAGTATTATTATTCACTTGCACATGTCAATGGTGGGATATAGTTTGTAGATTGTACTAGAAAATATATGATTTTTAATGTAACGATCATAATTGGAATAATAATTCTTATATATATACTCAATTTTGGCCTTAATAAGTTCTATTTCTAAAATCTATGGTTATTATATTTGCATGTACAATATGAGAATGATGTCTTTTCTTGCTTGAACACTTACAATACAATTATACAATTTATTTTTTGTTAGAATCTTTCATAGGTTATGTCATTTGTTGAAGTAGAACTACCATTGTTATATGTTAGGATTCCCAAAGAAGATCATAATAACAAAAACCTTGTGCTTCCATAAAAAATACTTGCACACAATGATTAGCCTAATTCACATTAGAGTTAATCTGAATGTACAATATGATATTTCTTATATAGGCATGGAAGAGGCAATCCACATATCATGTGGATTGAAAAGTACCCCATGAAGTGGCACAAATGAGTAGATAAGTGTCCTAGAGGTGTCAACCTTAGGATCACTATGAATGTGAAAACCAACAACCTATTTGACCAAGTCATTGTTAGTTGTAGGATTAGATTTAACAGAAAGAAAAAAATGCAACACATAGACAATGAACACAATGTTTACCCTAGGAAAACCCTCCTACTTGAGGGAGAAAAACCTAGCAAATAATTTCTTATATATCAGATAAATAAGTGCAAAATTATCCATACAACAATCAGGCCGTATACAGGGCCAAGTCTCATACAACAATATATGTCTCTTCTCTTGAATGAATGAATATGCTTCTTGAAGAATTTGATCTACTGCTAGGAGGATGCAAACTTTTGTTGTTACTTAGGAGAGGTGAACTTGAGAGGATGAATTGTGATTCCAAAATGAGAGGACTAGATCCTCCTTAAATACATAACTAGGCAACCCTTCATTTAGAGCTGACCTTGAACAAGTATAATTGTTTATATAGCATGAGGCTGACCTACCTTAGATGTATCATATTTAACAAAAAAATGTCTTCCTAAGCTACACAACACTAACACTCCCTCTTAGCTAGGGAGGTATTTTTCAAATATCCTCATCATGGAGTCTCTCAACATGACACCCACAATGGCTACACCTATTTGTGGAAAACCACAACTCAATCTCAGAGATGTACACGAGTTCATCATGAAGTCTCTCAACGTGATGTTATCATGGAGTCTCTCAACGTGATGCCGCCATGGAGTCTTTCAACATGACAACCACCATGGCTAATCCCATGTGTGGAAGGAAACATATGTACAAGTGTTCATCACAGAGTCTCTCAATGTGATATCATCATGGAGTCTCTCAATGTGATGTCCACAATGGCTACTCCCATGTGTGGAAAACACTAGTAAAAGGGTCCATCATGGAGTCTCTCAAAATGACATCTCATCTCAGTCTCAGAGATGAACAAGGGCATGCACCTCATATTTCTCCATCTCAGAGAAATATACACTACAATGGATTTCACCTCATGTTTCTCCATCTCAAAGAAATATACACTACAAGGGCTTTCACCTCATATTTCTCTATCTCAGAGAAATATACACTACAAGGGCTTTCATCTCATATTTCTCCATCTCAGAGAAATATACACTATAAGGGCTTTCACCTCATATTTCTCCATCTTAGAGAAATATACATTACAAGGGCTTTCACCTCATATTTCTTTGTCTTAGAGAAATATACATTACAAACAACCTTCATGATCACGTGACCCCCTTTGAAGCTCTAAGTACTTGCATCAACCTTTTGACCTCCTCGTCCAATATTTCCTACAATGCTTTCCTTAGAGGAATGGTTTCCAATGCACACCTCTAGTACTGTAGAGAGTTCATGACTGTCCTCTTCAACCTCATCCCAGATCACCCTATTCTGAATAGGTTTGTAGAGCTACCAATGTTAAATCTAGACTGACTATCTTGTATAATTATGTTCTCTATAACTTTCCCTCTGATGTATTCTTCACACATAACCATCACTAAATGAAAGTATACACTCAACAATCATCACAGCTCCATTGTGTTATTATCTCAAAATCCTGTTGTAGAAAAAACCAACACACATGCAAGAAAGACTCACATGGATTCTCCTTTAGACTCACTCATAGTGATAGACTTTTAATTCAAGGAGTCTTTTAATCCAATGATTTTTGTAGCAAAATACATTGCTGGAAACATCAGAATGAGACATGTAGGGGGTTGCATCTTCATTCATTATGATCTCTTCTACAAGACTAAACATTGGTATTCCAAGGCCAATATATATTTATCTACAATCCAATTAGACACTTAGCATAAAAAAATTTAAACCAATATGTCTAAAGATTCCATGAAGTGAGATTCTTTCCAAACTGTCAATACCTCCCTTGCAACAATGATTTGACTGGTATTGTCTCATCCAAACTCTTGTGTAGATTTGATGTCAATCCCATGTGATCATATAAACACAACAACCAAGCTTCTAATTCCTTCTTTGTTAATTTTTTTGGATGGGTGAGAGGGAGGTGGATATCTCCAAGGATGCTAACTTCTACTGCTTACACAAATCTGGTCAGGTCTTGTCTTAAACCCACTCTAATACCATGTTAGTTTTAGGATCAGATTTAACGGAAAGCATAAAATACAACACATAGACAATGAACACGATGTTTACCCTGGGAAAGCCCTCCTACTTGAGGGAGAAAAACCTAGCAAATAATCTCTTATATATCAAATAAAGAAGTGTAGAATTCTACATACAACAATCAAGCCTTATACAGTGCCAAGTATCATACAACAATATATGTATCTTCTCTTGAATGAATGGATATCCTTCTTGAAGAATTTGATCTACTGCTAGGAGGATGCGAACTTTTGTTATTGCTTAGGAGAGGTGAACTTGAGAGAATGAATTGTGATGCCCAAATGAGAGGACTTGATCCTCGTTAAATACATAACTAGGAAACCCTTTGAACATTTAGAGCCAACCTTGAACAATTATAATTGTTTATATCTAGCATGAGGCCGACCTACCTTAGATACATCATATTTAAAGAAAAATATCTTCCTAAGCTACACAACACTAACAATCATCAACCTTCATGGAAATTTTTGAGTTACCTTTGAGGTGAGATGGAAAGTATTCCAACCTCAAAAAGGTAGAACATGAGGTTTACCAAATAACTTGTTAATCTTTAGAGGCTTAAAGGTTGCACATTCAGCTAGACAAGATGTTGTCTAACCTCATTAGCCTAAGTACACTTAAGTATAGTGAATAGATAAATTATTCACTATAACACCCCTTCTTAAGTGATACTTGGGGAGATCACAAAAGTGAAAATACATAGAAATGGGTCCCAACTATAAGGCCATGTTAGGTACCCATGTACAAATTTTCTCATAAAGTGGAGTAAAAGAGAAAACCCAATGGGAATAAAACTCCTCTTCAAAGGAGATATTGAAGTATTTAAGACCTTATGAAAGTATGTCTTGTGATGATAGGAACATCATGATTGAGAACTCCTTATGTATATAGAAGTTGTGAATTCTAGCAAAGGTGAACTCATGTCAACTAGAATAAATGAATCTCCAACAAATGAAGATCAAGATAAGAGATAGAAAACACTACATGAGTGAACATAGTAAACCTACTTAACCATGAACACAAAGGTAATCAAACTCTATGAAGTTGAAAATATAAATAGTACTATTGGTTATTTTTTAAGAACCAAACTTAATCTCAACCATTATCTCTTAATTTTCCATAATTCAATAATCAACAATAGTGAGGATTGGCCAATGAATAGGTAGAAGCTTTCTAGGATTTACCTCTACACTTCGAGCTCTACAAGACCCAAGAGGGTGATCCTAACAATGTTTTAAATGATATTGTTGTGCCAAACTACCACAAACATTGTGATTAATAGATACATTCTTATAAACTGCAAATTAGACACAATCCTTCAATAATTTGGCTAATTCTTTAACAAATTACTATGTAAAGAAAGGAATTTTCTCATAAAAATTTGCAAAAATTTAAGGTGTGTAAGTAATTTTCATTAAGATTGTGTTCTTTGACAGGCATGGGTTGACTCATTTGACATCAAAGTTGACCAAATTAATAGAACATTGCTTAATCCATGGGTGATAGATTCATATTTGCAACAAACAATAATACATCATTAATTACACCTAACATTCAAAGAATATTGGTATATTGCTTTGCAATAACCAACTCAAGATATCTAGGAAAAAATTACTTATTAAACCTTGTACTTCATCCCATAGACTTATGATTTCATTAAAGCATTTAATTATTTCTTTGAACTAAAGCATAAATAAAACCATACATTCAACCAAAATGATTAAAGATAAATAAAATATCCTTGATCATTTTATTCATAATTTGAGAAATAGAGTACACAAGAGAGAAATTGTCCTAGAATAATTTGCAATTCTGATTCATATGTCATTACTACTGTAAAAATATTATGCCTATTACAAACTAGAGTTCATACCTAAGGCTCAAAACTATTATATTCCTTTGTGCTTGATTTACAAAATTTCTGCTATATGAGTTCAAAAATTTCTCAAACCAAAGACCTATGAAATTGGCCTTGAATTCCCATTTATGGAAACATGGGAGCAACATGCTTCGAGATAAATTACACTTACAATCACATTTTTCATTTGAAATTCATTTTCATTTGAATTTCAAAACTTTTCCAAGTAGTTATATTTTCATTTCCATGAGGGGGGAAAGCATATAAGACAAAAACTCTTTCTATTCCTTGAAGAGGATTTTCCCATCTTCCAAAAGGAATCTTTCAACCATTGTAGCAACATCAAAACATCTTCTCCATGAGTGAAAATTATTTTCCACATGCACATACAATTAGCAAAAACTTTAAAATAGGAAAAAAATAAAAGAGAGAAGACCCTATCCACATCACCACATTTGTCATTAATCTTCATAACTGAGAGGATACAACATTTTGCAATACTTCAACATAGGCTTAATCTATAATTTTTTTGAGCAATGTGTTGTAATCCTCCTTAGTCATCCATTGCATGTCCAACAACTTCTACACTTTTTTAATATGTTGGTTGTACCTTGCATCAATTAGCACCCTGGCCTCTTTGACAAATGTATCCCCTCTCATCTCTATTCTTGTCATATTATCTATGTTAGGATTCAACATAGAATAATCAGTGATATTGAGCATCATCTTAGAATGTGGGAGTAAATTTCCCAACTCCTCCTTCCATTTGGTAAATTCCTTTAATTCACCCTTATCATTCAATATCTTGGGCATACCATTCCCTTTTATTTCTTTAAACATTTTTAATTTATGAACTATAGTTGTATTCCCATCTTATCATCAAAAGTTGTGTGATCTCATTTACCAAATCAGTTGTCCTCAATACATTAGGAATGTTGGTGGGGGCTTCAAGGTCTTCCTGTATCTGAGGAATCATTTATTTCAATGTCCCCACCCTAGTACTCCACTTATTCCACTTAGTTTGGAATGCTTTCTGAACCTACAAATATTTTACATTAGCCTCATGAATGTTCTTATAAACATCCCATATAGTGCCAACTTTATTCACCAACTTTGTCACTCTATGTTTCAACACATCATCAAAAATATCATTAGCCACCTTCATTGTCTCCTCTTTGGCTTTATTTGTGTTTTCTTTCTCTATTTTCACTTCTTGTTTTAAACTTTGAATCCTTAATGACAAATTTTCTCTATCCTATGATGACAATTCAAAAGAAGTTGTGGCTTTCTTTGTGTTTTCTTTGTTTGTTTTCACTTCCTATTTTAAATGGTTGAAAGATTCCTTTTGGAAGGCATGCAAATCTTCTTCAGCAAATAGAAAGAGTTTTTGTCTTATATGCTTTCCCCCCTCATGGGAATGAAAAATATTTTCCCACCTTCAATTCATTAACTATGTGAAGTTGAAAATATAGATAGTACTGTGATTAGGAGTACTAGAATCTAATAATATGATCCATTAAAATAATCCCCCATATGAGAGATTGATATAGAAGGTTCATGAGACCTTGCAAAAAGTGGATTCCTCCACTCCATTGAAAGAAGCAATAGCATAACATTGTCATAGTCCCCCCTTAATGCTAAGCTCAAATAAGAAAACCAACTAAAATTGGGCACAAGAATGTGCAAGGAATGTAGAGATTTACAAGAAACTAAAAAATGGTTTGCATCAAGGAACACTTGCATGAGATGAGAATCATGAGGATCTATTATTGCAATGGAAAAGCAAGGAAAAACACACCATGGGGCAAGAATCATGAGGATACACAAGTGTGATGACTAATCAAGACTCTACACAACCCCCCATTCTACTTTATAATTCAATGTAAGTACTTTTTTTTGCCAAATTCCCTCCATATGGAACACACATTCAGTTTCAATGGCACTTTATATGAGTGCATTTACAAACTTAATTTCTATCATGAATTCTTCAAAGTTTATGTAATGAGGTGGATTAAGAAGACATATTCCTTAAAAACCTCAAAAAATGATGAAAACTAAAAATTAAAACCTCCATCAAGATAACCCCCGCTTTCATTTGTGCAAGTTATTGGGTATGTGCAGGATCATGATGGGCCAAAAAGTGGTGATATGATGGGTATGTGTAGGGTATGTGGCTGATGAATTTTTTTTACCCAAAATTGATGAAACAAAAAGGGTTTTGAAAGGAGATTCTCAACTTTCCACCAATATAAATTATGCTTTACTTTTAATTTAATTAATAATTATTATCATTTTCTATTTGAATTACAACTAAAGTCTTGATTGATAGGATGATTGAAAAACATCTATAGCTTTCAAATAGTATCAATTTTTTTAATCCAAAACATGTGTCACATTCTATGCTTCACATACTATAGGATTAAAAAATGAATTTCATGAAGTTTTGGCCAAGTTAAGGTGGTTAGACATATGAGTTTTTATATTTTTTAAAAGTTGTAATAAAAAATGCATAATTAATTGTTTACTTGGATAAAAATTACAAAAAAATATGTGTCACATTGGGACATGAGTCCTCTACTTATATCTAAAATCCAATAAAAAAATATTACCATTTTATTGTGGTTAGGGTGGTTAGTCAGACACCTACTTATTTTTTCCTTGAAATTTAAGTACTACTACATTAAAATTTCAAATTTTCACCAAATAGATTTTCTTTTAAAAATAAACCTAGTAGTTTAGAAACTACATTCAATTTTCTATAGATTCTATTCTTACATATTTTTTAAATAATATAGATAACTTATTCAAATTTTTACGTCAAGTTGCCTAACTCTGAGTTTTTTGAATTTTTTGCCACTTAAGGGCTTATTTTTTCCATGATGATCCTTTACATACCCTATTGCAAAACAAAAAAATCCCCCTTTTCCAAATTCATTAAAAATGAAAAAATTGACTCCTCTTTTATATTTTTTTAACGATGACAAAAAAAATTCACTTCCCCTTTTAAACACTTTCCCTTTTAAACACTTTTCATTTGCCAAATTCATTGAAAAAGAAAAAAGTTACTCCTCTTTTACAAATTGTTAACTACATGGAAAAAAATCATGTGCCTTTAAAAACTTTCCCTTTTCGAAATTCATTGCAAAAGAATAAAACAACTCTTATTTTACAAATTTTTAACAATAGAAAAAAAATCACCCTCCCTTTACAAATTTATTCAATATTTGACCCCCTTTTGCAAATACTTGATGATTTGAACTAACCACAAATGGTTATAAAACATTTCAAGAGTACATTAAATAATATTAGCATAAAATTATAATGATAATTTATGAAATAAATATTCAAGAAAGGGTCTTATTAAATGTTATTGACCAAGTCAATGGTTGATAGATAATAAATGCTAGTCAACCATGAAATCTTGTAATTGAGATACCTACACTTAGCAATTGTTGATGTAGCTTTTAAGATTATGAGGTCATTGCATAAAATTTTTTGAGGATAGGCTTAATCTGTGGAGGAAATGTGAAGAATAGAGATGTGTGACAAATTAAAGGCATTAATGGAGAGCTGGTGAAGGGGAGGGAGATATGCAAGTAGAGGATGTGATGTTGGGAATATGCCCAAGGTATGATTTTCCCTGAGACCCATAACTCCTTTCCTCAACACAATCACCAACTCCTTCTTGCCACCTCCCCTTCCTTGTATTCACATATTATAGCACACTACCTCCTCTTCACAGGTTCCACCTCCTCTTTGTAGGTATGTATGATCTTGAATGAGAAAATCGCACATAGGGAGATAGATACTAGCTCACCAAGACAAGATAGATCTATGAAAAATTCAAAGCCTCAGATACACATTGAATCACACCTTATAATGCAATTTTAAACACCTCACATGTTGCACCTCTATTATTGAGAAAATTAAGCTACAAAATAAAAACATGACATAGGTTGCATGGGTATTGGATCGACTAGAAGTTGCACAGTTTGTTTCTCGAATGAGTCAACCTATGCATATGTTGTAGATGGATTTTTCGCAGAATAAATGAAAAGAAAAGATTGCAAAAAATAAAAAAATAATTGAAAGGCCTAATCCAAAAAAAAGAAGACACATAATTTTTATAGTGATTCACCAACTGGCTACATCCACTTTTAGTAGGGGAAATATTTTATTGAATTCTATTTTTCTAGTACATAATAATCTACAACATACAACCAACTTCATCAAGAGAGCTTTTACTTTTTAACAAGTTTTAATAAAATCATGCCTTCAAGAAAAGGAAGGCCAAGAGACACAGAATGAAATGGACAAGAAGACCATTGGGATTCACCAACCCAAAAAACACCCACTTGAAGCCCAATGAGTGCTTCAACAAACCAAACATTCCCCTGCTTGGTTCCTTATTGTCACTTTTTCAGAATGTCAAGAGACACTCTACAAAATTTGAACTTCTCCCTTGAAAATACCTTTGTCAAAGCATCCACTAGATTCATTTTTGTATCAATATTCTCCACCTACAACTTACCCTCATCAAGAACATGTCGAATGAAATGATATCTTAGTTCTATATGCTTCGTTCTATTATGAAAAGGGAATATTTTCACCAAGTGAATAACATTGTTGCTATCACAAAATAAGGTGAAAATAGATTGCTTACACCACAATTCACCCAACAGCCCCTATAACCATATCATCTCCTTTCCTCCTTTGGTGAGAGCAATGTATTCTACCTCATTAGAAGAAAGAGCAACAACCTGTTGCAACCATGATACCTAGCTAATCATAGCCCTAGAAAAAGTAAACACATAACCTATAGTAGACCTATGTTTGTCCAAATCTCCAGCCATATCCAAATCAAAATATCCTTGCAGTCGAGTTTCCTTACCTCCAAAATATAAAACATCATCCGAGGTACCTTTCAAGTACCATAAAATCCACTAAACCACCTACCAATGAGATTTACCCCTGATATTAGTCATAAATCTGCTCACAACTCCCACTACATGAGCAATATACAGATGAGTACAAACCATGGCATACATGAGACTCCCAACTATTGATGAATATGAAAACCTTTCATATATTCCTGATCTTCCTGATTTTTTTGACACATAGCTGAATATAAATGGAAGTGATCATCTAATGGAGTACTAACAGACTTGGAATTCATCATATTGAACCTATCCAAAACTTTAGAAATATATTTTTCTTGTGATAATCTTATTTCTCTTTTTTTATCCTTGATTATTTGCATCCCAATAATCCTCTTCGCTACCCCTAAATCTTTCATGGAAAAACATTGAGCCAAATTTTGCTTCAATTCACAAACTATCCTCACACTAGTGCTAACAACCAACATATCATCAACATAAAGAAAAATTATGAAAAATCACCATTAGCAAGCTTCTTATAGTAAACACATGGGTCTGAGTCACAATGAGTAAAATTTTGTTGAGTCATGAAGCTATCAAATTTAAGATACCACTACCCTGAGAAGTTTTCTTGAGCCCATACAAACTCCACTTCAATATGTAGTACAAATAATCTTAACCCTATTTATTGAAACCTTCAAGATGCTCCATATACAACTCATCTTCAATATCCCCATGAAGAAATTACTTTTTGACATCAATTTACTCAAGCTAAAGGTCCCATACAGCTGCCATGCCTAAAACCGTACGAATGGTGGTCATTTCAACAACTGGTGAAAAAATATCATTAAAATCAATCCCCTTTTTCTGATGAAGTCCTTTCACAACTAATCTTTCCATGTAGCATTTACTACCTCCATCTTATTCTTTCAGTCGATACACCCATTTATTCTTTAGAGGTTTTTGATTTGGTGGAAGAGTAACCAAATCCCATATATCATATGCTTTCAATGACTCCATTTCATCTTGCATTGCCTCCATCCATTTCACTGAATTTTCATCTTTACAAGTCTGTTTAAATGTTGTAGGCTTTGACTGATCAGAGAGTAGTAGCTCATAGTCATCATATCTTGTTGGAATCCTTTTCTAATAGGTATACCTCCTTAATTAAGGAGCATGCTCTTGCTACAAATTTGTTTCCAAATTCAATCTCTATAATTGATTCTAGATGTCATTTATATCATATTGCAAATTCCCCTATTCTAACACACTACCTCTAATGTTCAACCTATGTATACCTCCCTGTGTTAGAAAAATTAAATTTTTTACTATTTTCAAATTATCATCACAAAGTTTTCTATCAGCCTCATGGGCTAGAAAAAAATATTTGGCAACTCTATTGAAGATGTGCCTCCCACTTCAAATAGTGTATGTCTATGACTAGGTAGTGAATGGTCTTTTGTAGCTTGTGTATAGGCTCCAATAGGCTATAGGAAATTTTGTATATGTTTTTTTTCAACTAATGGAGGTTGCATATAAGTAAGAGGTGTCTAGGAATAATTTAGAGGAGGCTACGATGCACTAAGTGGAGGTAGCAATGAAATTGCTAAAGGCTGTGAATGAACTTGATGAGAATGAAATGATGATTGAGTTAAAGGATGCATAGGAAATAAAATTACCTCTTCATGAGATGCCCCAAACACAAGCATGGGAACTCCAATTAGCTATGTAGATATAGAGACAAGGGTGTTGATAGGAGAAGACAATATTGGTCAAGAAGTAAGACCTGGCATTGAAATTTGCAGAGAACCTTGTTGTGTGGACATGTTGATAGGTTGCACAATAACATTTGAAGGCTAAAAACTAACACTTGGTGCCTGGGTAAAATTTCCCTGTCGTATTTTATTTTTTCCATTATCAAAAATATCAACCTATATATAATCATGTGAAGATGTGCTTTGTTTTTGCAAACCAGGGAAAACTTTTCCATTAAAAATAGCATCCCGACTGTGGATCATTTTTTTTACAAACGGATCCCAAAACTTGAAACCAAATGGATCCTCATTATATCCAAGAAATATACATCTCTTTGATTTGGGATCAAGTTTTGTGTGCTACTCCTTGGTAATGTACACAAAGGCTTCACAACCAAACACATGCAAATGGTTGTAAGAAATTCATTTCTTGAGCCATCTCTCCTTTGGGATATCAAATTTCAATCAAGGTGAAGGAGCTCGATTGATCAAATACACTGTTGTATTACAAGCCTCTGCCCAAAAATCTTTCCCCAACCCAACATTCAAGATAAAACATAAAGCTCTCTCAAGAATCATTCGATTGAACCTCTTAGCTATACAATTTTCCCAAGGGGTAAATGAAACTACTTTAATCTGACAAATACCATTATTTGCACAAAAGGTGTCAAATTATGAAGGGAAAAAATCTAGACACCATTATTTGTTAGCAGACATTTAATTTTGTACCCAATCTGATTTTTAACCAGAGCCTTAAAAGTTTTAAATTTTGAAAAAAAACTCTTATTTTCTATTCATCATATAAATCCATACTTTGTGAGTGCAATCATCAAGAAAAGTAACAAAATAATTAGCACCTCCAAAGGAGGTTACCTCTATTGGACTGAAAACATTGGAGTACACAAGCTCAAAGGTGTAGATCTCCTCTCATGACCAATCTTCAAGAAGATGGTCTAACTCTGCTTTTCATAAAGGAAATGCTTGCATAACTCCAAATAAACTAATTTTAGGCTTGGAAGTTGATCCCTTTGAATCATAAATTCAAGTACCCTTTCTCTCATATGTCTGAGCCTCTTATGCCAAATCTCTGAACCTCTGTCCACAACCATCATTGTAGCTCCCACTTCACCATGACACTCAAAAAAAATAAAGGTTACCTAATTTTTTCCCCTTTACAATCACCAAGACACCTTTGGTTACTTTCCAAGTATCTAAAGAAAATTTTGCATTGCACCCTTGAGCAATAAGTTGGCTCACTAATATTATATTGTGTTTTAGCATAGGAACATGTCTCACATCTTTCAAGATCCATTTATTTCCATTTTTTAGAGACAATATCACATCACCTTTTCCTACTATTTTTCATTCTTTGTTATCTCCAAGAAAAAATTATTGAACTTACCTTCTTGTTAGTTTGTGAAAGAACCTCGACAAGGAGTAGCGTGAAAAGAGGCACTAGAATCAAGCACCCATGAGTTGTCAATAGTGTCACTCACTAATAAAACCAAAACACCATCATCTTTATCATATGCAGTGTTTACTTTATTATTGTTCACCTTGTCTTGTGCCTTTTTGTAATTCCAACAATTTTTTTTGTGTGATCTAGTTTGCCACAAACCCAACAAGCACCATTTCTTCCCCTAGACTTCGATCTTGGAGCAGATTTGGACCTCCTTTTGTTATTATTTCTACCTATATCTTGACTCCTTCGCCTATTGATAGTGCTTACAACATTCAAAGCATCACTAGATGAGGGTTCTTGTTTTTTCCTCCTCATGTCTTCACTAAGAAGTGTGGTTGCAACATCATCAAATTTTAGTTTACTTTTGGCAGCCACTTAAGTGCTAACCCATCACAACCCCTTCCAAGTTGTTTGGTAAAGAACATAATAACAAATTTTCCTAAATATCATCGTCTAATTTGATACCCACTGAAATCAATTGGGTAACCAAGGTATTGAATTCATTATGGTGATTTGACATAGTCCCACCTCTCATTTTCAAAGTATATATTTTTCATGATGAATATCTTCTCTAATGTTGATTCCATCTGGTACATATCAGAGAGTCTATCCCAAAGCTCTTTCATTGTATTCATAGCTGAAAAATTGAATAGCATGTTGCGAGACAACGAAAGAAAAATAGTTTCCCTTACTTTCATATCTGTTTTCTCCCACTGTTCGTCTGACATCGAACCTTTTCCTTTTTCTTTTCCTATCAGTGTGAGTGAGAGATCCTACTTAATTAGTAGTGATTCCATATAAACCTTCCACAATCCAAAGTTTTTCCCCGTGAACTTCTGAATCTTACTTTTTTATGTGGCGTCCATGCTTCTAGAAATTCTTCATCGATTTCCCAAAAAAAAATGATTTTAGCACCGAGCTTCTTCACCAGGCTTTGATACCAGTTGTAGATGGAATTTTCGCAGAATAAATGAAAAGAATGATTGGAGAAAATTAAAAAAGTTGAAAGGATAAAATCCATAGACAAGAAGACAATTTTTTTTTATAGTGGCTCACCAACTAGCCACATCCACTTTCAGCAGGGAAATATTCTATTGAATTATGTTTTTCTAGTAATGCTACAACATACAACCAACTTCATCAAGAGAGGTTTTACTTTTTTACAAGTTTGAATAAAATCATTCCTTCAAGAAAAGGAATGCCAAGAGATATTGAATGAAATGGCCAAGAAGACCATTGGGATTCACCAACCCAACATATGTATGGTGAGAGTGACACGAGCATAAGCATGCGTAGAGATGGATCAAAAAATTGCAAGTACAAAACACATACTGAAGTGATAAGTAGACTAATAAATGATGATGGGATGAAATACCAAGAGAAAAAATATATAGTTCCTTCAAAAACCATGATCTACAACCGCAACTAGGGTGAAATAACCACCAAATTTCTTGTAAATAGGCTGAATAGGCTAATATTTCCTATAGTAAACTAGTAAAATATAGATTGCAACCTAAAAAATACTATTTTTACATGAAAATAAAATTAAATGGAACTCTAAAGTGGATCATAATACAAGGTTTTTGGAAGGGTTTTTCCATTGTGCTCTAATACCATGTTAGGATTCCCAAACAAGATCATAACATCAAAAATCTTGTGCTTCCACAAAAATACTTCCACACAATGATCGGCCTAATTTACATTAGAGTTAATTTGAATGTACAATATGATATTCCCTATATAGGAAAGGAAGAGGGAATCCACCTATCATGCGGATTGACAAGTTCCCCATGAAGTGGCACAAATTAGTAGACAAGTGTCTTATAAGTGTCAACCTTAGGATCACTAGGAATGTGCAAACCAACAACCTATTTGACCAAGTCATGAATCTTGATGCCAAATTTTGAGTGATATTTGAGGTGAGATTGAATTTCTTACAACCTCAAAAATATAGCACATGAGGTGTACCAAATAACTTGGTGTTGCAAGAGCACCTAAACTTTATTGACAAAATTTGATCACTTGAAGGCTAATAGTTTGGTCAGTAGGTGAGTCTAGGGGTTTTTTGAGTCTAATTATGCTAAATAAGTTCTAAAATACCATTTATTATGTAATTGGATGGATTTTTAGTTATTTAGGGTGATGTGTTAAAAGTTGCAAAAAAAATGCCAATGTTGTCATGCCAAAATTGTCAAAAATGCAACTTTAGGGAATAGGAAAGGTCATGGCAGTTAAAAAGGTTGTTATGAATGTAGTGGGGAGCACCTAAAAACATGTAATTGCAAAGTGCATTCTATAAGGGTTAGTCTAGGAGTTAGTGATAGTATGAGTAATTTTTATGTTAAATAAGGTCTTTGAGACTATTAATTATGTAATTAGGGGTTTTTGATGTTATTTAGTTCAAAAAATGCAAAAGGTTGCATAAAAATGTACTTATTGTCAACAAATTGTTAAAAGTGCAAAACTAGGCAATTAGGGGTCTAATTGGTAAAAAGTTGGTTTCCAATGTCCAACTAATTAAAATTCCAGTTGGAGGATGTTTGTAAGGGTGGTTAGATGTTAAATAAGCCTCTCATGGTCAAGGTATGGTTGTTGAATCATTTTTTTGAAGTTATAATGAAAAAAAGGCTACTTTCTAGAAATTTTTGTGTGTAAATTTGCTGCTAAAATGTGTGGTACAACCTTTGTATGACCTGTACGGGCTCAACCCTATTATGGTTGGAAAGAGGAGAGTGTCAAATTTCATTTGAAAGTGGTTTGGTGAATTTTCATTAAGTTTAGAGGGTTTTATTGACATTTTACTGAAATTGTCCTGTTTTGGTGTAAATTGGTGATTTGAGAGTATTAAAATTAGTTTTTAGGGAATTCCACCTACTGTAGCAATTGTAACTCAGTGGAATGGCCCCATTTGTTGTAAAATAGGTTTCCAAATTATTTGCAAGTCAGAGGAAGTGTGTTTGTGGGTTTTGGGTGTTGCCCTAGGTTGAATTTGGGTGATTTTCCTTATGAAAGTGAGGAACTAAATGATGGTTTATGAGTTTTCTGGAAGAAATAACCTATGTGATGAAGTTTAAAGATTTTTCAGGCATAATTATGCGTGTTTGAATAGGTGGTAGAGTCTAGAAAGGTCTGGAGGTATGATTTACAATAAACCCTCCTTTTGAAGGCCTAGAATCAAGGGTTTTAGGCTGTGCTATGTTGGAAGAGTGATTTCTGGAAACTAGTGGTGGATTTAGTAGTTTTTGGCCATTTTAATTGCTTCCCCAAGGTTTCATAAAGTTTGGTGGAGTTTGAAGTGTACTTTCTTTGTAAAAGTGGGCTAATCCACTAGCCTTTTCCATGGCAGGAGTATTGGATCTTTGAGTTTGTCCAAAAGAGTTGATATTGGTTTTCCTGTATGTTTTATAACTTGCAAAAGGGTATCTTAATCATCCTTGAGTTTGTTAGGTGTTTTGGAAAATGTTGGTGAAAATGCCTAAACTTGGTTTGCACTAAAACTGGGGTTTAGGAGTGAAATTGGGAAATTGTGCTTTTGATGATTGTAGAACTTGGAAGGCTGGTTGAATTACTTTATGTGATCATTTTAATCTTTCTGGATACTTCTTGAAGGCAGGTTTCCAAGTTGATTAAGGTTGAGCCTCCGGACTCTGCATCAGAGTGGTATCAGAGCGAGGAAGTAGATCTCTTAAAGATTGAAGGAGAAAGGACATCATGGCTACCAGAGGTTTGAATGAGAAGGAGAAACAGATGAGGAATGCAATTTTCAAGACTAGGTGCAAGTGCAAAGGTAAGATATGCAAGGTTATGGTTGATTCAAGTAGTTTGGATAACTTGGTAGCTCTTGAAATGGTTGAAAAATTGAACTTAGAAAGGTTCCCACATGATTCACCTTATTATGTTTCATTGATTAATGGTGAGAACACATTTTTGGTTAAAGAACAATCATGGGTTGAATTTGAAATAGGTGAATATAAGGACAAAATATTATGTGATATTGTACCATTGCACTCTTGTCATCTAATGTTTGGGAAACCATGGTGTTGGGAAAGATTTGCTGTGTACTATGGCAGGGATAATAGTTACCAGATTAAAAAGGATGGGAGGATTTATGTTCTGACTTCATTGGTGGAAGATGGCCAAGACAAGAAAACAAGGGTGCTAATGCAAGAAAGACAAAAGTTCTTAGGATATAAAGCAGACAAAGACAAGGATGAGGAAAAAGGGCATAGCATAGATACAGTGGAGAAAGAAAAGCACCATCAAGAAGTATTGAATAAGACAGAGTAGCTTGAAGACAAAAAGGAAACAAAGAAAGTGAAGGTCAGAAGTGAAAAGACCCTGAAGGCACTAGGAAAGGATGGAGAAAGTGATGAAGGAAGAGTTGCAGTCACCACCTGTGAAAGAATTGCTGAGACAGCAGGGGTAACAACAGATTCAAAGTTGAAGTGTGTAAAGGATGATGAGAAAGGAAGAAGCAAGAGTGAAATGACCTTGAGAGGGAAAGGTAAGCTTGAAGGGTGTATCAAAGATAAAGGACAGGTAGAAGTTTGTTCATTAAAGGATAATGGTGTTCTAGGGCAGACACCCATGAAGAATACAGTGGTACATAAAACTGAGACAGGTTATTGTGAGAAGAAGGTGCTTGGGACAGCAGTCCTAAGAAGAGAAGATGAGATCAAAGAGAATGAAGGTGAGTTACTTGAACAAAAGAAACTTTGGCATAATGGAGCCACAAGGGAAGAAGAGTGTTGTCCATTGTTTGGGAAAGAGCATGAGATGCAGCAAAAGGTTGAAGGTGAGGATGGCAGACCTAAGGATAAAGAGGTCTTGGAAACTGAGAAAATGAAGAATGAGGAAGTAACTAAAAAGGAAAATGATGAGAGGAATGAAAGAAGTCTTGAAAGGCTTGAAGGTGATGAGAAGATCATGGTTGGGATGGTTTTGTGTCCTTTAAGGATGAGAGAAGATAAAAGACAGTCAAGCATTGCAAAAACAGTGAGTTGTGACATTGGAAACACAGAGGTAGAAGCCAAGGGTCTGTTACAAGGCCTGAGAGTAGGTGATGAGCAGGTTGTGGAAGTCAGGGAAAAGACAGTAAGCTATGAAGATTGGCAGAAAACAGTGAAGGAGACTATGGAAGAGTTTGGAGAGTTTATAGGAGTTGAGCAGAGGTTGGTCACCATGAGAGGTGAAGGACATATGGCAAAGGTTTTGCAAAGAGTTGCAATAAGGATAGAGGTTAGAATTGAGATGTTGAAGATGCTAGGTCAGGGAATGGCTAAGAGAAGACAGTGTGTGTGGTTTCCAACTGAGTTGGAGAAGAGAGGAAAATTTGAGATTGGGATAGTGAGTTGTCCTTGGTTGCTGAGTTTAGTAATCAGGCTATTGTATGCTATTGAGACAAGGGATCTAAGCATAATTCATTTGAGTGCAGGTGTGAAGTGGAAGGATAAGGGGCTGAGAGTGAAGGGAATCACTGATTTGTTCATCCTTCTGACAGTGGTCAGACCAAAGGTTAAAATGAAAGTGGAAGGGAAAAATGCAGATTATGTTGCAAATAATAGAATTGAAGGGCAGAACTACATGTATAATTGGCCAAGGCTCATGGAAGAGCATGAAAAAGAGACACTAATGCATGGTTGTTTCAGTTTGTGTATTGAATTTTTGTTTGCAGGTGTTAATGAAGACAAAAGGCAGCAAGCAGATTCATTTGAGCAGGATCAAGCATGGCAAGGTGCAGTCAAAGCAAAGTATGAAGGGTATAAAGTCCCTTGGAGGAAGATTTCCATGCAAGTGACTTGGAGCAGGTTTGAAGGGATTGTGCAGAGAGTTGGAGAAAACCTTTGGAGTAATTTATGGGGCATAAATTTTTTCTACCCAGGGAGTATGGTGCAGGGGCACCTAAAAACATGTAATTGCAAAGTGCATTCTATGAGGGTTAGTCTAGGAGTTAGTGATAGTATGAGTAATTTTTATGTTAAATAAGGTATTTGAGACTATTACTGATGTAATTAGGGGTCTTTGATTTTATTTAGTTCAAAAAATGCAAAAGGTTGCATAAAAATGTACTAATTGTCAACAAATTGCTAAAAGTGCAAAACTAGGCAATTAGGGGTCTAATTGGTAAAAAGTTGGTTTCCAATGTCCAACTAATTAAAATTCCAGTTGGAGGATGTTTGTAAGGGTGGTTAGATGTTAAATAAGCCTCTCATGGTCGAGGTATGGTTGTTGAATCATTTTTTTTGAAGTTATAATGAAAAAAAGGCTGCTTTCTGGAAATTTCTGTGTGTAAATTTGCTGCTAAAACATGTGGTACGACCTTTGTACGACCTGTACGGGCTCAACCCTGGTATGGTTGGAAAGAGGAGAGAGTCAGATTTCATTTGAAAGTGGTTTGGTGAATTTTCATTAAGTTTAGAGGGTTTTATTGACGTTTTACTGAAACTGCCTTGTTTTGGTGTAAATTGGTGATTTGAGAGTATTAAAATGAGTTTTTAGGGCATTCCACCTACTGTAGCAATTGTAACTCGGTGGAATGGCCCCATTTGTTGTAAAATAGGTTTCCAAATTATTTGCAAGTCAGAGGAAGTGTGTTTGTGGGTTTTGGGTGTTGCCCTAGGTTGAATTTGGGTGATTTTCCTTATGAAAGTGAGGAACTAAATGATGGTTTATGAGTTTTCTGGAAGAAATAACCTATGTGATGAAGTTTAAAGCTTTTTCAGGAATAATTATGCGTGTTTGAACAGGTGGTAGAGTCTGGAAAGGTCTGGAGGTATGATTTACAATAAACCCTCCTTTTGAAGGCCTAGAATCAAGGGTTTTAGGCTGTGCTATGTTGGAAGAGTGATTTCTGGAAACTAGTGGTGGATTTAGTAGTTTTTGGCCATTTTAATTGCTTCCCCAAGGTTTCATAAAGTTTGGTGGAGTTTGAAGTGTACTTTCTTTGTAAAAGTGGGCTAATCCACTAGCCTTTTCCATGGCAGGAGTATTGGATCTTTGAGTTTGTCCAAAAGAGTTGATATTGGTTTTCCTGTATGTTTTATAACTTGCAAAAGGGTATCTTAATCATCCTTGAGTTTGTTAGGTGTTTTGGAAAATGTTGGTGAAAATGCCTAAACTTGGTTTGCACTAAAACTGGGGTTTAGGAGTGAAATTGGGAAATTGTGCTTCTGATGATTGTAGAACTTGGAAGGCTGGTTGAATTACTTTATGTGGTCATTTTAATCTTTCTGGATACTTCTTGAAGGCAGGTTTCCAAGTTGATTAAGGTTGAGCCTCCGGACTCTGCATCAAGAATGTTGGAATGGTTAGAATTAAATTTAATTAAATCCTCTCCATGGCTCGCAGAGGGGTTGTTAATTGTTGTGTTGAAGATCTCCAATAAAATACAACATTTTCTACTGCAATTTTATGTGTTTCCTGAACTTTTCTTATACTGTACGAACCCGTATAGGCTTTTAATGGTCTAAAAATCATTTTTATTTATGGGGGCATGAAATATATTTCATTTGAATCCATATTTAGAGTCTAATACTTAGATTTGTGGGAGTTTTCATTTATTTTTTGTAGTAGCCTGTTATTATAGAGTTAAGGGTTTGATTGTAACTTAAATGATGTATTAGCCATTCCTCCTACTATCATGTCCTATTTCTTAGAGGAATGGCATGCTACATGTTATAGTAGATGTTCTTATGATTTATAAAGAAAGCGAGACAAGGTTGTGTGAGATGGAAGGATGCCCTAGGGCTGGTAACTTTATTTTTCTTTGTGAAAAAGAGGAATTGTGATAGGGTTTTGTCGAATTGCTGAAGAGTCTATCAATGTGATGGTTTTGTGACCTTTTTTAGGGTATTTAAGAAGTGTTGAATGCAGTGGCTAAGACTGGTAAGCTCAAGTGATAGGATTTTTTGTAAACCCTAGGTTATTTTCTTGTAAAGAGAGAGTTTCATGAATCAATGTTATAGTGGTCATGAATTTGGGAAGTAATAGTAGAAAGTGATGATTTGTAGCGCAATTTGAATCTTTCAAGAGATTTTGAGTGAAAACAAGAAGTTTAGGAAGTACTTCATTTGTAAATTAGGGCTAATTTAATAGCCTAAAACAAGGGGAACCTTGTTTGTTGATTCTCAATGGTAGGTCAAAGAAACCTATTGTGATATTTTAGGATAATGTGTTGGGATCTGTGATAGGTCTAAATTGATGTTTTGTTGGCCTTTGCATGGCCTTATCCAAAAGATAAGTCCAAGTTTTTGTCTTTGAAGGCTATAAGCCTTAGATTCGGTGTTTGAGATAAGTTGAGGGAATGAAGTTGAAGAGTTGTTTTCCTTGTTGCAGATTGATCGCTTTTGTTTTGGTTTGGAAGTGTTAACCACCTTTCTTACATCAAGTGGTATCAAAGCTCAGGGGCAAGGTCTATTGTGGTTGAAATTTTGCAAGTTTGAAGAAAGGTGATTGGAAGGTGAAAAGACAAATTGGTGAAGATGCCTCCAAAAGGTGTAAATGCTACAGGAGAGTTGTAGGATATGAAAGAGAAGCATGCTAAGATTTTGGAGTCACATAATGCAGTATTGGCAAGGTTTTCTTCCTTGGAGACAAAGAAAAGAAGAGATGTGAATGAAGAGAGTGAAACATAAGAGGAAGATGAAGAATATGAAGATGTTGATGATGAATTAGACCCTGAATATCAGAGGATGGAAAAGCTGCTCATGGAAGTTAAAGGTGATTCAATGAATGTAAAAATTGATCTTCCTATGTATGGTGAAATTTAAATGAAGAAGAATTGATTGAATGGATTGCTGTAATGGATAACGACTTTGAAAGTGAAGACATTTTAGATGAACAAAAGGTGAAGGTGGCAAAGATAAACTCAAAGGTCATGCTCTTCTATGGTAAGACTATGAACAAGAAAAGAGGAGAAAACAAGGCAAGTCAATAATAGCTTCTTGGCACAAGATGGTACAAAAATTGAAAGGTAAGTTTCTTCCAAAAGATTATGAAGTTCAATTGTATAAATGGTTGCAAGGTTTGAAACAAAAAGATCTAGATGTCAAGTCCTATACTGATGAATTCTATAAATTGAGTATAAGATCAAGAAGGGATGAAGATGAAGTTGAAAAAGTGGATAAATATCTAGGTGGTCTTAGATTCAATATTCATGATGAACTTGTTGTTGCTAACCCAACTTAGATTGTTGAGGAATTTTTTCAATTAGCAATCAAGGTGGAGGAAAAGCTCAAAAGAAGGCAAGAGAAATCTGTTAGAGGAAGTGGTACTAGTACAAGAGGGAGAGGATTAATCCCTATATCAAAGAAGCCATTTGAGGAAAAAGAAGAAGAAAATAGAGGTAAGGAGCAAGGTGTTAATGCTAGAGGAGGATTTAGAGGTATAGGTAGATTCAATGGTGGTAGAAATTCTAATGTTTTTGCAGGGAGATGTTATACCTATAATGAATATGGTCATCCATCTTGGAAATGTCCTAAAAAGGTTGGTAGTTGACCAAGTGGAGAAAAGAGGATTGATAGGAGGGCACAAATAGTACAAGAAGAAGAATGTGAAAGTAATCATCCTAGAAGTTTACATGTTGCTCCTAAAATAGGGGAAATGCTAATGATGTGGAAGACTGTATTGAAGGCAACAAAGGAGATGGAGCCCTTACAAAGAAAGAACCTCTTAAAGACCACATGTAAGTGCAAAAAAAAGGTATGAAAAATAGTTATTGATTTTGGATCTACAGAGAATATGGTGTCAAGTGAGATGGTGAGTAAATTGAATTTGCAAAAAGTTCCTCATGAGTTGCCTTATAAAGTGTCTTGGTTGAGTGATGGTAAATCTTCGTTGATTAATGAACAAGCAATTGTCGAATTCCAGATTGGACACTATAAGGATAAGGTAGTTTGTGATATTCTTCCTATGGATTGTTGTCATTTACTCTTAGGTAGGCCCTGGTAGTATGATAGGCATGCATTGTATGATGGAAGGGAAAACACATACACTATAGAAGGATAGATGCAAGTTTGTTTTAACTCCTTTGGTGGAAGATGATAAGGGAAAAGCTAAGGTGATTATGTGTGGAAAGAAGGAGCCTATAAAAATTGTAAAAGAAGACAAAAAGGCAGATGCTGCAGTAAATTCAAGGCATGATAATGTTGGGATAGTAGGTAAGAAGATTGAATTAGGCTTGCAGGGTAAGATGGCAGTGAATTTGAATGAGAATGTTTTGGTGGGGACAATTTTGTGTCCTATACATGAGAGTAAGTTTTCAAATCTAACAAGATCTGCAGGTATAGTACGGTATAAGTCTAATGGTATAGTGAATGCAATGGGAAATAAGGACAGTAAGATGGTGTTTGGTGCTGGTAGGATAGGAAGTCTGATGACAGAGTTAAAGGGGTAGAGTGCAAAAAGAATTGATGGCAGATATAAGCATGGAGATGTGATAAAGATGAAAACAAGTGAAGGAACTTCTAAAAAGTGATTGTTTGTGAATGTGAAGACAAAAATAAATGCCTGGTTTTGGTCAAGAAGCTGATAAGAGACCATCATTAGGTTTGAAAGCATAAATGAGGATGAATTCATATGCAAATAATAACAAGGATGCAGGGTAGATTGGAGGATCACAATGGAAAGTGTTTGAAGAACAGAGCATATGTGGGAAGCTTGGAGGAGCTGATATAAGGCATAACTCTTGTGACAAGAGTACTTTTCCTATGGGGTTGTATGGTGTAGGAGCACCTAAACTTTATTGACAAAATTTGATCACTTGAAGGCTAATAGGTTGGTCATTAGATGATTCTAGGGGTGTTTTGAGTCTACTTATGCTAAATAAGGTCTAAAGGACCATTTATTATGTAATTGGATGGATTTTGAGTTGTTTAGGGTGATGTATCAAAAGCTACAAAAAAAATGCCAATGTTGTCATGCAAAAATTGTTAAAAATGCAACTTTAGGGAATATGAAAGGTCATCGTAGTTCAAAAGGTAGTTATGAACATTGGAATGGTTAGAATTCAAATGTAATTTCTATATAAATCCTCTCCATGGCTCGAAGAGGGGTCGTTAATTGTTGTGTTGAAGATCTCCAATCAAATAAAATGTTTTCTACTACAATTTTTTGTGTTTCCTGAACTTTTCTGATACTATATAGACCCCTACAAGCTTTGAATGGTCTAAAACTCATTTTTCTTTATGGGGGAATGAAATATCTTTCATTTTAATCCATATTGAGAGCCTAATAGTCAGATTTGTGGGAGTTCTCTTTTTTTTTTTGTAGCAACCTGCTATTATAGAGTTAAGGGTTTGATTGTAACTTAAATGATGTATTAGCCATTCCTCCTATTTTCATGTACTATTTCTTAGAGGAATGACATGTTACATGTTATATTAGATGTTCTTATGATTTACAAAACAAGGGAGACAAGGTTGTGTGCAATTGAAGGATGCCCTAGGGCTGGTAACTATATTTTTCTTTGTGAAAAAGAGGAATTGTGATAAGGTTTTGTCAAATTGGTGAAGATTCTATCAATGTGATGGTTTGGTGACCTTGTGCAGAGTATTTAAGAAGTGTTGAATGTAGTGGTTGAGACTGGTAAGCCTAGGTGATAGGATTTTCTGTAAACCCTAGGTTATTTTCTTGTAAAGAGAGGGTTTCATGGATCAACATTATAGTGGTCATGAATCTGAGAAGTAATAGTGAAAATTGATGATTTGTAGCACAATTTGAATCTATCAAGAGATTTTGAGTGAAAAAAATAATTTTAGGAAGTACTTCCTTTGTAAATTAGGGCTAATTTAGTAGCCTAAAATAGGGGCATTTTGTTGATTCTTAATGGTAGGTCAAAGAAACCTATTGTGATATTTTAGGATAATGTGTTGGGATCTATGGTAGGTCTAAATTGATTTTTTTTGGCCTTTGTACATCCTTCTCCAAAAGATAAGTCCAAGTGTTGGTCCTTGAAGGCTACAAGCCTTAGAGTGGGTGTTTGAGATAAGTTGAGGGAATGGAGATGGAGAGTTGTTTTCCTTGATTTAGATTGATCACTTTTGTGTTGGTTTGGAAGTGTCAACCACCTTGCTTACATCACTTGGTAACCTCTATAGTGTAGGAATATGTATCCCTTACATTTTCTCACTTGTTCGGGCCCTCCTAATTAAAATGAACTTAATAATTCCTTAATTTAGTGTTGTTAAATGTACCCCTTCTACATTTTCACACTTTTCTGGGCCCTCTTAACTGAATTGAGTTAATTAGGCTTTAATTGTCCCTTTTTTTCATTTACTATCCTAATAAATTATTTTTTCCAAATGGGAAACCTGACAATAATTAATGCCTAAACATAACACTTTACCTTGAGCAATGTGTGTTCCAAGAATAGGGTTCTGGGACCCATTCACCCATGGGTGAATGGGTCCTCCTTAGACTTTTGTACTTAATTTTTTTTTTTTGGTTCTATTTTAAAATCTCTAAATCCATAATTTAATGTCGGCTTGTGATATTTGAATTTTGAGAAATTAAGGATACATACCTATAAATACAAGGTTTTTTCACTTTGTTTCAACTAGAGTTTTTATGCAATCATTCCTATATAAAAGTTGATGATCAAGAGAATTCGAGAGTAGATATAACAGAGATTTATTTCAACAATCAAGATCCATTCATCATGTCAATGTCTTCTTGCATCATGCATGTTTTTGGAGCTAACATTGTGATTTAGGTTTCAAGATCAAGTTCAAGCATTCAAAGCATTATTCAAGTGTCAAGATCCACGTCCAATTTATCCATTTCATGCAAGTTGCAGACCTCCTAAGATCTCCATTATTAAGGTTTCTTCAAGGTTTTGTTGAGTGGTAACATAGCTTTGTTCAATATTAATTACCTCTTTTATTCATTATTTCAATTCAAGGTTTGATTACCAAAATAGAGTTTGACTAAGGAAAATCCCTATTCACCCAAAAAGAAACATTTTTCTCTCTTATGTGTGTGATTTCAGATTTGGCTTGAAGAAGGATTGAAGAAATTTTGAAGAGAAAGATTGGAATTTTTTTTCAAAGTTACAAAAAGTTATCAAAGTTCTCAAATCATGGAATCTAACCTACAAATCAGATTTTTGACTTTTCAACACTAAAATATGGACAAATCAAAAGCTACAAATCTATTTTAGAGGCTCCTAAAAGTTGCAAAAAAACCCTGAGAAAAGATCCATTCACCCATGGGTGAATGAGTCTCAAATTAGCTTCCAAAAAGCACTTTTGATAACTATTAAAGACATCTTTTCGCTTCTTAGATCTTTATTTAATTTTCCGGTTCTACAAATATTGAGTTTAATATTCTTGTTTCAAGTGTTAGATTGCATTTTGGAGTTGATTTACTATTTTTAGTTTTTCTCCCCAAAGTGTTGTTTGACCTTGATCCTTTCCTTTGGTCATAAGCAAATCTGAATATTCTCACATTGACTTGATTCACCTAAGGTTTTTTAGTCAATTATTTTTGGGGATCTCATTTCCTAATGAAATAGAGCAAGATAGGGCCCATCATTTTTCATTAATCCACATATTTAAAACCACCCTATCTCTCGATGTTTCATTTTGGTGAACTCTACTTTTGAGCACCATAACTTACTAATTTTAGAGTCCATTTTTAACCCTAGATCTAAGTTTTGCATTCATTTGCATTGCATTTCATTGATTTTCATCTCATTTAGGGTTGTTCACTTGCATTAGTTTTCATCTCATTTAGGGTTTTAGGTTTACATTTTTTGTATTCTCTAAAATCTAGAAAATTCTAAAATCTCAGTCATTTTGCATATTGTTTACATAACATTACATAATTAGTCATTTAGATTAGAAAATTGAATCAAAATTGCATATCAAATTAGGTCTTTTTGCTTGTCATTTATCGTTATTTTTCACTTGCATTTAGACCTCAGTTTACAAAAATCTAAAACCATAACTTACTGTTTGAAACCAAAATTTGAAAACCATAGAAATCATCTCATAAACTTGCAAATTAATGTTTAAAAAATTTGAAGTGAGACCCATTCACCTCTGGGTGAATGAGTCCTTGATCAAGGCTTTTTCTAAATTTTTGAGCATTAAAAATACCATTTATGTATTCTATGTTTTTGTATTCACTTTGCTATTTCAATTTTTAGAATTTATGTTATCTAAAATTGTTCATATTAAGCTTAATTTTTCAAATTTAGTGCATTGTTTGAATTCAAAATTGCGTCTAAAAGACATTTTTTTCAAGTTTTTATATAGCATAATAAAAATATTATTTGGTTTTAAATCTAAAAAATTTCTTCCATTGCACTTTACATTCTAGGGTATTTTATTGCATTTTACCTATTATCCATTGTGGGTACAACTTGGGTTTGAAAAACTTGTATGATCTTCACAAATTGGTGTCCTATGGCCAATACTATCGTGAGATGTTTTTCGAGACTCATGTCATCCCTCGATACATCATTTTTCATGGATCTTGGGTTTTCTAACTCTTTCACTCTTAGTGTTGACACTAGTCAACCCAATATGGATCATACCCTTAACACTTCATTTCCTATGACTTCCCTACCCAAACCTAGTGTGAATGAAGTTGATACAATGATTGTTAATGTCCCTCATGAGAAACTTAGGAGAATGGATGAAGAACTTGAAAATTTGCAAGATTTTGTGAGTTTTGAATACAATGCTAGTAATGTGGTTCCCATGATAGATAACATGAGGAAAATGATTGAAAATGAACAAGGAATAGAGATTATTCATAGCTTGGATCACTTTATTGATAGTTGTGCTCAAGCTTTGGGTTATACTCAAATTCAAGGTGGAATTCCAATTCCTCCTTCCAAAACAATAAACTTTATTCCGACATACACTAATCCAACTATTACAACAACCATATAAACTACTATTAATGTCAATACTTCCTTAGGTATTTCCATTGGGAATCCATTTAGCTTTATGCATTCCAATCTCATATCTCCTAATCCATCCCCCCTCAAAAAATTACAATTCACTTGCCCTCTAAATACATATACACCTCCATCTCACAATATAAACAATGATCTCATCCTTAACACACTCTTGTAATATGTTTCATCCCTCCAACAAAAAATTGCTACATTAAGTCAAAATAAAAATGGATTTAAACCTTCACAATATGTCAAAACAAACTCCTTATCCTTGGATATATTGAGAAAAAGAATTCCACAAGGTATAGAGATTCCTAGATTTGAGAAATATGGTGGGAAAGGAGATCCTATTATCCACGTTTCCATATACAACCCTATGTAGTAACTTCATTTTTTAGGATAAACTCTTGGCTAAACTCTTCCCTAGATCCTTGAAGGATACTACTTTGGAATGGTTTTGATAATTATTGAATAATTCAATATGTTCATTCAATAAACTTATTCATCCCTTCTATAATCACTTCCAAATACATATGGGCCCTAAGATGACCTTACTTGATTTAATGACATGCAAAAAAAAGGATGATGAAAAGGTCACTAATGTCATAGTATGATACCAATTGCTTTACTCACAAATAAACATTAAGATTCTTTATGCTAACCTTGAAAGAATATTTATTGAAAATTTGTAAAACAAAATCCAAACTAAACTTGAGATGTTGAAATTTACCTCCTTCACATAGTTGTGTACTGTCCTCTATGATTACCAAAATTTGATTAGTATTCGTGAAGTGAAAACTCCCTCTAGTTGTTCTAAATAATCTGAATCCACATCCCATAACAACTATCAACCATTAAAGAAACAAACTAAGGGATTTTTAAAACTTAACCCCCTCAACCAACTCAACATAATGATAACCAAGCAGTTGCAATAAAGGCAAAAAATCCATACACATTTTGAGATAGAAATAGATAATTCACCCATCTACCTAATGGCCTTCACAATATCATGTTGCATCTCTTAAACTAGAAATTGGTTTCCTTACCACTTGTTAGAGCTCTTGATCCTACTAAGCCCTTACCTCCCAACTATAGAAAAAATTCCTATTTTCCATTTTCATATACAAAATGGACATGATACAGAATATTGAAAACATCTTAAACATATTGTGTAAGACCTATTTTATTCTAATCACATTCAAATTGGTGGTATTAATGATCAAGGTAATAAGTTTGAATCCCCTCCTAATAAAAAATTGAAAATACTTACTAATCCTATGCCAAACTATAAGATTTTATTTGTCAAAGCTAGTGAAACAAAGAATGATGTGATGAATGTTGACACGAGTGCTGAAATAATTAAAGAAGCAAACAATATGATTGGACTAATTGAAGTTCAACCTCATAAGGGCCTAACCAAAATGTGTCTTGAAATTTGATCTATATAGGGATCTAGGACTTATTGCTTATAGAATGCTTAACGTAAAAGATCGATTATTACAACGTTTAATTTAAATGATTACAAATTAAATGCTCAAATGAAATAAATGAACATAAAATAATTAAATGCCAAGAATAAACTGAGAAAGAAAAGAGAGAAGAAATAGAGAGACGAAACCACAATTGATAACGGAGTTCGTCCCTAAGGACTACGTCTCCGGGTCCCTCTCCAATGGAGGACCGATCCGATTAGCTCCAAATCCAATTACAATGGCTTCAAGACTATCCCCTTCAAGCATTCAGCAGCATGACAGTACTCAGTATGCAGGAAATGAATTTGTCTGGGCATTCTCTCTATCCTTCCACTGACTTCAGGAAATCAAAGGCCTATACCCTCTTTTTATACAAGCTTGCCTTAATTAGCCTAATCCACTAATTATTAATTGTATATCTTCCCTCGGACAAATTTCAGACAGTCCGCTTTTTGGCTTCAACCTTTTGGTTAAGAGTTTTATGGCTTTTGTTTGTTTAGGGCTTTAATTAGCCATTTTGCTTATGTATCTTGAATAGATACCTAACAAAAAAGTAATCGAATTTTCTTCAATTTAAATATGGATAGATCTATAGTTCAACGTGATAAATATTTTTGTCGTCATGTCATGGTTCCAATCCTGGCCGGCTTCTGCTTTTCAACTATACTCCTACATTTTAAAACTACAAAGGTAAACGTCAAAACCATATATTGAATCTACCATAAGCTTCATGCAGAATTCACACGCCTGCTTCGGGCCGAATCCAGTCACGGGTTCGAGCCGTAAGAACTTTTGTTACAACAAACTCAAACCGACAGTCAAGACCTTGGCTACGTGGTCACCATTTCATTCATCGACTCCGCATGATGCCTAATACATAACCTCCGATACCGACAAAGCCGGGACGACGTGGTCGAGCTCCCATTCGCCGACATAATCGACTCTGGATGATGACCAGATCAGCCACGCCGCAGGCCGGGCTGACCGTGGATGTACTTTAACGACGGATGGACACGGTCAACCAAAGGATTGGTCCGCATGCATGACTCCGTGATGCCACGCGGCTTCACTGAATTCGACTATGTGGATTCCACAAGACGGATAATCATTACCGCCATCATCCGGGTAATTTCTGCTGATCAAGTTTGATCACCGCTTGCAACTCGGTATACGACATTTCGACGAAACGTAACGCCGGCCAGTTTGAATCGCCTCGACGAAGCTCTTCGCTGGCGACGCGGTTCCGTCGATTCCGAGATGATTATTTTTTCGCCTTCTGGATGCCCCTAAAGCCAGTTTGACTGGCCGTAACTTGCACAAACGGAGTCTTTTTCGCCCCGTTCAAGTTGCGTTGGAACCAGGACGCCGTTCTCTTTCTGATGAAGCTAAAATCTAGGAGCATTGGGGAACACTTCAATTTTCACCCAAAAATTGTCCCCTGACGTGCCTCCTAATCGAGAGCTTTAGGACTCCGAAAGCTGATTACTTGGAAGTAAGTGAGGGTAAAGTTCCCTCACTTTACTCACCCCATCCATCTTGCTTCTGCTTTGGATGTGCATCCTCTGTGCCCACTCCGAGGTAATACCTAACATTTCCTCTTCGTGGAAGTTCCTCACATTCTGCCAAGAATACATCTCTCCGCAACTCCGACATGTACTCCGTAGTGCTAGTCATCAACTCCGATGGAACCCAATGTCCGTGGACTCCTTACCCAGGGATCATTGGAGGCTCATACAGTTTCAAATTCTCAACATTGACAACCGAGTAAATATGCATGTATGGAGGAAGATTGAGGTGGAAGGCATTAGTACCAATCTTCTCAAGGATCTCAAAAGGACCATATCTAATTGGCTTTAGCTTTTTACCTTCACCTTGCATCCTTTCCTTGTTGATATGTAACCAAACTCTGTCTCCAACCTGAAAATGATGATCAATGCGATGCTTGTCATGGTGAACCTTGTATTTTGCTTGGCTCTATTCCAACCATGCTTCCACTGCCTGATGAATTGCTTCGACTTTCTGGATGAACTTCAAAGCCTTCCGCCAGACATGGCGCCCATCTTCTACATCATCTTCCCAAAAGCAAAATCCATCGTGTCTTGGGCATATAACCAAAGCATGTCTCAAAAAAGGAGACCTTTTAGGTGAAGAGTGTACGTGATGGCTGTAGGCATGCCGCATATAATGAAGACTCTCATCCCACAACTTAGGATGCTTATCGCAGAATCTCCTCGAGTAGATGCAATAACTCCGTCTCCGCTTACAACCTCCGCTTGCCCTCACGGTCATGGATGGAAGCAATGCATTTTCTTCAGCCTTTGGTGTCCATGAGTCCCACAAAGTTGACTAAAAATTCCCCCAAGAATCGAATCCTGACCATACCAATCATAGGTAACCCAAAATGAACCCATAAATTGAAAGTATTAATGAGGTCACAATACCAAAGATGGACTTGCTTTTACATGGCATTAAGATACTACTTTGGTCAACTGACCAACTACTACATACAAATAATCGTGGTCCCTTCCTAGATTACAGTAACCCCTGTCCATTGACACACTTTCCCATGGACGAGAAGGTACAGGTAGAGGTGTGTACAAGCCCAATTTCCTGTTACTAGGCTTACTAGTTGCACACATAACACAACCTCTAATATACTTAGTTACAGTTTCTTGCATATGAGGCCAATAGCAATATTTTTGCAGCTGAGTCAATGTTTTGTTTACCCCAAAGTGTCCTACAATCAATGAGGTATGTGCTTCTCTAATAACCTGTGCTTGTTCATCCTTTGGAACACATAATTTTCCCAAGTGATATAGCTTAATTCTAAAAGTATAATAGTCTTTCTTTCTTCTATATAAGCTGTATCTATTTTATTAGCAAAGATAGATATCCTTAAAGTTCCCATCATTAGCATATTGTTCCTGAAAACTTTCATGAACCATAGAACTATTCTGAAGGATTATCAAAGCATTCATCATAGGAGGTCTAGAGAGCATGTCTGCTACTTTGTTATGGGTACCTTTCTTATACTTAATAACCAAATGAAACTGTTGTAGAAAACCCATCCACCGAAAGTGCCTACTTTGTTGCAGTTTAGTTTGTGAGTGCAAATATTGTAGTGGTTGGTGATCAGTGTGGATTACAGTTTCTTTCCCCATTATGTAATGTTTCCATTTTTTAACACTCTGAACTAAAGCATAAAGTTCTTTATCATATGTGGGATAGTTACTTACTGCTCCTGAAAAAGTTTCAGAGTGGTAGCAAACTGGTTTACCTCCTTGCATGAGTACTGCTCCCATGGCAAACCCACTCGCATCTGTCTCGATCTCAAATGGTTGATGTAGATCTGGTAAGGCCAAAACTGGTGCGGTGCTCAACTTTCCCTTCAAAGTGTCGAAAGCCTTCTGTTGTGGACCTCCCCACTGAAAAGTTGCCTTTGTACTGGTTAATGCATGTAATGGTGATGCTATAAAAGAGAAGTTTGCAATAAACTTTCTCCAGTACTGAACTGCACCTAGAAAACTTCTGACCTCTGTGACTGTACTTGGCTTAGGCCATTTTACAATAGCTTCGACCTTCGCAGGGTCTACTTTCAATTGACCACTCCCTACGACATAGCCTAAGTACACTAAGGATGTCTTAGCAAATTCGCATTTAGACATCTTTACATACAATTTTTCTTTTCTCAATACATCAAAGACTTTCTTTACATGACTTACATGATCTTCCAAAGTTCGACTGAATACCTCAGATTTATCATCTTCTTTGGCTTTTACAAGCATCAATACAAAGTTTTTACTTGAATTGACCAACCTCTTCATTTGACTAGCATTAACTAGTGTAAGATTAGTCTTCACCTTATGTGCCCGTACAATGTATTCTACCCCATCTTTAAAAAGATGATACTTATTCTCCCCCCTATAAAAGATTGCTTTTCTGTCATAAAGATAAGGACTCCCTAACACAAGCCCACAAATATCCAAAGGGACCACATCAACTTCTACCTCATCTACAAAGTTTGCAGTGATAGCAAATCTCAATTTACATTGTTTAGTTACTTGTAGTTGAGCATCATCGCAAACCCATCCAAGTGGATATGGTTTCGGATGAGGTGTTGTAGCCAAATTAAGTTTCTTTACAACTTCTTCAGATATTAAGTTGACTTGTGAACCCGTATCAAACAGAGTATCAACCTTAGTGTGTTTTGTTACAACACGAATGTGAAACAATTCATTTCTTTGCTTATCAACCTTAGGAGAAGATTCTTTACTTGTACTTGCACTGGCATTAGAAAAACTTGCATCAGATGAGAGAGATATACCTTTCCCTTTACCTTGGATTCCGGTAGCAACAATCTTCGTCTCATCTCCGGAGTCAGAACCAAGATCTTGTTGAATCACTGCAGTAGTCTTCTTGCCTTTATTACCTCCATATCTTTTCGGCCTCAACTCAGGATGAAGCTTCCAACATCTTGAATCATCATGCCCCTCTTTCTTGCAATGGGAGCACGTAGGTTTCTCACCCTCTTTCTTAGCTGTAGCTGTTTTCTTCCCTTTGCCTTTATCTTTGTCTTTTTCCTTCCCTTTAGACTTACCCTCAAACTTAGATGGCTTCTTAGAAAAGTTATCACTAAAAGTATTCTTACCCCTTGACTCTAAATGAGTAGCTTGAACAGACACCTCATCTAGATTGTTGGGACTCAACATCAAAATAGTGTGCCTAAGGTAAGAATGTAAACCACCAATATACTTAAGTAATGTGTCTTGGGTATACAAGGGAACATTTAGAGCAATGGCCCGTTTCCTAAACTCATGAGTATACTCCTGGACAGACTGCCCCTTACCTTGCCTAAAGGTTTGCCAATTCATGGTTAACTGTTGCATGTAACCTAAAGGGTAGAATTGTTTCCTAAGGGCAGCAACAAACTCCATCCAAGACATATTAACTTGACCATGGCGAGCAATTTCTTCACGAGTTTTACTCTCCCACCAGGTGAGAGCTGTACCTCCCAACCGGAGAGTTGCTAATTGAATCCTAGAAGCATCTTCTACTAGGCCTTGAATCCTACAGTATACTTCTACTTGTTGGACCCAATCGTCTAACTTCTCAGCATTTAACTCCCCACAATATTTAGGTAACTCAAATTTTACATCAAGCTTAATTACAGGCTTAGATTTGCTCTTAAATGGATTTACATTAGAAGAAGGAGAAGGAGAAGGAGGAGAAGAAGGAGGAGAAGAAGAAGAGGGAGAAGATGGAGGAGAAGGAGTTTTTGGAGCTTTCCCCTCTGTGTCTTTCTGCTTCTTGTGCTTTGAAGAATCTCCCTTTTCACTCTTCTTCTTTTCAGCATAAAGTTCGTCCACCATTGCCTTCATGTCAAGAAATAGCTTCTGGAAATCCTTGACACTAAGCTCTGAACTTTGTCCACCTTCTTTTTCTTCCATCTGTGACAGTTGATTAACTCTTCGTCTTCCAATTTCTGGATTGTATTCTTCGAGTTCTCCTTCGCCTCGTTGCAACCTGGATCTCGTTAGCATTCAAATTGCAATACAAGCCACATACATAGCTCTGATACCAACTTGATCTATATAGGGATCTAGGACTTATTGCTTACAGAATGCTTAACGTAAAAGATCGATTATTACAACGTTTAATTTAAATGATTACAAATTAAATGCTCAAATGAAATAAATGAACATAAAATAATTAAATGCCAAGAATAAACTGAGAAAGAAAAGAGAGAAGAAATAGAGAGACGAAACCACAATTGATAACGGAGTTCGTCCCTAAGGACTACGTCTCCGGGTCCCTCTCCAATGGAGGACCGATCCGATTAGCTCCAAATCCAATTACAATGGCTTCAAGACTATCCCCTTCAAGCATTCAGCAGCATGACAGTACTCTGATATGCAGAAATGTCTTCAATCTCTTGGGCATTCTCTCGCTATCTCCACCTGGACTTGTGAAATCAAAGGCCTATACCCCTCTTTTTATACAAAAAGCTTGCCTAATTAGGCCTAACCACTCAATTAATTGTATATCTTCCCTGATCAGCTCGTATCAGGTCTGTTTTGGCTTCTCAAATCTTTTGGTTAAGAGTTTTAAGTGGGTTTTTGTTTGTTTAGGCTTAATTAGCCATTTTGTTATGTATTCGGGAATAGACACCTAACAAAAGTAACCGACCTTCCCATATATATATGGATAGATCGGTGGTTCAACGGTGATAAATATTTTTGTTGGCCGCGGGGTTGGCGGTTCCAATCCCGCCGGCTTCGCTTTTCAACCATACCCCACATTTTAAACCACAAAGGCAAACGTTCAAAACCATATATTGAACGCCTATGTTTGGCGCAACGGCTACCGGCCGTTTCGGGCTGAACCAGGTCACGGGTTCGAGCCAGAAGAAATTTTGTTGCAACAAACTCAAACCGACAGCCGAAGACCTTGGCCACGTGTCACCATTTCATTCGCTGGACCCGATGACATGTATGCTGACGAAGACAACCGTACGTTGACAAAGCTGACGACGTGTCGAGCTCCTATTCGCCAGATATACTGACTCGGATGATGACCAGACTGCCACGTGTGCTGCTGACTGTGATGTACGGAACGTACGGATGGACACGTGTCAACCAGTGATTGGTCCGTACAGATGACTCATATGCCACGTGCTTCGCTGAAATTCGACTATGTGGATTCCGTACAGTACGGACAATCTGCTGACGTCATCATCCGTACCCTCAAGTTGACTGAAGTTTGACTGCTTGTAACTTGAGCATACGACGTCAGATTTCGACGAAACGAACGCCGTCGGAATCGTCTCGACGAGCTCTTCGCGATGACGCTGGTTCCGTCGATTTCCGAGATGATTATTTTTTTTGCCTTCTGGACGCCCCTGAAGCCAGTTTGACTGGAAGTTTGACTGGCCGTAACTTGCACAAACGGAGTCCTTTTCGACCCGTTCACGTTGCGTTGGAACCAGGACGTCGTTCTCTTTCTGATGAAGCTAAAATCTGGAGCATTGGGAACACTTCAATTTTCACTGAAAAATTGTCCCCCGGATCAAAATTGCTTTCTCATAGCAAGACATAGTTAAACATGCACCCGATGGTCCTCTATACATAGTTGGAAGAATGAATGGAAATCCTACTAATGGGATATTAATTGATCCCATTTGTGTAAATAATTTTATCAATGAATAATTCTTATTTGTGCATGAGATTTATTAAGATACTTATGAAAAATTCAAAAAATGGATCAAAACACATAATGGTTTTTCTTTCCCTATGACAGGTTTGATAACTCTCCCTTTAAAAGTTGGATTGAAAATATTAAGTGTCTCATTTTCCATCATCCCATTGTCAGACCAATTTCATGTGAATTTAGGCTACCCATGGTTTCACTCCATGAATTTTTTCCTATTGGTTGTGCATAAATTCTTAAAGTTTCTATTTAGAAATGAGATCTTTACTATGCATCATAGTGGCTTTAATCTTGTGTCTTTCCATGGGATTTTCTCATTGGATTTCTTTTGGCCCAAACCTATAGAACCTATTATGCCTCATGTGGACTTATTTTTCAAATCCTATTAATTTTTTTAAGGCAAAGCATATATCATATTTATCCATTACCAATATGCCTCAACCCACAATTGAGACTCCTATCCTTGATGAGACTATGATTGAACCAAAAGCCCCTCTAAGAAACCTAGACCAAAACATAGAAAAACCTCCACCTATTTCCTATAAGAGACCACAAGATAACCAAATAAGTCTAGTTGTGCCTCCTAAAGTCAAATATGTTTACAAAGCTAAAGAGAAAGTGGTTGAAAAACCTCCCATGATTCCTTCCATTCCTCCCTTAAGGGAAGAAAAGAAACCTATGGTTGATAAACTCACTTCTACATAATCACAACTTGAAAATTGAACAAAAAGAAACCAAAATGCTAGAGAGTGTAGGCATAAACATCATGCTATTGACTGTTTATTGTAAGAACAAGAAGAAAATAACAACACACAAAATCATAATCCAAACTTACCTCAAGCAATGCATGTTGATTCTCCACCTTCACTGAAACAAGAAAAACCTATATCTTGAACACAACAACACCAAGCATCTTCTATGGATATTACCATTAGACCTTTTGTTGTGATTAACTTGGATGATGATAATGAAATTGAAAAAATTGATGAGAAAGTTCATAAAGAGTTAAATTTATTGTTCTCCTCTTTCATGAGCCTATAAGATAACAATCATGATGATCCTCCTACACAGATTGATTCACTGCATGTTGAACATGGTGATTATCCTAGTTTAGAACTTGACGTTCTCCCTTTGGCTAGTTGTCTTCCTTCCAAATACAATGAACAAGATTGGGATGCAGACAACTACTAATAGGTTGACTCACATGTGCTTTACTAGTCTTGTCTTTTTTTTCTTTTTCATGTTATTTATGTGATTGCATGTGTGTAATGTGATCCTCCTATAGTATTTTTTTTATGTTTCTTCATGTTCATTCCTCTATGTGTGCCTTCATTATTCTATATGTCACAAACCCTTTATATTTTATTTTGTCTTGTGTTTTCCTTTTGGGGATGACATAAGGAATCACGAAATTTAGGTCTCTTCCATGTTGACCCAAAATCTCTTTTTTCACTCTCTATGTGTCATTCTTCAAGTTCCATGAATTATTTTGGGAATGATGGTGTCTCTGAGCTCTATAATATCATTGTAGCAAAGACATATGCTGACCCAAAATCCGTGGATCCCTTATGTGATTTTGGGATTTCATTTTTGGGGCAACCCCTATTTCATGACATAGCTTCATTAGGAAACATATGCTTGACATAGGTGTTTCCAAATAAGCACTCATGTCTTCCTTATTGTTATCATCTATCATTTGCTACTTTAAGGTAATTTCTCATAGCATGGTGTTAGCGATTCTTTAAAGTGGCCTAGTATATATTGACATTATCATTTTTGGAGATCTTGGACTATATCTTATGTTTCATTGAGTGGTATTCTTAATTCTTGTGATGTGTCTTCTTCTTTGTGGTTTCATTGGGTTTGATGTCCTCCAAGAGTGTGACCTTTCTTGGCACACAACTTTCCTCTTAGTGGTGATGCTATGCATTGCATTCTCTAAGTTGTGAATCTTTCATCCTAGACTTGTCCTCTCTTGGAGATATTAGGCATGATGTTCCCTAAGAGGATAAAATACATGAACTAAGAAAAAACCCTTTAAACATACCCTATCCTATTTGCATTTTTTTCATATGTTTTTTGCATAATGCAACTTGCTAACCTTATGAAGCTTGAAGTTACAACCATTTCCATGGCCACCAACCATAATGAAATTTGCTTGCCTATGGAGCCTTGTTTGTTCATAAGTGTTTAGCATAACACAACTTGTTAGGCCTTATGAAGCTTTAAGTTCATATTGTGTGGTATCTTATTAAAGCTATCAAAGATATAATTTTGGTATAGTATGGGACCCTAATAAGATTCTCTCATTTTCCACCCTTGGGGACTCACCTAGTGGACAAAAGATTTCACTAGCCCATGTGAGTGTGTATTTTTTGTTTGCATAGTGGACAAGGAGTTCCACTTGTAAACAGTTTTGGATAAATAGCTGAGACATGATCCACATCATGTTGGATAGTTGAGGCTTGATCCACCCCCTTTTTCTTTTCTTTCTTCCTTTGAGTCTTTGACATTGTATGATTGAGTATCTTTTCATTGTTGCATACATATATATGTTTAATATAGGCTGTGTCTCCTTGTTCCTTTGTTGGTTTTTCCACATGATATCTTAGATCTTATAGGCTTGATCACCATCCTTGACCTTTTTCATCTTACCCTTCCAATGATTGTACAACTAGACCTCTCTTCATTGTCTACTTTAGTGTTATTTTAGTGGAAGTTCATCCTCTCACTAGTGTGGGGGGCTAAATGTAGTGTAGAAAAATGTATTCCTTACATTTTATCAATTGTTTGGGCCCTCCTAATTAAAATAGACTTAATAATGCCTTAATTTAGTGTTGGTAAATGTACCCCTTTTACATTTTCACACTTATTGGGGCCCTCTTAATTAAATTGAGCTTAATTAGGCCTTAATTATCCCTTTTATTCATTTACAAGCTTAATAAATTACATTTTTTGAATGGGAAACCCAACATTAATTAATGTCTAAATATAACACTTTACCTTGAGCAATGTGTGTTCTAGGAATAGGGACCTAGGACCCATTCACCCATGGGTGAATGGGTTCTCCCTAGACCTTTGGACCTAAATTTAAATTATGTTTTTTTGAATATTTTAACATATCTAAATCCATAATTCAATGTCTGTTTGTGATATTAAGGATACATACCTATAAATACAAGGTTATTTCATTAAGTTTCATGTAGATTTTTTATGCAAGAATTCATATAGAAAAGTTAATGATCAAGAGCATTCAAGAATAGATATAATAGAGATTTATTGCAGCAATCAAGATCCATTCATCATGTCAAAGTATTCTTTCATCATTCATGTTTTTGGAGCTAACTTTATGATGTAGGTTTCAAGATCAAGTTCAAGCATTCAAATCATTTTTCAAGTGTCAAGATCCACATTAAATTCAGCCATTTCATGAAATTTGTAGACCTCCTAAGATCACCATTTTCAAGGTTTCTTCAAGGGTCTATGGAGTGGAAACATAGCTTTGTTCATTCTTCATTCCCTTTTTCATTCATTATTTCAATTCAAGGTTTGATTACCTAAAATAGGGATTGACCAAGGAAAACCCCTATTCACACAAATACAAACATTTTTCTCTCTCATGTGTGTGATTGTAGATTTGGGTTGAAGAAGGATTGAAGAGAAAGATTGGAAAAGATGTCAAAGTTTTTGTCAAATCATGAAATCTAACCTAAAAATTAGATTTTTGACTTTCCAACACTAAAACTTGGACAAATCAAAAGCTACAAATCTATGTTAGAGGCTCCTAAAAGTCGTAGAAAAACCCTAAGAAAAAACTCATTCACCCATTGGTGAATGAGTCTCATATAAGCTTCTAGAAAGCACTTTTGATGACTGGTATACACATATCTACCCTTCTAAGATCCACATTTGGTTTTCTGGTTCTACAAATATTGAGTTTAATATTATTTTTTCAAGGATTAGATTGCATTTTGGAGTTGATTTTCTATATTTATTTTTTCTCCCCAAAGTATTTTTTGACCTTGACCCTCATCCTTCAATCATAAGGAAATATGAAGATTCTCACATTGACTTGATTCATCTAAGGATTGTTATTGAATTCTTTGTGGGGATCTCATTTCCTAATGAAATAGAGAAAGATGGGGTCCATCATTGCTCATTAATCCACATATTTAAAACCACCAGGCTATTTTTTGAAGTTTCAACCTCTATAGGTCTAAAATGTTGCACATTCAATTATATAATATGTTGTCTAACCTCATCAACCTAAGCACACTTAAGCATAGTGAAGATAATTTTTTCACTCTAACACCCCCCTCAAGTGATACTTGGGGAGATCAAAAAAGTGTAAATAGATAGAGATGGGTCCTAGCTACAAGTGTTAGGTACCCATGTAAAAATTTATTCATAAAGTGGGGTAAAGGATAAAGCCTAGTGTGAAAAAAACTCCTCAAAAATAAAAATTGAAGGATTTGAGTGTTGCAAGTATGAATAAGTTTGGTGGTGTTGCCATTAATGTTGTCATTGATGTCAAAACAATATAGGTTGTTGTAGAGAAAGAAAACAAGTGATTTCAAGTTGTGCATGTATAGTTGAGATACTTTTGAGATGTTGTGAGTACATGGAGCTATCTTTATTGTGTTGCAAGTGTGCTAATATGATTAGTTACCAAGTGATTTTGAGAAAATTAATAAATAGTGAAGACAGAGTTGTGTGTGTGTTCAGAATGTGCTTTGATTTGTGCTCCGTATTTCTTCTGTGTTGATCCTATGCTTCTACGTATTTGAAGTGTTGTTTATGGGCATCCTTGGGTGATATATCCAATATTATAGATTCTGGTTTGATGAAGAGTGAAAGTTGTGTTCAACTAATCTGGAAAAGTTGTTTGTCTATGGACTAGGAGAAATGTATCTTCTCCACAGTCCTTTGATGGTTCTTTTAGAATTGTAGATTTGGAACAAGGGTTGTACATTTGGTGATATCTATGTTTTGTCAAAGGTGTTTGTGGTTTGGTTCTTCAGAAGACTAGTTTCAGAGTTATTGTGTGTGTCTATACAATTCGGATGGACTAATGGAAAGTGTTGTGTATTAAGGTTATTGCATTAGCTGTGGATGAATCTGAAGATATCCAAGATGTGTTCCAGTGTATGATGAAGCATGTTATATTTTTGTTGTGAAAGTGTGTACTTCAAAGTTCATTTATGTTTTCATTAGGTTTGGAAAACTTGGTGTCTACACATCATGCGAAGGATAAGTATCAATTGAGGAAGCATGTGATTGATTCAAGATGTTGTTTTGGGTCTTGGTTAAGTGTTGGTTTGGTCTACTCTCATTCTCTTCCACTGTGGGAATGTTGAGTTTCTGACCTAATTTGAATTTTTAAAATGAAGTGTGTGTAGTCGACCTTGGAGAAAGTTTCTAAGGTTGAAGATGGTATAAATACAAGGCAAGATGTTAAGCATTGTAAGCCACAAGTGTGAGAAGCAACAGTTTGAGAAAGTCAATTGAGGTAGCAATACTTTAATGTGTTTGACTTTTGAAAGTAGTGAGATGATGGTGTCTGCAATTCTCTTATCAAGGTTGCAGATGTGTGAAAGTTTTGTGGTGGACAGGTCTTCTATTGCATTGAGATGGTATTCTCTTTGTAACATTATTCTTTCTATATATTTGTATCTGTAGGTAGTGAGCCTCCTTGTTGGATAGTGAGTCTTATTTGGATAGTGATTCCTATCTTGGGCAATGAGCCCTTTGGTAGTGAGCCTCTTGTAATCAGTTTTGCAATTACTCTGATATTGTGAGTTAATCCTCACCATGGTTTTTACCTTATTGGGTTTTCCACATAAATCTAGTGTCTCTTGTGTTGATATTGCTTTATATTATTTGTACTTCATGCTCATACGTAATAATAGATTAAGGTGGATGTGGAGTTAATAATTGTTTGAGTTTTGTGGATGTGATTGGTGACAACAGATTCACCCCCGCCTCTTAGTTTTATTGTACATTTCAACAATTGGTATCAGAGCTTTGGTTCCTCAGACAAGATCTTAACTACTTGAGGTAGATCTGATGGTGCACAAATTGAAAATCCCTATGTTTGATGGATTTGACTACAATTCTTGGAAAGTCCAAATGAGAGGTTATCAGATCTCTCTTGGTTACAAGACTTGGAAATTTGTTGAGACAAAATATGTTGAGCCAGCAAGTGGTCCTTCTTCTACGAATGAGAATTTTTCCTATGAATAAAATGAAAAAGCAAGTTATACAATCTATAGTGCTTTATCTAAGACTGAGCTGACAAAATTTATTTCATTGGGCATTGCTTCTAAAGTTTGGGAAAACTTGAATGATATCTATGAAGGAAATGATAGAGTTAAATTTTCAAAGAAGCTAACAACTAAGTGCAGATATGAGAACTTGAAAATGGAAGAAGGTGAAGATATTGCAAGCTATTTTTAGAGGGTTGATATTATAGTAAATGAAGTCAAAAATCAAGGTGGTACTTTGATATATGAAGATGTAACGGAGAAGATTCTAATGACACTACTAGAGAGTTATAGTGATAAGGTCATAGCTCTTGAGCAAGTCTATGATCCTAAAAAAATTCACTAAAGAACATCTATTTGGAACCTTGACTGCATTTGAAATGAGAAAGTTTAGAAAAGAAAAGGAGAAATTAGAATAGGCCTTTAAAGCTACAAAGACAAAAGATGATTTGAATAGTGATAGTTCAGAGGAGTTGGAAGCAAATTTTACAAGGAATTTGAAGAAAGGTACCGGTAAGTACAAAGGTATGTTATCTTTTAAATGTTTCAGCTATGGAAATATTGGTCATTATGCTTCAAGATGTCCAAATAGAGTCATACACAAGAATATTAGAGACAATAAAGACAAAAAGGATAAAAAGTTCAAGAAATTGTATAATGTTAGAGAAGATGCTAGAATTTTTTATGATGAATCTGATTTTGAAGGTGATAATGATGAATGCTTGTCTCTAGCCTTAGAAAAAAAATTAGTGTCTACTAACCATGGAATATGTGCAAAGGAATGTGGTCCAGAAAATAAGAAGGAAGAGATGGAAGGTACTATAGTTAGTGCCTGTCATGTTAGACAAGATGAAGACTATTGGGTGATTGATAGTGGATGCTCAAATCACATGACTAGAGACAAAAGTAAGTTTAAGAAACTTGAAAAGTATGATGGAGGATTAGTCATGTTTGGAGATTATTCTAGTGCAAAGATTGTTGGAAAAGGAACAATTAGTTTTGATGGAAAACACAGTACTGACGATGTCTACCATGTTAAGAGCTTAAGGCATAAACTCTTGAGTGTTGGAAAAATGTGTAGAAAAAGTATTTAAGCTTGTGTTTCAGGATTTAATACTTGTGAGATTAGAAAAGGGTTTAGAACTATGGTTGTTGCAGGAAGAAGAACATATGGAACATTTATCAGATTAAGGGTGTTGATGTTCAGTGCTTTGTGTCTCAAGTTGATAAAAGTTGGTTATGGAACCATAGGATGGGAAATTTAAACTTTGACAATCTGATTAGGATTAGTTCAAGAGAAGTTGTCAGTGATCTGCCTAAAATCACAAAGCCTACCAATACTATTTGCAAAAGTTGTTAGTTGGGAAAACAAACAAGATGTAGCTTTAAAGGAAAAGAACAATCATCTACTAGAATGCTAGAATTGATTCATACAGAACTCTGTGGTCCCACAAGAATAGGAAGTCTTAATGGTGATAGGTATTTTATGCTCCTAATTGATGATTATTCTAGAATGGCATGGGTTACTTTTCTTAGGGAGAAAGCTCAAGATCTGGATAAATTCAAAGTGTTCAAGGATATGGTAGAGAATGAAGTGAACCTGAAAATAAAATGTTTAAGGTCTAAAAATGGTGGAGAATTCACCTCCATTGAGTTTAATATGTTTTGTGAAGAGCATGGTATAAAGAGACATTTTTCTGCTCCTAGAACTCCTCAACAGAATGGAGTTGTTGAGAGGAAGAACCAGATAGTTCAAGAAGCTGTAAGAACTATGATGAAAGAGGAAAATGTTCCTGATGTATATTGGAGAGAAGCAATTCACATTCTTGTTTATATTTTTAACAGAGTTCAGATCAGAGGTAACAACACAAAGACCCCTTATGAACTATGGACTGGTAAAATTCCTACTGTTAAGTACTTTAAGGTGTTTGGAAGAAAATGTTACATTAAAAGAGATGATGAGATCCTAGGAAAGTTTCATGCTAGATGTGATGAAGGTATTTTCCTTAGATACTCAACTAATAGCAAAGCTTATAGATGCTTCAATAAAAGATTGAGAAAGATAGTTGAAAGTGAAAATGTAAAAGTTGATGAAGATATGCATAGATCAATTGAAATAGGTGAAGTTGAACCTAATGAACCTATCAGTGGAAAAGTACAAGAAGAGAATAAGGAAGAAGAAAAGAAGTTTTAAGAAGAAGAAGCTCTGGAACCTGCTCCTAAGACCCCAAACTATCCACATAAAAATCATCCTGAAGAATAGATAATTGGAGACAAAAGTGAAGGTGTAAAGACAAGAAGTAAAGTGGTAACAGTTGAGGTAAATCTATGTTTACTTTCCAAGATAGAACTTAAAATAGTTTGTGAAGCATGCAAAGATTAAAATTGGGTTAGAGCAAGGAAAAAGGAGTTACAACAGATAGAGAAAAATCAGACATGGGAATTGGTTCATAGACTTGTAAACAAGAACATAATTGGTACAAAGTGGGTGTTTAGGAATAAGCTAAATGAGAATGGTGAAGTAGTAAGAAACAAAGCAATACTTGTATGCAAAGTTTATTCACAGGTTGAAGGAATAGACTTTGAGGAGACATTTTGCTCAGTGGCAAGAATGAAGGCTATTCGGATGTTTTTGACATTTTCTACTCACAAATATTTCAAGGTATACCAGATGGATGTTAGGTCTACATTCTTGAATGGAGAATTCAAAGAAGAATTCTATATGGAATAAGCAGAGGGATTTTAGTTATTATATCAACCGAACATGGTCTGTACGTTGAAAAATGAATTGTATAGACTTAAACAGGCTCCCAGAGCATGGTATGCAAGGTTGGACTAGTATTTGACTCAACAACGGTTAAACAAATGCTCTACAAACAATAATATCTATTTCAAGGTTGAAGGAAACAAAATTTTGATAGTAGTTGTGTATGTTGATGATATTATCATTGGAGGAAATAAGGGCATGTGTAAGAAATTTGCAGAGGAGATGCAAAAAGAGTTTGAAATGCATATGGTTGGTGAGTTGAATTTCTTTCTTGGACTTCAAGTGAATCAAACTGATAGGGGATATTCATTTCATAATCAAAGTATGTTAAAGAGTTGCTGAAGAAGTTTGGAATGGATGACTCCAAACTGGTTTGTACCCCTATGGTGACTGGATGCAAACTGAGTAAGGATGATAATTCTCCTAAATTTGATTAGATCATGTAAAGGTCTATGATTGTGTTGGATATTGTTGATATGTGGTTGTCATTGATGTCAACACTATTGGCATTAATGTCTTTAAGGTTGTATATGTCAAGGGTATTGAGAAATTTGTAATAAAATAAGTTATAGGTTGTCAGTGATGTAGTGAAGTTCAATATGGTGGCTAGCTCAATATATTGATGATAAGAGGTTGTGGATTAAAGGGTTTGTTGACAAGTATATCTAGTTTATCCACATGAAGTTTCAGAGGTTTGCATCAAGATTTGATCGAGTTATGAGTATCTATGTTCTAACAGTTGTTTTTTTGCTTTAGTTGATGTTCCTGAAACAAGATAATGCGATTCTAGTAATTTGAATTGTCACAGATACTTTTGTGGTGATTCATGATGCTTGTGAATGTTTCTAGATTGTGCTCTATCTATGTTGTTGATCTGCATTGATCGTTATGCTTGCAATTGGTGATTTTCTTTTGTGAGTTCGTGTTTTTCATGATCATGGCTGATAGGGTGATTGTAGCGTGTTGTGGATATTTGAGGCATAATTTTTGAAGGTGGTTCATGCTTGAGACATGTTGTTTTGGGTCATTACTATGTTTTTTCCAATATTTTTTGGTGTGCGTTGATAGTTGTTTATTGATTTGGGCCGACAGTTTGTACACATTTTATATTTTGTTGGGCTAACATGTAGTTGATCTTATCTTTAGTCATGAATATATATGTTCAATTGTTTATACCATTTGAAGGAAGTGGTGTGCAATGTATGTTGAGTCCTGTGTGTGAATAATGTTCTAATCTTTCAAAGGAAGAAGTAAAGTGTGAAAAAGAGTGAGTAGAAGAAGAGTTTATGTGCTTAACCAGAACTGTAATCAGGCATTAGAAGATGCTACTTTCTTAGTTCAAAATCTTCTAGATGTAATCCAAATTTTTTTGTAAGACAATGAGTCTTCCTTTGGGAAGTAAGCCTTTTATATTTGAGCAGTGATCTCTAGGTAGTGTGCCTAAATGCATGTGCATTCACCATTTATAATTCTTTTATAATTTTAATAGTGTATAATCTTGTGGAATAACCTCCACCGTGGTTTTTCCCCTAACAAGGTTTCCACGTAAAAAATATTGGTGTTATGTGTGTTTTTGATGTGGTGATGGTTTATGCTTTCATGTTTATTTATCATATCTGAGAATAAGTTTAATAAGTATAATTTATGTGACAACTGATTCACCCCCCTCTTAGTTGTCTGCCCTTTTGTTGCCAACAATTGGTATCAGACCAGGTTCCTCGGAAGAAGTTTAATAGCTTGAGGTGATCTGGGATGTCGACATATAAGAAGGATAGTCCAATATTTGATGGAACTAATTATTCTCTTTGGAAGAGTTGAATGGAGTGTCATCTGAGATGCATTGGTGAACCTTACTAAACAATTACAAATAATAGGTATATCATCCCACAAAATGGTCCTTCTATTGTAGGTGAGATTAATCAAGCCGAGTACAATATCAGGGCTAAGGAAGAATCGTTGAGTGCTCTGACTAATTTCGAGATGACAAATGTAATGGAGCTGAAGACTGCTTATCATATCTCAAAAAAGTTGGAAACTTTGTATGAAGGTGATGCCCATGTGAACATTGCTAAGATGCAAAGCCTGAAAGGGAAATATGAAATGTTGAGAATGGGTGAAGATGAGAACATCACTTCTTTTATGCAGAGAGTGAATAAACTTGTGTGTAGTATCAGATGTGCTGGTGGAACTTTCAAAGAATCAGAGATCATTGCTAAAGTGCTCAGATCCTTTCCTGTTGCGTACAAACACAAAGCTATTGCTATTGACAAGATATGCAATGTGACAAATGTAACTAACGACATGTTGATTGGTAAGCTTATTGCTTTTGACTTGAGTTTGGTGAATCTCTTCCTAGGATAGAATTTGCATTCAAAGCTACTATCTCTAGAAAAGATAAGCAGAGATATGATCTGGGAGAAAGTTCTTCTAGAAAAATGTCCAAGTATGAGTAGGAAATGAGAGAGATTGAAGAAGAAGAGAGAAAAATAGATGATCTTGAAGCACTTATTGTCAAAAGGGAAGCCAGAGGAGAAGGTAAGTATAAAGGGAAATTTCCTCTTAAATTTTTTTCTTGTAATAAGATAGGTCATTTTTCCTCAAGGCGTCTAGAAAGAGTTCCTAAGGCAAGACCTAACAAGCATAGATTCAAAAGAAAGTGTTATTATGCTGCTGATGAAGGTGTGATGGATGATGAATCTGATAAAGGGAATTTAAGTGAGGATGAATGGGTACTTATTTCTATCAAGGAAAATGATCTAGTACCTACTACATCTACTAGTTGCATAAATGTGGAGAAAGTTCTAGCTGCTAGAGTTGAAGAAAAAGATGAATGGGTGATTGACAGTGGATGCTCCCATCACATGACAGGTGGTAAAAGTAAATTTGTGAGCTTGGAAAAGTATGATGGGGGTGTTGTAAGATTTGGTGATGAAAAAGATGGTGTAGTTTGTGGTATAGAATCCATTTCTCTTGATGGTAAGCATAATATTGATGATGTTCTATATGTGGAAGGTTTGAAGCATAACCTCTTCAGTGTTGGACAGATGGTTGACAAGGGATACAATCTTCAATTTAAGAATGGAAAGTGTAGAATATTGGGGAGTTCCAGAAATGTGATTACATCTAGTACAATAGAAAAAGGTAATATATTTCACCTAAGTGTTGAGCACTAGTAAAAGTTGTCTGATTTCTTAAGTTGATGAAAGTTGGTTGTAGCATAGGAGAATGTGTCATGTAAGCTTTGACAATATTATCAAGATAATTTCTACTTAGTCAGTGAGAGATCTTCCTAAGTTGATTAAACCTACTAATTCTATATGCAAGGAATGTCAATTAGGGAAGAAAATTAGAGTTTCATTTCGAAGCAAACAGTATTGTTCGAGTGAAGTGTTGGAGCTTGTGCATACTAACTTGTGTGGTCCTTATAGAGTTAGAAGTTTACAAGGAGATATATATTTCATGTTACTTATTGATGATTATTCTAGATTGATGTGGGTTACTTTCTTAATGGAAAAATGTGAAGCTCTAGATAAATTCAAGATTTTTAAGGCTATGGTTGAGATAGAGACAGGTCTAAAGATTAAATGTCTGAGATTAGATAAAGGTGGTGAATTCACTTCTAGTGAGTTTAATTATTTTTGTGAAGAGAATGGGATAAAGAGACAAGTATCTACCCCATGGACCCCTTAGTAAAATGGAGTTGTGGAAAGGAAGAACAGGATAATTCAAGAAGCTGTTAGGACTATGATGCTGAAAGGAAATGTTCCACACACCTACTGGAGAGAAGTTGTGAGTACTATCGTTTACACTCTCAACTAGGTACATGTCAAAGGTGATACCAGTAATACTCCTTATGAGCTATGGTATGGTCATAAGCCTACTATTAGATACTTCAAAATCTTTGGGAGTAAATGCTATATCAAAAGAGATGAAGATATAGGAAAGTTTGATGCTAGAAGTGATGAAGGAATCTTTCTTGGTTATTCTACTAAAAGTAAATCCTACTAGTGCTACAATAAGAGATTGAGGAAATTAATTGAAAGTGATAATATCAAGGTTGATGAAGACAGTTAGACCATCCAGAACTTGTGGTTATGATTTAGACGATCAAAATTACAGTTTAGATAAAGGAAAGAAAGTTCAGACTCCAAATCAAGTTCAAATCATTTTGGTGAATTGGGAAAATCAAGAGGAAGGAACTAGTGAAAGTGAAGAAGTGAGATCACAAGAGATTGAAGTTCAAGAACACCCTAAAACTCCAAGGTATGTAAGACTAAATCATTTAGAAGATCAGATTATAGGTGATAAGAACAAAGGTGTTCAATCTAGGAGTAGAATTGTAGAAGAATATTGTTTGATCTCAAAGATTGAGCATAATAGTTTTAGTGATGCTTGCAAAGATGAACATTGGGTGGAAGCAATGAAAGAATAACTACTACAAATAAAGAAAAATGATACATGGATTCTTTTTCGTAGACCTAAGGACAAAAATATTGGAACTAAATGGGTCTTTCGAAACAAACTGAATGAGCAAGGTGAAGTTGTTAGAAATAAAGCAAGACTTGTGTGTAAAGGATATTGTTAGATGGAAGGAATTGACTTTGAAGAAAAAATTTCTCCTGTTGCTAGGATTGAAGCTATGAGACCATTTCTTGCTTATGTTGCTTACAAAAACTTCAAGGTTTATTAGATGGATGTCAAGTTAGCATTTCTAAATGGTGAACTAGAAGAAGAAGTGTATATTGAGAAACCTGATGGATTTCAATTGCTTTAGGTCGGTTGAAGAAAGAATTATATGGACTTAAGAAAGCCCCAAGAGCATGTTATGCCATATCCAACAAGTATTTTTTGAATCTTGGATTTAATAAAGGTACTGCTGATAGTAATTTGTATTTCAAGATTGATCATGATAAAGATTTGATTGTTGAAGTCTTTGTTGATGATATCATTTTTGGAGGAGATGATAGTTTGTGCATGAATTTTCCTAATGAGATGCAGAGTGAGTTTTAGATGTATATGATTAGATAAATGAAATTCTTTTTGGGATTGCAAATTACTCAGCTAGATAAAGGGATCTTTATATCTCAGTCCAAGTATGTGAAAGAATTGCTAAAGAAGTTTGGTATGGAAGATTCAAAGCCAGATGGTACACCTATGGTGATCAAATGTAATTTGACACAAGATTATGGTTCTCCTAAAAAAAATCAGACTAGATACAAATCCATGATTGGTGGATTGCTCTATTTCACTCAAACTAGACCTGATATCATGAATGTCATATGCATTATTGCCAGATTTCAAGTTGATCCTAAAGAATCTCATATGACAACTGTGAAGAGGATTTTCAGGTACTTGAAGGTGTTAGGGTTAGAAAGAAGATATCAAACAGTTAAATGTAGATTTGATCAATAAAACAAAAAAATAAAGCACACAAAATTATAGCAAAAATAAGACAACACAAATAATTTAATGTGGCTCACCCAATTTGGGCTACATCCACAAAACTCCAGCCATCCAATGATTTTATTATCCAGTGTAAAACATATTACAATATTTCTAATAATGCCATACTACAACCCCCATCCAAACCACTTATAACAAGATTTTTAGAAGCTTCCAGAATTAGGGTTTTTACAAAGTCTGTTATTTTTTCTTTTTCGGTGACCTAAAGAAGGGAACAGTTGATTTTGGCCTATGGTATCCTAAAGAAGATGACCTTACTTTGAGTGACTTTATTGATGCTAATTGGGAAGGATATGTGAATGACATAAATAGTACTAGTGGTGGTGCATTTTTCTTGGGAAAGAAGTTGATTTCATGGTTAATTAAGAAGCAAAATGCCATTTCTTTATCTACTATAGAGGCAGAATACATTGCTACTGCTAACAATTGTACTAAAGTATTATGGATGAAGTAGATGTTGAAAGATATCAGAGTTGTGTATGATGAACCTATTGCTATATTCTATTACAATTCAAGTGCAATTAACATTTCTCAGAATCCAGTGTTGCATTCAAAAACCAAGCATATATCTATCAAGTTTCACTTTTTGAGAGAGAAGGTGAGTGAAGAGGAAGTCAAATTGGAGTATGTGCCCACTAAGGAATAGATTGCAGATATCTTTACCAAGTCGTTGTCTAAGGATAATTTTGAGTCTCTTAGAGGGAAGCAAGGGGTGATTACCCCTCCTAATCAGAATTAAGATGCATTGACTTGCATCAGTCTATGCATTTCATAGTCATATCTTGTGATCTAGATTGATGTTGTGGTGGCCGCTACTTAGGGGAAGTAGTTAGATGTTCAGAAATGTGGTTTAGAGGATGTGTGGAGAAAGATAATCTATATCTTTGTCATTTATGTCAAAGGGGGAGAAGATTCATGTGAAAAAATGTGAAAGAGTTCAGGAGAAAAGAGTCAGAATATAAGGGGGAGTAAGTACTAAGATAAAGTTGTGTTGATGGTGTTTTTCACATCATGTGTTGCCATCAATGCCAAAGGGGGAGATTGTTGGGTATTGCTGATATTTGGTTGTCATTAATGTCAACACTATTGGCATTAATGTCTTTAAGGCTATATATGTCAAGGATATTGAGAAAAATTGTAATAAAATAAGTTATAGGTTGTCAGTGATGCAACGAAGTTCAGTATGGTGGCTAGCTCAGTATATTGATGATAAAAGGTTTTGGATTAAAGGGTTTGTTGAAAATTATATCTAGTTTATCGACATGAAGTTTCAGAGGTTCGCATGAAGATTTGATCGAGTTATCAGTATCTATGTTCTGACAGTTGTTATGTTGCTTTAGTTGGTGTTCTTGAAAGAAGATAATTCAATTCTAGTAATTTTAATTGTTGCAGATGCTTCTATGGTAATTCATGATGCTTGTGGACATTTCTAGATCATGCTCTACTGTGTTGTTGGTCTGCATTGTTCATTGTGCTCATGATTGGTGATTTTCTTTTGTGAGTTCATTTTTCTCATGGTTATGGCCGACAAGGTGATTGTGGCATGTTGCGGATCTTCAAGGAAATTTTTTTGAAGATGGTTCTTGCTTGAGACATGTTTTTTTGGGTCCTTACTATGTTTTGGCTGACATTGTTTGGTGTGAATTGATAGTCATTTATTGATTTGGGCTAATAGTTTGTACATGTTTTATATTTTGTTGGGTCGAGATGTAATTGATCTTATCCTTGGTCACAAATATATATGTTCAATTGTTTATACCATTTGAAGGAAATGGTGTGCGATGTATGCTAAGTCCTATGTGCAAATAATGTTCTAATCTTTTGAAGGAAGAAGTAAATTGTGAGGAAGAGTGAGTAGAAGAAGAGTTTATGTGCTTAACTGAAACTATAATGAAGAATTAGAAGATGTTATTTTCTCAGTTCAAAATCTTCTGGATGTAATATGAATGTTTTTGTAAGATAGTGATTCTTCCTTTGGGAAGCAAGCCTTTTGTATTTGAGCAGTGAGCTCTAGGCAGTGTGCCTAAATGCATGTGCATTCCCCATTTATAATTATTTTATACTTTTAATAGTGTATAATCTTGTGGACTAACCTCCACCATGGTTTTTACCCTAACAGGGTTTCCATGTAATAAATATTGGTGTTATGTGTGTTTTTGATGTGGTGATGGTTTATGCTTTCATGTTTATTTAGCAGATCTGAGAATAAGTTTAATAAGTATAATTTATGTGACAACTAATTCACCCCCCTCTCAGTTGCCTGCCCTTGTGTTGCCAACAGATTGGTGGACTATTATATCTTACTACTACTAGACCAGATATCATGCATGTAGTATTTTTGGTTGCCATATTTCAAGTAGAACCTAAAGAAACACATGTTATAGCTGTGAAGAGGATATTCAGATATCTAAAAGGAACTCTAGATTATGGCTTATGGTATCCTAGAGATACTAATTTCACTTTGAGTGCTTACACTTATGCAAATTGGGTTGGTTGTGTAGATGACTAGAAGAGTACAAGTGGCAGTGCATTCTTTCTTGGAGGAAGATTGGTTTCATGGATAAGAAAGAAATAGGATTCATTTTCTTAATCCACTGTAGAATCTGAGTACAATACAACAACATCTTGCTACACATGGGTATTATGGATGAAGCAAACATTGAAGGATATACTAGTGATGTGTGATGAGCCTATCACTATTTTCTGTGATAATACAAGTGCAATAAATATTTCAAAGAATATGGTAATGAATTCAAGGACAAATCATATATCTATCATATATCATTTCTTGAGAGAAGTTATTGGAGAATGTAGTCAGGATGGAGTATGTGCCTACAAAGGATCAAATTGTCGATATATTTACTAAGGCTCTTCTGAAGGATAATTTTGAGTATCTCAGGGAGAAGTTGGAAGTCATTTCCCCTCCTTTAAAATAGGTGCACATGCAAGTGCATCAGTCTAGTGGATCTACAAATTATTCATTTGTCTAGACCTATGACTGCGGTCTACTCCCCAGGAGTAGGAGATACCATTGTTGCAGTATGAGATATGGGTGCACTCCTAAGGAGGAGTGATCAAAAATTTTGTTCGTTTCCATTGATTTTAAAGGGGGAGAGAGTGTCGTGTGTTTCCATCAATGAAAAAGGGGGTGATTGTTGCAAGTATGAATAAGTTTGGTGGTGTTTTCATTAATGTTGTCATTGATGTCAACACAATATAGGTTGTTACAGAGAAAGGAAACAAGTGATTGTAGTTTGTGCATGTATAGTTGATATATTTTTTAGATGTTGTGAGTACATGGATCTATCTTTATGGTGTTGTAGGTTTGTTCATATGATGAGTTACCAAGTGCTTTTGAGAAAATTAATAAATAGTGAAGAAAAAGTTGTGTGTGTGTTCAAAATGTGCCCCAATTTGTTCTCCATATTTCTTCTATGTTGATCCTATGCTTGTGAAGATATGAAGTGTTGTTTATGGATATCCTTGGGTGATATATCCTAGATTATAGCTTCTGTTTTGATGAAGAGTGAAAGTTGTGTTCACCGATTTGTGAACTGGTCTAGCATAGTTGATTGTCTAAGGACTAGGATAAATGTATCTGCTCCATAGTCCTCCACTAGTTTTTTTAGGTCTTGAGGATCTGGAACAAGGGTTTTAATGGTGTTATTTTTGTTCTATCAAAGGTGTTTGTGGTTTGGTGCTCCGGAAGACTAGTTTTAGAGTTACTTTGTGTGTCTGTACAGTCAAGATGGACTAATGGAAAGTGTTCTATGTATGAAGGTTGTTGCATTAGCTGCAAATGAATTTGATGGAATCCAAGATAGTTTCTAGTGTATGAATATGCATGTTATGTGGTCCACATGTTATATTTTTGTTGCAGAAGCATGTACCTCAAAGTTCATTTGTGTTTTCATTAGGTTTGGCCGACTTGGTATCTACCCATCACGCAAAGGATAGGTATCAATTGAGGAAGTATGCGATTGATCTAAGATGTTGTTTTGGGTCTTGGTTAAGTGTTGGTTTGGTCCACTCTAATTCTCTTCCACTATGGGAATGTTGAGTTTCTGACCTAATTTGAATTTGTAAAATGAAGTGTGTGTGTAGCTGACCTTGGAGAAATTTTCTAGGGTTCAAGATGGTATAAATACAAGGAAATATGTTAAGCATTGTAAGCCACAAGCGTGAGAAGCAAGAGTGTGAAAAAGTGAATTGAGGCAACAATACTTTAATGTGTTTGACTCCCAAAAGCAGTGAGCTGATGGTGTCTACAATTCTTTGATCAATGTTACATATGTGTGAAAGTTGTTATGATGGATCTTATGTTGCATTGAGATAGTTTTCTCTATGTAACATTCTTCTTTCTATCTTTTTGTATCTATAGGCAGTGAGCCTCCCTGTTGGACAGTGAGTCCTATATAGATAATGAGTCCTATCTTGGGTAGTGAGTCATTTGGTAGTGAGCCTCTTGTAATTAGTTTTGCAATTACTCTTATATTGTGAGTCAATCCTCATTGTGGTTTTTCCCTTATTGGGTTTTCCATGTAAATTTGGTGTCTCTTGTGTTGATATTGCTTTCTGTTATTTGCACTTCATGCTCATACTTAATAACATATTAAAGTGGATGTGGATTTAATAATTTTTTGAGTTTTGTGGATGTGATTGGTGACAACTAATTCACCTGCCCCCCTCTCAGTTGTCTTGTGCATTTCAACATTGAGACCTTTCAAAAGATGTCCCATGATGATAGGAGCATGATGATGAAGAACTCCTAAAGCATGTAGAAGTTTTAAACTATGTCAAAGATAGATTGGTGTTTACTAGAATCAATGAATCTCCTATAAATGTGGATCAAGATAAGAGATACTAAACATTGCATGAGTGAACATATGAAAACTACTCAACCAATGTACACAAAGTCAATCAAACTCTATGAAGTGAAAAATAAGATAGTACTATGATTAGGAGTACTAGAATCTCAAAATGTGATCCATTGAAATAATCCCCCATATGAGAGATTAAGATTGAAGGTTCATGAAGCCTCCCAAAAAGAAGATTCATGCACTGCTTCATTGAAAGAAGCATTATTATAACACTTCATATTCCCCCTTAATGCTAAGAGATACAAGAGACCAATTGAAATCAGAAGTGTGCAAGGAATGTAGATATGTACAAGAAACTAAAAAAGGGTATTCATCAAGGTACACACGAATGAGGTGAGAATCATGGGGAGTCATTGTTGTGATCTTAAATAACGAGGATCCACAATTGTGATTTCAAATGAAGACTCTACACTATTAGAATATTGTTGTCATTGATGTCAAAAGGAGATAAGGAAAAGGTGAAATGGAGCTGATGTAAAGGAGGAGATTTCGGCAATGATCCTAATTGAAGTCAAAAGAAGATCTATGTAATACTAGATAGAAGAAGTGTAAAAGACTTAGCTAAATTTGTGCTAAGTTTACAGGTTTGGGAGTTCGAGCTTTAGGCTTATCACTTACCAAATGCGATGGTAAAAGACTTATAAGTTTTATAGGTAATTGAGCATCAATCTTTGTGCTTATCACTTACTAAATGCATTTGAAAAAGACTTAAAAGCATTAAAGGTTGTCGGAAATCAAAATTTGAAGGTTCATGGTAACCTTTACTTAGTCTATGGTAGTGGGTGTAAGTGTATGAACTATTTAGGAACTCCAACCACCCAAAAGGCTTCAATGTTCACAGGTCATGAGGGATGCTTGCACATTACCGAAAGGAGTGAAAAACTGTATGAAGGAAAGGAGAATCTTGACCCACAAAAGGACTTCGGTCTTTGATGTTGAAAGTTATAGTTGTTGGTCTACTTGCTTGAGCTCTATGTAGTATGATGATAATGGGATCCCAAATCCCCAACACCTGCTAGATGATAGGAGGTAAAAATATTTTTCATCAGCCAAAGGTTTTCTCCATCAGGTTGATAGGTGGCAATCGCCTGCCATCCCGCCAGATGAATGTGTTGACTTAGGTTGACCCCACAAGCTAGCAAGAGTTTGATGCATGGCATTGATGAACAGGTAGAAGGCTTTGTGTGAATTTTGAGGATGAATAAGGAGATGACATGTGGCTTATTTATACTATTTGATTTCACATCTTTTTTGTGAATCAACATGCAATTTTTTGGTCAACATTTTATAAAGTGATTAAAATATAAATCTTATAGTGGTGATTAAAAGAAAGCCCTAAATCATGTGGCTAGGAATTAAACCAAAATGAAATCAAATGATGGAAAATTTGAACAATAATGCAAGGTTTTGATGGCATGGATATACAGGTCAATTGTGTGATTGCTTAAGTCAAGGGATCGATTTCATAGTGTGAAATGCATAGGTGAATGGCATGATTTATTATGTACAAAGTCAGAGGATGAAATAGATTCAATGGTGCAGTGAATGATTGGTCATTTTCGCACTAATAACCAGGTAGTTGTCTAGCAAAGATCTTATTATTTATTGGATGAAAATGGTGGTACTAAGACAAGGAAAAACACATATTTTGATTAGGAATGTGTTGCATAGAAAAATAATCAATTGGTATGAAAACCTTAGGTTTGTTTCTACTAAAAATGGAATGTACTTTTTATTTGGAAAAGGGCTTGTATGTTTTATGTTGCTTGATGGTGAAGGTAGAAAATGATATAAAAGAGTAGATCAGAAATAAAAATGATTGGTGTTTTTGAAGAAGTGTAACAGTTGAGAGTCAAGTGTGTTAGTGAGTTATAGAGTTAGTTTGATAGAGTATTGAATGAATATTTGAAGTTGACCATAGTTGAAGGAGAGTGAGCAAAGTGAGATAAGAACACAACATAAACTATGTATTGAATATATTGATGCATTATAGGTTATGCAGAACCAATTTTATGCATATATGATATTTTAATATTGTAGAGTTTGTTGCCTCATTTGTGCTAAGTTGGTGCTTAGATTAGGGGATAGGTGACTCCTTAGAGTTGGTGCCCTTAAAAGTTGTAACAAAATATTTATTTGTGATGCTAGATCTAAGTAGTAGACTCAAGCAACTTTTGTCACCGTAGTTTTTCCCATCTTGGGTTTTCCATGTATATCTGGTTTTATGTGTTAGTCTTTTATGTGCATATTTTTGTCATATTTTTTCATGTTTTAATCTACACATTTAGATTTGAAGATTTTTTTTGCACTAAGGTTAAGAAGGCTAAAAAATTTAATATCTATTGATTCACCCCCCCTCTTAGTAGATTGTTATGTTCCAACATATGCAAGCCCCCATTACACTTTATAATTTAGTGTAAGTACAAAATTTCCCAAACTTCCTCCATATGGAACACACATTCATTTTTATGACACTTTATGTGAGTGCATTTACAAACTTATTGCTATTATGAGTTATTACAATTTTTTGTAATGAGGTGGATTAAGAAGACATGCCTTTCGAACCTAAAATAAAAACAAAAACAAAAAATGAAACCTCCATTAAAATGAACCCCCTTTCTCCAAATTCATTGCAAAATAAAAAAATTGGCTGCTCTTTTACAAATTTTAAACTAAGGAAAATAAAATTCACCTCCCCCTTTTCCAAACTTAATGATCAATCTAACTAGTTAGCAAAAAAAGTGATGGTTTAATTAACTGTTAGAAATTAACAAAAAATGTCAATATAACACTAAATGTTAGTTATAATTGACATATAAATGCTAATAGTACCCAAAAACATGCTTGTATTGTTATATTTTGACCGAGTCAAGGGAAAGTGATGCAAAGTGTTGAGGTTTTGACCAGATCCTTGGAAGATATGGCATGAAATGTGTTGTTATTGATTTGCTTGACCAATTTGATTCTTGTTGAGGCTTTTATGTTGTGAAAAATGACAAATTTGATGGGATGGAACTAGAAAGAGTTGGGCGCAACACCATAGATGAATATGGATTAGGTATAGTTGAGGTCTTGTCTAATGTGTAGCTCTTAATTTAGGTCGATGCATGCAAATATTGTAAGAACATGCCCAAATAATAAAATAACAATAGAAAACAGGGAAAAAATAGAGCATAAAATAGTGAGAAATGGCTTAAAGAAATTATATTGATCTAACTTACATACAATCCAACAACTTACCTCAATAGTAGTGTTGTTCACAATGGACAACCTTATATTTATAATTGAAGCCTCTAAGATCTAGAAATTTCTAATATTCTAGAGAACTCTAAAACTAGAATGATATTTTTCCTTGAACAACTTCTAGTTGCTTTTAGCTTCTAGAAGATTCTATCTCTTCTAGAAGATTTTAGTCCTTTTAGAAACATCTTTAACTTTTCTATAAAATCATATTCCTTAACATCCCCCCTTAAGATTGGATAGAATATTACAAACAAGATACAAAGAAGAGGGGAAGATAAAAAGGAGAGGGGAACATTATACTACCACCCCCCCTTAATGTTCACCTCAAACATACCAAGCATTTTTCGCAATTTCAAGAATTTGGCTTCAATCATACTCTTAGTAAATACATTAGTTGATAGTTCTTCACTTGGAGAATATTGTTGATTGAAAATATTTTCTTGAACAAGATCTCATATGTAATGAACATCAAACTCAATATGTTTTTTCTTAGCATGAAAAACTAGATTGTTGCCAACTTGTATGGTACTTTGATTGTCACAATATAAAGTAGTAGTATAACTTTGGGGAAAACCAAGCTCCAATAGAAGATTTTGAATCCAAACTACTTCCTTTCTTGCTTCTTTTGCTGCTCTATATTCTACTTCACATGAAGATAATGATGTAGTTGTTTTCTTTTTGTTGCTCCATGTAATAGGGCTTGATCCAAGCTGAAAATATAACCACCTATAGATTTTTTTTCATCTATATCACCTCCCCAATTTGAATAAGTAAATCCAACCAAAAAAATTGAGGACTTCTGGAAATAGTCCATTTCATAGTGTATTGTTCCATGAACATAGCCCACTATCCTTTTTGCAACCAACCAATGACTTTCTTTAGGTTCCTGCATAAATATTGATACTTGATTAACTACAAAACAAATCTCTAGTCTAGAAAGAGTTAGATAAACAAAGTTTCCCCCTGTATAAAGTAACATCTACCCTATTTCATGTACATTCTTTAGTAACCTTGATTCCAGAATGAAAGGGAGTAGAAGTTGGCTTGCATTCTAGCATGTTAAACTTTTCTAAAATATCCAAAGCATATTTTGGTTGGTAGAGAAACAGTCCATCATGTAGTCTGCAAACTTGTAAACCAAGAAAATAGTTTAATTCTCCAAAATCACTTATATGAAATTCCCTTCTAAGTTCTAATTTTAAATATTTGATTATCCCAATATTTGGTCTAGCAGTGATTAAATTATCTACATAAACTGCAACAACAATAATCTCATCTTGAACTTTCTTCATATAAAGATTTGAATCATATTACACCTTTTAAATCTATGATGCTTGAAGTATATGTCTATCTTTTTATCCCATGCTCTTGGTGCTTGTTTTATACCATAAAGTGATTTCTTTAATCTACAAACAAGGTGAGGATTTTGTTCATCTACAAAAATAGGTGGTTGATACATGTATATTTCTTCAACTGAATCTCCATTTAATATAGAAGTTTTAACCTCCATTTGATGAGCATGCCATCCAAGACTAGCTTCTAGAGAAAGAATAATTCTAACTATGTTCATTTTGATAACAAGAGAAAATGTTTCTTCATAATCAACACCTTCCTTTTGATTGAATCCCTTAGCAACCAATCTAGCTTTGTATTTTTCTATGGCTCCATTAGATTTTTATTTTTTTTGTAAACCAATTTGCAACTAATAACATTCTTACCTTTGGGAAGGGGAAAAAGTTCCCAAGTTTTATTCTTTAGTAATGTATCATATTCCTCTTTCATGGCTTGCTCCCATTCTTTATTCCCTCTAGCTTTCTCATATGAGATTAGGTCATATATTTGTAAGAATTTTTCCATGAGGGCACTGCCATTCCTTGGAGTTTTTGGCTTTTTCTATATATGTCTTCAATACTCTTTTTCTTTTGTCTAGCTGGAAGTTCTTCTTCATCACTACTATTAGCTATATCATCTCCATTAGTAGTAGTGCTCTTATCATCCTCATTATTATATTTTCTATTTCTTTGTAAAATATCTAAAATGTGGAAATCATTTGTGGTTGTAAGTTGTGAATGCTCATTAAACTTTACATCTCTACTAATAAAGATTTTTTTTGTTTCCAAATCATACAATTTTTAATCCTTTGACTCTTCACTATAGCCCATAAATAAACACTTATGACTCTTTGGTTCTATCTTTTTCATGTTTTCTTTTGGTATGTGATCCCAAGCAATACACCCAAATACTTTTAAATACCTAGTGTGAGGCTTTCTTCCACTCCATCCTTCTTCAAGAGTGACATTTGTGAGCACTTTGGTGGGGATTCTATTCACAATATGTGCATCACAAGAGACAACCAATCCCCAAAATTTATTATGTAAAATTTTAAAATACAACATACAATGAGCCATTTCTAAAAGAGTTCTATTCATTCATTTAGCTACTCCATTTTATTGAGGGGTATATGGAACTGTTCTTTGTACCTCAATACCATATTTTTCACAAAATGATTCTAATGTATAAATACAATATTCACCCCCATTTTTTGTCCTTAAGAATTTAATTATTTTTCCAATTTTGTTTTCAACTAATGCCTTAAACCTTTGAAATACCTCAAATACTTCACTTTTATTTTCAAGAAAATAAACCCATACTCGTCAACCATAATCATCAATAAAATTGAGAAGGTACTTGGTACCTGAGATGGAAGGATATCCTGGTTCACATAAATCACTATGAATGAGTTGTAGGGGATGAATTGATCTCTATGCTTTTCCTGAATCAAAAGGATATTGATGGTGTTTACCTAACAAAAATCCTTCACATACACCTTTAAATGTTGAAATATTTGTTAATCCTCTAACCATATTCTTTCAAACCATGTCTTGTAATTTTCTATAATTTGTATGTCTAAGTCTAGCATGCCATATTTTTGACATATAATCACTTTGAGCAACAAAATCATGAGAGAGTGTATCATCACCAATGAATCCAACGAGTTTAAAGACACTTTCTTTATGGTCATTTCTACCAATAGAAATAACTCTTTTTGGGCCCTTTCCATCTCTTACAATAAGTTGATCAATAGTAACAACAAACTCATATCCAACCTGAGCAATTCTATATACTTAAACAAGATTCACTGCCAATCCTTCAACTAGTAAAACATTTTTTAGAGCTCCATTTGTTACACTGACAGTTCCTGTTCCTAGAACTAATAGTTTCATTTTATTGCTAATAGTGATTTCTTGATTTGAATTCTTTTATTCATGAAAGTAAATAAATAAAGATCTATCTCCATTCATGTGAAAAGATGCTCCTAAATCTAGAATCCATTTGTAGACACTAAAAAATGTCCCAATTGATATCATACACTTGATACAGCTTTACTAACATCATTTCGTCTTCAAATCCATCCTCCTTTTGCTCAATTAATTAAATTAACCTAGCTAATTTAATTAAATGCATCATTTTCATCTATTGGGCTAATTAATTTAATTGGATTAATCCATCCCCCTTCATGCTAATATTTCATCTCATTAAATTAAATAACCCTAAGTTATTTAATTAATTATCATTTCATCTCTCCCCCATTGATTAAGTTAAATAATTTAATGAATAAAACACTTGAATTCTTCGAATCCCCTAATTGCATGATTAAATCTTGTTTAATTAGCAATTAAACTAGATTTCTTCTAAGCAAAGGGAATATTCCCATAGAATATTCCTTATCCCCTTTTTTGCACAATTAAAACTTTGTTTTAATTTATAAAATTCCTTTTTCCTCACCCAAAGGAATATTCTAAGGAATATTCTTATTCCTTCATCATTTGAGAAAGGGATATTTTAACTTGGCTTCTTAAGCAAGTTTTAACCTTCAACTTTTTGAACAAGTCACCTTTGACCTGTGTGAGCAGGTCAAAAGTGTGTTTGTTTGAGGCAAGTGTGAACCCTTGATTAAAATACCATCATGAATTCTCATCCATTGATGAGAATCCATGATCCATGCCTCTCATCTCCTTCATCTTGGACCGTTGATTAATTTAATCTCAGCCCTTCATTCCTCATTTGATATCCTATAAATAGGTCACTATTTGGAGAGAAATGGATCCATCTTTTAATTGAAAACTTATGTTGTTGAATTCATATGCACTCACACTCATATTTCACTCACTTTTAGCTTATTTTAGTTAATTTTAATTGAATCATAGCTTAGAGAATCCATTAATGGCTTCCATGCATCCATATTAGCTTGTTTATAAATTAGGGTTTTCATCTTTTAGCTTAGAATTATTTTAGATTAGCTTAGCAATAGCATAATCAATGCATCTTTAGCATAAAATCATGGTAAATTAGCTTGCATCATTTTATTTTTTAGCATTTAAGGGTGATCCCACAATAGTGGTCTACAATTTTTGGCCAAACTGGACACTGAAATATTTTTTTTTAACTAAATCCTTACCTTTGGGCACCTATAATGGATAAACCGTGAGGAATTTGAAAATGATACAAACTAGAGTTTTGTGAAATTTTTTATGTAGATTCTAAATATATTTTTTTCAAAATTTTTGGAATTATATTGCACTTCTTTTTCCATCTCCCTCAAAAACTAGGTTTTTTAGAAAACAACATTTTTAAAATGTGACACTCACCGTGTAACACATAACTTTTTTTCTGTGAAGGATAAAATTCTAATTCTTTAAAATTTGGATTTTTAACTCTGATATGTAGTGCTTCCACTTGGTTAAATATTTTTTTATTGAATATTTTTTCTCTAATCAAGTTTCAAATTCAAACCAATTACAATTTAGACATAGTGTGACTGTATAATGCATAATTTTTTTTGTATGTATTGAAATTCAATTTTATTTTATTTTTATATCAAGGACTGCAATATTTGGTGCACTCATGTTTTTCAAATTTTTTTTTATAATCTGCTATTTTTCCACGTGTGCAGAACAAAGAGCTTGATTTTCAGTGAAAAACCTACATTCACAAGAAATAAAAAATAAATATAATAATCAAATTAAATTTAATTAAAATTATACTTTTCTAGAAGCTTATAATAAGGACTACATACTTACAAAAAAATAAATTTTAAATGAATTCATTTTATCCCCCAAAAGGTAAATCAAAAGTGGTTTTTTATCAACATTTTGATAGGTGTAAAGGAGACTCTGTTATAGGTATGGTTTAAAACTAGCAAGGTTCTATCTAAGGGGGACTGGTCTAAGGTGGTTTGATCAAACCCTCTTTAATTGGAATCCTTTAAATGGAACTTTTCAAGGCTTAAATCATTATATTTTCTAAAAATATGTGATTTCAGCAAAAATCAAGATCTCCTAGAAAGTGTAAACCACTACTGTGGCAGCACCCATAAACTAGGTTTTCATACATCAATCACAATGGTTTCATTGATTCTTGTCCATAGAATTGATGGAAATTGACTCACTAATCATGGGATTGGGAAAGGGTCATCATTTCACATCAACGTGACACCAATTCCAAAACATGATAAGTTTCAAATGGGTTAGATTAGGAATTTAACTATTTTCTTAGTTTGTAGCTTTCAATTTTAGTAAAATGCTTGGTTTAGATTTCCAATTTGAATGATCTTTTTTGTAGATGTAGGTTTTTTTGGCGAAGCTATGCTTTGATTCATCACGAATCAAGTGTAATTGACCCTCATTGGCATTTCCTCATCTCACATTCTAGTGCTAGAAGGAGGGTAAACCATTAACTTAACAATTTTTTTGCTCAATTTTTTTTGTTTGTTGGTCTGCAAGTTGTAGTGATGCTCAAAATACAAACATTGATACTATTTAAACAGCGTCACCATATAGCAATGCCATCACAATTTGAAATCCCGATGTCGAATTAATGCACCAATGTTGATTTAAATATGTCAATGCTTATTTAATCTGGAGGTATCGAAAAGTTCAAACGACGACGCTAAAATTCACTAGAGTGACACTAACAAAATTCAAACCATGATGCCAACGTGTGCAGTGAGGCCGAGAAAAATTCTAATGCTATCGTGCTCATTGTTCCTACTGTAGAGTGACACCCGTTTTCACCAGAGCGACGCCCATACTTCAAACTATGGCACTACCGTGTTCAGCGACACCTAGCCAAGGTAAGAAATTTTATGCTTTTTTTTTCAAAATGTGATTTAATTTCTTTGATTTAGTTGACCACTGATGTGCTTCTAACTGTGTTCTAGTTGTTAGGCTAATAGGGTTTTGCAGGTTTAAAGATATAGAGCTAAAGTGAAGAAAATCTTTTCTATCTTGAATTCTATAATTGTAACAAGCATTTGATGCTTTAGGGAAATTATAACCCAATTTTATGCTTTCTACTTTCTTCTTTAGGAAGCATACTAAATTTCAACTAGGTTTAAAATGAATGGTCAAAGTTGGATAAAATTGAACCCTCACATCATCATTTTACTTTGGGCTTAAAATTGAACAAGGAAATTTCATTTTTCAATTGGTGCTTAAAACACACTCATCACTGCTTTGAGGGGTTAAAATTTACAACTATTTTCTATGTTTTATGGTTTTCAACATTGCTAGTGGATGCGTATGCAATTATCTCACACCATTTGGCGATCTTGAGAAATAGAAACATTCCTTGACACTTTGGAAAATCACTTACATCTTTCAATTTGGATTAAAACTAAGCCCCCTTGCAAGTGTGAGAAAAAGGCATAGTGTGTGTTATCTCTTTGTTCATGCAAGAAAAGATGATTGAACTACAGATGTACTTTCTCACTATTGTTTATCTGTAGAGAGCCTACCTTGGTGGGAAAAAGTACTCACCCCAAGGGAATGACTCAAGTGGTAATGGGATAAATCCAAGCTCTTCCAATTGCTATATAAAAATGTGTTGTGACTAAAGTCATTGACAACAAGTGTGGATGTGTCATACCGAAAAGTGTTACCCATAGTATCCATGTGATACATAAAAATCCTTCCTTAGGGAAAGGACTGGGAGGTCTCATGATTCTCCATAATCTTGAGCTAATCTTTCCATGTGCATTGCCACTTCAAATGGAAGTCCTTACTACAACCCATTTGTTTAGCAAGCCAAAATCCTTAAAATTTTGTTGGTGCAAGAACTGTTGTTCTGAAGCCACCCCACATTTATACTATTCAATTGTAGAAATAGAAAAATTCCTTTTAATCTCCAAATTTTAAAGATTTTGAGATTTGGTGGTCCCGAGAAGTGTGTGTCATGGAGGGGAGCCAGTGATGCCAAATCTCTAACTGTTCACATTGTCTATTGTTTGGAGAAATCCTAGTGGGTACTAAACAAATATGGTCATTTCTAGATCTTAGGATTTTAAATGATTGTGAGTCAGTTTACACTTTGCTTGGTTTCAAAATGATACAAAAATAAACATTCACTATCATCCTCAAAATTTCATAAACTTTGGCTCAAATATGGACTTCTTGAGTTAGCCTTGATATTACATCTTGTCCTAAGGATTTATCCTTAGTGATTTATAAATATCTTGACAGTAATCTCAAACCCATATTTTCCCAAAGACAACATAGGAAATTATGGCTTTAATATCATAATTTTCACGAAATGGACATTGTAAAAGTTATGATGTTTTGCATGTAAAAATATTGTTTGAAGACATAATCAAGACAATTGTTTGTTAAATAAATTAACTTAAGCAAAGATAAATTGATAAATGAACCCCATATGACTATTTGGAGACCAGTCGCTCCTGTTGAACACCCTGATCTTCTAGGTGCTATAATTCAGCCAAATTTTGAACTCATTAATGGTGAACAAACCGATCTCATTAGCAGTTTGAGAAGCTTCACTTTTGAAACCAAGGAAACAAATACATAATGGAGAAACACAACAACCATTTTAGATGAAGAAGATGAACAAGATGATATTGAGGCTGGAGGGCCCACATTGCCACTTCCCGCATGGCAATAAATATCTCCCTTCCTTCTATAAACTTAAACTGTTTATAAATGATGTCACATAAAATCAAGATCCCTAATGAAAGGTCTAAAGGTCATCATTTTAGACTTAGGAATCTTTCTCAAAAAGCTCTCAAGAAAAACCTTTTAGCGCTTCACAGAAATACAGACAGGTTGGTTGCAAAATTTTATAGACACACTTCAAGGTACAATCTAGAATTATATGCATTCTTTTGGAGTCAAAATCCTGATCTTTTCACATGATACCAAACTCCTATAAATGATTCATCGAACAATCAAAATCCACAGGGGAAAATCTCTAGCCCATCATTTCATAGATAGGAATCATAGAACAAGGTTTGTTCAAAAGTGGGATTCAACATTTTACCACAATTTTTACACCTTGATGAGAAACTTTTATGCTCGAGCTAGGAGAGCCTGAACAAGTTTGAACATTCCCATCCATCCTCTCATTTAAATCAATATTGAGTCTTTAGAATTTGAACATTTTAGAGGTCTAACATCATTCTCACTACCTTGGTCTTGGAAAAAAAAGGTTCACTTTAAGTCAACATTGGGTCAAACATCTCGTTCACCCCTTCATCAAATTTCATCCTTCAATTCAACCAACTTTGCAAAATTTTGAGTACACCAACACTTTGTGACTTAAACGTCAAATCAAATCAAACCAACTGCTAACTTAGCTACTTTGTATGTGAAATGCACCCTTTTCCATGCACTTAGCTATGTTAGTTATAATTTTTGAACTAGCTCATCTTGAAGGTCACAAGTCTACCCTAAATATTTATATGTTCATTAGCATCCTTTATCCCAACATCAAATCATCAAACTCAAGTCCAAAGTGTTGTCCAAAAAATGTTTTCAAAGATCACTTCCCACATCACTCATCTTTTCACACCCCACCATCACAATTTCTCCCAAAATACATAGATCATCTCTTTTACCTATATTTGAGTCAACTAGAGAGTTCAAACATAACAAATCACAACAAAACTCTCCCACATGTGACACAAAATTTATGGTAAATACTAGATCACAACACAAGAGAATTGTGGAGAAAACCAAAGTGACATTTACCTCAAGTTATCCAAATCCTTTAGAGTTCGATCCAAGGAGTTAGGTTACACCATCACAACAACCTTCATCACCATCAAGACCATATGAGATAGAAGATGTCACAAACAACCCCTTTGAACTCATTAGAGAGAAACTTATGGAACATCAAGCCTTTGAAAATGTAGCTCCTATCTCCCTAACATTTGTGGCATAGAATTTAACACAACGTTTCACAATTCCATCACTAGGGATAAATCAGACTTATATTCCTAGTCTTGCAACAAGCCTTACTAAAGAATTTGGTCATGCCCTTTCATTTTAAAATAGTACACTTGTGGGAACACTTGAAACTAATTCTCCATCTAACACAACCACTTGGATTCCTAGATTTGGTGATCCTCCCATTCCTGAACATCCTAAACAAATATACACACCTCTTGATCTTCATTATTCAACCACAAATTCAACATATCGAGGGAATCATTCTTCATCTATATCCATGAGTACCATAAGTGTTCCTACCATTAAACAAAGTAGTGTGGATCCTATATCTCAAAACAATACATAAGGGCATATCAATACCATACCATAGATTCAACCCTTGAATCAAATAGGGACATCCTTACCCAATCCTCCAATGGGTTCATCTATTCCATGGGTTTCACAAAACACATCCACATCATCCACCATCAATCCACCTCAAAATAATCCCTTGATTACAAGTTCATTCAATCTAGGAAGCACCTTGATCACAAATCCCTTGTTTACATCTTTAGCACAAGGTAATCCTCAAAAAATGGGATAGGGAAATCTCTTTAATTAGTGGACTCAAGGTCCTAGTGTGTCATTTCCATTGCAAAATTTAATGACATCATCCTCATCTTTTCCCACAGTTCCATTTACTGTTCCAAATCAATTAGGACCTCAAACATACATTCCTCCACCTCATTCTATCATCTTAAAAGGAATGATTAATCAAGGGAACCCTCCACCTCTCACTAGCAATCCACTACCCACTCAAAACATCAATATCCATAATATTCCATCGATGTCTCAATAGCTGCCTGATCCCACATTACAAGAACATGCCTTAGCTCTATAGCAAGCACAACAAGCCTATCAGCAAGCCGTCCAACAACAAAAAGCACAACAAGAAGCGTTAGCACAACAACATCAAGCATAGAAAATAACCTTAGTACAACAACAATGATAGCAACAACAAGCAGCCTTAGTAGCACAACAAGCTACACAACAACAACATCAATCATAAAAATCAACTTTATTAGCACACCAACAATAACATGACCAACAAAAATCCCTAATGGTGTAACAACAACAAAAAGAAGCTCAACAAAAATCCTTACTAGCTCAACAATATTCTCAACAACAACAAAAAGGTTGCTATTGTCCTCATTTGAACATAGTCAATCCAAATGCATTAGGAATATATCCATCAGTTTTATAGAATCTCACACCACCATACACCCCATACAACTCATCTTTCATCCCACCATATATTCCTCCACCCAACCCACAAGATGATCTAGCATCACACTTGAAAATAATCTCACAGGAAATCTAGGACCTTCACATGGGCAAGACAAAGAAACCGCATACACAAAACTTGTGTCCTTACCCATTTGAAAGAAACATAGCAATGATACCATTTCCTCCTGGTTTTGAAATTCCCAAATTTGACAAATATAAAGGGAGAGGAAGTCTTATGGACCATATCAAAGAATTTAATGTCATTTGCATGGAAGTGGCTTACAATGATTCATATCTAATGTGTCTCTTCCCTTGAAGTTTAACATGTCATGCTATGGATTAGTTTTCTCATCTGCCTCATGGTATCAAAACTTTCTAATAAATTACTGATAAATTCATCGATCACTACTCCTTCAATCTTGAAATGGACGTTAGTCTAGAAGAATTATACACTCTTAGACAAAATAAAGTAGAAAATTTCACTAATTTCTTACAACAATGGAGACAAAGAGTTAGAAAAAACAAGTGGCCTCTTCCTGATGAACAAGTAGGAACCATCATAGCTAATCTGGATCCAAATCTGTCATTCCACTTGAAAATACAATGCATTACATCATATGACAAACTTTTTTTTAGAGCCCTTAGCATTAAGAGAGCCTTAATCTCACAGGGAAATACTCAAACTTACAAAGACAACCTTCCTTCAACTAGTTTGAATGAGAAACCTTGTCTAGGAAAAGAACAAAAAAATAATAAATGATGGTGTGCTAGATGCTAAGGTAGTGCTAAGTTCTCCTAGACCTAATAACAATAAAGTTGCTAACATCCAACTGACTGTGCAACAAACAACACCTCCTCAAAAAAATCAAATTAATAACACTGACATGCAACAAAGGAAAAACACAAATAGGAACAACTATCCCAAATGCAAGTACACATAGTTATCAGAACCCATCGAGACAATCATGAATAAATTAGTAGAGTCAAATATGATAACATTTACCAACTTTGAAAACTACCAAGAACCACAAGAGAATCCATCCTAGTACAACGAGTGTGATCTCTGTGACTTTCATAAAATAAAAGGGCATAAAATAGAAAATTGCATGAAACTCAAGAACATCATCCAAGATCTCATACAAAATGATATTATATCTATTGAGGTACCAATTGAGAACCAAGATCTTAAGATATACAAGAACCTAATGTTGGATCATAACAAATAAAATAACAATGAAAAAGTTGAGAATTACACCAATGTGCAACATACCTATTCCAATGTAATTGCCTCCTATGATAGTGTTATCACTTTTGCACCATCAAAAGAGCTAGTATAGAATGTGGAATCACCACACGACATGGAAAAATAACTATTCAAGGATTCTCATCTCAATCTAGAACATAGCCTACTTTTCCCACATCTAATCTTAGAAAGTACAATCTTCTAGATCAGCTTAAGAAGACCCCCACACAAATATCAATCTTAGAACTCTTAAGGTTATCTCCCACACATAGGGAAATATTGGAAAAATCCTTGTCTGAGTCATATGTTCTTGAGAAAATTGATACCAATCAATTTCAAGCTATAGTAGGGAATATCGCAAACCATATTCTTAGCTTTTCTAATCAAGACCTACCATCACAACTATCTCATAACTGTGCTTTACATCTTGAGTTTTTCATTCATAAAAATGAGGTAAATAGAGTCTTAGTAGATGGAGGTGTTGGTTTGAACATTTGTACGTTGCAATTGATCAAAAAATTGGGCTATTCAAAAGATATTATTGAGAATACAAAAAGTACCACCATCAGAGCACATGACAACTAAGAATGGGTATCACAAGGAATCATTCCACTTCCAATCCAAGTGAGACCTCTTATTGCAGAAACTACATTCCAAGTGCTTGATCTTGGTCTTCCCTTTAACATACTACTTGGTCGACCCTGAATCCATGCCCTAAAAGTTGTAGCCTCAATCTATCATCAATGTGTGAAGTTTCCTTTTGAAGGTATAGAAATCACTATCCATGGAGATCCATAGTCTTTCTACTATTGCAAAAGTGTTGATGCCAAGTTCTATAAGATCCCCCAAATACCTAAAAATGATGAAGGGCCTACACCATCAAGCTCATATATTTACCCATCATCCCTAGCCTCTCCATCAGCAATAAAAATGTCCATTGTGTAGAGTATACCCTACATGAAAGCAGTGATCGAGGATGATGGTTGTGGAAACTACAAACTATTGAAAGAAACCTTTGTCTTAGGAAAGTTACCCATTTATTCTCAATCTCATGGGAAACCAACATCTAGCACCAAAGAACCTGAAACAATCAAGATGGTAGCTACTACCTTCACCAAGTGGGGAGATTTGATCCAAGAAGATATCAATGAAGAAGAAATCTCTAAACTTCTCTATTAAGATGAATGACTTGTTCCTATTCTTCCCATGGAAGGTGACAACAAAGGCTTATAGCTCATGAAAAATTGGGGATATAACAAGAATGAAAAGCTAGGACATAATGATAATGGTTTACTAGAACCCATCATTCCTGAGAAACAAATAAAGAATCTTGGCTTAGGTTGTACTACTAGCAAGGTCACACTTATTGGCAAAGGTATTTCTGCTAAACTAGGTAAGGCTTCCTCTTGGTCACCTACATCGCATGATACAACCTTAAATGACTTTCCCCTTGATGTTGTTGATCTATTTGAGAACAACACCCTCTTTATAATATCCATAACATCCTCTGTCTCAAGCAACCAACCAACTGAAATATGCCTAGTATACCCACAACTCATTAACATGGACCAACAAGGACCACCAATTCTAGATTTATTAAAAAACAATGAAGCGATCTCAAAATTCATGGGAGTTTGTGACAACTTATCATGGGTAGATCACAAAGTAGGCTTCAACATAGAGCTTGACATAGGGGAATATTATGGGGAGATAATTGAATCCTTTAGTCATAAAATAAATGAAATGCAACTAACATGTAGATCCTTGAGTGAAAACAACCTAGTGGCATTCTCTAATCCTAAAATAGTTAAAAAAAGGATGCATTCAATGGTGAAAACCTCTTTGAGGTGCCCAAGGATGAGGGATTCAATCTCCCCCTTAGTGCAATGCATCTAGAGAAGTGAGCAATGCTAGCAAAAAAATCCACTCCAGTCAATGTGGGAATAGAGGAGGCACCTAAGATCACTTTTTATGTCAAATCCTCGTTAGCTGAAGAATAGAAGAATCTTGTAGCATTCCTCAAAGAGTGAAGGGCTAACTTTGCATGGTCATACACAAATATGCTAGGCATTGATCTAGAAGTGGTTGTGCATCACTTGGAAATCTATCCTGAAGCCAAACCAGTTAAACAAAAATTAAGGAAGATGCATCCTCAGATAGCACTCTTGGTTAAATTAGAATTACAAAAGCTTCTTGATGTTGGATTCATCTGACTGATAGATTATCCTAAGTGGGTTTCAAACCTAGTACCAATCTCAAAACCGACTAGGGGCATCATAATATGCACTGATTTTAGAGATCTAAACAAGGCATGTTTGAAGGATGATTTCCCTCTTCCCAACATCGATCTCATTATGGACTCAACAACTGGGCATGAAATGTTGTCACTTATGGATGGTTTTTCAGGCTACAATCAAATTATAATCACCAAGGAGGATCAACATAAAACTACATTCACTTGTCCATAGGGAACCTATTGCTGGAATGTGATGCCAATTAGGTTAAAGAATACATGAGCAACCTATAAAAGAGAAATGACCCTCATCTTTCATGACATGATCCACAAAATAGTTGAAGATTACGTGGATGATATTTTGGAAAAATAAAAAAAGAGAAGTGAGCACATACAAGTCTTAGGACCTATATTTGATAGACTTGAAGAATATAACGTACGAATGAATCCAAAAAATTTTGTATTCGGGGTCACATTAGGGAAACTTGTGGGCTTCATTGTTTCACAAAGAGCGATAGAAATTGATCCAGCAAAGGTAAAATACATCCTAGACATGGAACCACTGCAAACATTAAGGAAGATGAGAGGGTTACAAGGAAGATTGCAGTCCATTAGAAGCTTTATAGCACAACTATCAGATAAAATTCATCCCTTTTCTCTTCTTCTCCATAAAAGGGATAACCTACAAATGGGATGACAAGTGTGATAAAGCTTTCCAGTAGATCAAATATTACTTACTAACACCTCCAGTACTCATGCCACCAATACCTAACAAGCCATTGATCTTGTATATCTGAGCAACACCAGTAGCATTAGGAGCTCTTTTAGCACAACATGATGAAAACACAAAGGAAAGAGCCATCTATTATATCAGAAAAACCTTGGTAGGCTATGAGATAAAATATTCACCCATTGATAAGGAATGCCTAGCAATAGTTTTTGCTTCACAAAAGTTCAGGCACTACATGTTATCACATCAAATCAAGCTCATTTCAAAGATTGATCCATTAAAATAACTATTATCCAAAGCAACCCTCACAGGATGAATGGCTAAATGGATGATGATCTTAATATAATTTGGCATAGATTATGTGGAGCGTAATGTAATAAAAGGACAAGTTATCATAGACCAACTAGCAGAAGCACCCACTTATGCTGAGAACCCATTGATTTATGAGTTTCCTTATGAATCAATATTCCTTGTCAACCTCATATCTCAATGGAAGATGTACTTTTATGGATCATTCACCCAACACAAATTAGAAGCAGACATTCTTTTCATCACCCCCCAAGGTGATTGCATCCCAAAATCCTATAGGCTATCATTTCCCTGTACCAACAACATTGTTGAGTACGGATCCTTGATCACAGGTCTAAGGATAGCAGTTCAGTGGAAGATTCAAGAGATGAAAGTCTATGGAGACTCACAACTGGTTATCAACCAAGTGAATGACAACTATCAAACTAAAGATGACAACCTCACTCCTTACAAGAAGATGGTGGAGAATCTCAAAGACCCTTTTATAGACATAACTTTTGAGCATATTCTTCGCATGAAAAATAGAGTAGTAGAAGCCATAGAAATAATCGGATCACTACTAGACATGCCAAACAACATCCTCAAATGTGAATTCTTGGTAGAATATCTTGTCGTACCAAGTTTTGAAATCCTTGAATTTGAATTCACGTGTGTCATTGTTAGTCCTAGATCCCTATGGTACCATGACATCTTTACTTACCTTAACAAAGGACCCCTTCCATCAAATATCACCTCAAACCTTAAAAGGACCTTTGTTAAAAAGGCATCACAATTTTTGATCCTAGGTGATACCCTTTACCGACAAAGCATCAAAGGGACATTACTAAGATGTCTTAACCAAGATGAAGCCTTAACTTCTTTAACAAAAGTACATGATGGCATATGTGGGTCCCATTCTAGTGGTATGACATGAGCTAGGAAATTGTTGAGGATGAGGTACTATTGGCCAACTATGGAAAGAGAAGCTCATTAGTATGTGCAAAAATGCTTTCAGTGTCAATAGCATGGGGATCTAATTCATGCTCCAGCTAAAGAATTGCAACCGATAATTACACCATGGCCTTTTTCATAGTGGGGACTTGACCTCATAGGAAAAATCACTCCAACCTCATCCAATGGCCACAATTATATCATAACTGCCACTAAGTACTTTACTAAGTGGGTTGAAGCCTTTCCTATGACCTATATAATAAGGAAACAAATTACCAAGTTTATCCTGAATTACCTAATTTGTCATTATGGTGTTCCACAAACCCTCATCTTAGATAATGGAACCCCTTTTAAAAAAAAGGATGTGAAAGAGTTGTACCAAAAATTCAATATCCAACACCGATTCTCTACCCCCTACTCTCCCCAAGGAAATGGTCAAGCTGAGGCTATGAACAAAGCTATCCTAAAAATCCTAAAGAAAATAGTGAATGAAGTTGGTTGTGACTGGCATCTGCAACTAAATCTCACTCTCTAGGCAAATTGAACCAGTATCTACACACATATAGGTGCAACCCCTTTCTCCCTAGTCTATGGATCGGAAGTCATCTTGCCCATTGAGGTTGAGCTTCCTTCATTGTGAGTATCACTGCAAAACTTGATAACTGAGGAAGAATACAAATTGTCTCAACTGAATGAGCTAGAATTCCTAGATGAACGTCATCATGACGCCCTCAATCATTTGCAGGTATATCAAAATCAACTGAAACAGAGCTATAACAAGAGATCAAATTTCAATCATTCCCTGGAGGTAAGAGATCTTGTCTTGAAGCATAATCAAAAGAACTTTCTAGATCAAGACAACAAAGGAAAGTTTGAGTCGAATTGGTTGGGTCCCTTTGTCATCACAGCAAGCTACGAATTAGGAGCATATCAACTATCAACCCCTAAAGGTGAACCCTTGTAGGAGCCAACTAATAGATTGCATCTCAAAAAAATTTATGCCTATTCTTGAAGGGTATAAATCAAATAATACAAAAAAATAAAAAGAATGATCAAAAGTCAAAAAAAAAAAGGATTGAAAAAAGTAAGGAAAAAATAATTGTCCTCTAGTGAAAACCACTATGGGGGTGCTTTGGGCAAGTACCTTGGTGAAAACCTGGGAAACAGGCGCCTTGCATAAATAAAGCACCTCCATCTATTATTTTGGCTCTTTCATCCTATCATTCTTTGCATCACCATTTATCCATCATTTACACCCTTATCATGGCTTGAAACTGTAAGGTATCATGAACCCTTTAGCACTACTTGGCATGTTCCAAAGGTCATTCTATCATGCCTTTATCGAAGTAGTCTAACATGTCACACTGGGGGCATTTCATTATGGATCACAATCTGATTCTTGTATATCTTGAGGTCATATCTTATCAAAAAATACAAAAACATTCATAAAATCTTATCTAGAAAATCCAAAAACATTTTCAAAACCCTGTATAGCTAAAATCCAAAAACATTTATAAAATTGTAAAGGAAAAATCCAAAAAATCCAAAAAACATCAAAAACCCTAAAAAGATCAAACATCGAAAATCCAAAAAATAGAGTCCTCTTGTTGAACTACGAGTCTTTGAGCTTGAATGTAGGCAAGGCCATCATTGATGTGCCCCCAAGACACCCTAGGTCAGTCCTTTAGGAGTTCGTCATAATAAACTTGCATCTTTCATCTGTTCTTATTTTCATCTTGTAAATAAGTCGGGTCAATCAAACTACGTGGTCTCTACATGTATAACGTAGACAATGCTTATCTTTGATTAGCCCCTGAGGCCCCTAGTATAGGTCTCTTAGGTTAGGTTCTTGGTTGAAACTCATAAATTCTCAAAAAACTCCTAAACATTCAAATATTTGAAAAAATATACACATTCAAATATTCAGAAAACACAAAAACATTTAGAAAATGGAAAATCCAAAAATATTAGAAAATTTAAAAGACCTAAAAAAGACTCAAATATTTCAAGAAAACTCTAAACAGCCTTAGAAAATTGAAAACATAAACATCCACATAAACTTTCAAAAAGACCAAAAACATTAAAACATTCTAAAAAATCCAAAACCCATCCATCCCATCTCGCTTACACCAGCAATAAAATTTCACCCATAATAAATTAATCATCACCTTCAACCTTTGGTGAAACAAATAGACAACAAGAATATCAAGTCATAAAGTGCAAACCTAAAATTCAAAATCTAAAGTCTAGATCATAGGTAAATGTGTCAGTGAATTTTATAGCAATGACTAATCTTAGTATCGTCGTCTCAACATCAAAAAACCCTCTGATCAACATGTCCTAGGATGTATCCTTCCTACGATGGACATCAGTATTAGATATCACTTAGCTAAACTTAAACTAGGCAAGAGCTATAGATAACGTTGACTGTTTGTCATTGATCTTTTCTTATGATTTATCCTAATGACCCATTCCGAGGACCTCTCGATGATGTCTTGTTGGAAAAATAAGGACACACAACTAAGAGGGAGGGTGAATCAGTTGTGACAAAAACTTCAACTTTTCTTACTTAACTTTAATCTCAAATCTAATGAATAAGAAAACAACCACAAGAAATTAACATAGATTTTTTATGTGGAAACCCTATTAGGGGAAAAACCACAATGGATGTTAGTCCACAAGATTATACTTTATCAAAATTATAAAGAGAAATAATAAGGGGAATGCACATGCATTCAAGCACACTACCTATAGCTCACTGCTCAAATACAAAGGAGGAATCATTGTCCAACAATATAGAAATATGGATTAGATCTACAGAGTATGAACTGAAAAAATAGCTTCTACACAAGCCTGATTATAGTTCCAATTAAGCTTAGAAAACCTTCTTCACACTTCCTTCAGTCTTCTTCACTCTCTGCTCGGTAATCGAATGATAGAAATGCTATTTTCATGCTTACACTTTATTTGGCATACATTCACACTTATGTACACACTAAATTCACTCAACCAACCACTCTTGTATATCCGCTTCATGGGATTTCATCACATCTTAGTTGACTAGAAAAATAAAACATATTTTCAATGTCGGCCCAAATTGACAAATAAATTTCTAATGCAAAACCACCAAGGTTGGCCACAACATAGGGGGGACCAAAAATAATATCTCCAAAAAAAAAATACTTTAATTAATTTCGCCACAAAGATCCACAACACGCTACCATCAACATGTCGGCCAAAAACATGAAAAACCGAGCATGTGCAAGAAAAGATCTTTAACCATGAGCTCACCAAGTAATGTGGATGTACCACAAAGATAGAGAATGATCTAGAGACATCCAATAACACCAAGAAACAACAGAGAAGAATCCACAACAACTGAGATTTCTAGAATCATACAATCTTCTTTCAGTAACACTGACAAAGACCACAGAAACACTGTCAAGCCACAACACAATCAAAACTTTACGCAGACCTCTGGAACTTCTGGTAGATGATCAAGAAACATTTAACAATAAACCCTTTAATCCACACAAGCTAGTCTTCAACATATAGAACAAAACACCTTCATGACCTGCATAGTTCCACTAGGAACCTAGAACACTTCCTTTTACAATTTTCTCAATATCCTTGACATATACAACCTTTGATAAACCAAATGCTAATATTGTTGACGTCAATGACAACCACATATCAATGTCCATATCCAGAGCATCCAACAATATCCCCCTTTGGCATTGATGGCAACACATGATATGAAAAATACCATCAATCCAACACACTTACTTCTCCTGCACTTCTCCTCTTGAAAATATTTTTCACATAACACTTCTCCCCCTTTGACATAAATGGAAAAGGTAACAATTACCTTTCCAAATACATGCTATGAACCACATATCTGCACATCTGACTACTCCCCCTGAGTAGTAACCACGTAAACATCAATTCGGATTAGAATATAGCAATGAAATTCATCGATTGATGCAAGAAAATACATCTTTTAGTTCTTATTAGGAGGGGTGATTACCCCTAGCATTCCTCTGAGATACTCAAAAGAATCCTTTGGAAAAGGCTTAGTAAATATATTTGCAATCTGTTCTTTGGTATAAATATATTTGCAATTTGTTCTTTGGTAGGCACATACTCCAATTTGACTTCTTTCTCATTCACTTTCTCCCTTAAGAAATGAAACTTGATTGATATATGTTTATTCTTGGAATGCAACACCAAATTCCTTGAGATATTTATTGCACTTGAGTTGTCATAGTATATGGAAATAGGTTCTTCATATACCACCCTGATATCTCTTAGCATCTATTTCATCCATATCACTTGAGTACAATTATTAGCAACATCAATGTATTTTGCTTCAGTAGTAGATAGAGAAATTGATTTTTTTCTTTTTGCTCAACCAAGACACCAATTTCTTCCCTAGGAAGAAAGCACCACCACTAGTAATTTTTCTTTCATCTACATCACCAGCCCAATCCACATCAATATATGGACACAAAGTGAGATCATCATCCTTTGGATACCAAAGTCTGAAGCCAATTGTTCCTTTTAGATACGTGAAACTTCTCTTCACCACAATTGCATGTGATTCTTTTGGATCCACTTGAAATCTAGCAACCATACTTACAACATTCATAATGTCTGGTCTAGTCTAAGTCAAGTAAAGAAATCCACCAATCATTGACCTATATCTGGTTTGATTTTCCTTAGGAGAATCATCATTTTGTGTCAACTTACATTTGGTCACCATGGGAGTACCAACAGGTTTGGATTATCCATTCTGAACTTCTTCAGCAGTTCTTTCACATATTTGGACTGAGATATGAAAATCCACTTGTCCAACTGAGTAACTTGCAATCCTAGAAAGAACTTCATTTCTCCAATCATACTCATTCAAATTCGTTCTTCATCTCATCAGCAAACTTTATACATAGATTGTCATCTCCTCCAAAAATGATATCATCAAAAAAGACTTCTATAATTAACTCTTTATCATGATCCGCTTTGAAGTATAAGTTGTTGTCAATAGTACCTTTAGTGAATCCAGGCTTCAGTAGGTATTTGTCCAATCTAGCATACCAGGCTCTTGGGGCTTACTTAAGTCCATATAGAGCTTTCTTCTATCTGCAAACCATATCTTCTTTGTTTGTTAGTTGGAATCCATCTAGTTCTTCAATGTACACTTCTTCTAGTTCTCCATTCAAAAATGTAGACTTTACATCCATTTGATAGACCTTATAGTTCTTGTGTGCGGCATAAGCAAGAAATAGTCTAACAGCTTCAATCCTAGCAACATGAGCAAAGGTTTCTTCAAAATCAATACCTTCCATTTGAGAATACCCTTTACATACTAGTCTTGCTTTATTCTGTACCACTTCACCTTCTTCATTCAACTTGTTTCTAAACACCCATTTAGTACCAATCACATTTTTGTCTTTAGGCCTCAGAACCAGTAACCATGTGTCATTCTTTTCAATCTTTGTTAGCTCTTCCTTCATAGCTTCCAACCAGTTTTCGTCTTGATAGAATTCAGTGACACTTTTAGGCTCAATCTTGGATATCAGACAATATTCTTCTATAATTTTTCTTCTAGTTTGCACTGCTTTAGTCTTATATCCTATAATTTTATTTTCAAAATGATTCAACCTTACATACCTTAGAGTTTTGGGACATTCTTGAACTTTTGACTCTTTTGACCTTTCTTCTACACTTGCATTTGTCTGTGTCTCCTAACTAACTTGATTTACCAGAATAGATTGAGGTTGCTTCATCAGAACGTATGGAATAATCTGAAGTACATTTTTTGTTTGAGTATTCTTCCCTTGGGTTGTGATGTCTTCATCTGAATCATAACTACAATGTCTAGATGTTTTGATAGAGTTCTTATCAACTTTGACATTTTCACTTTCAACCATCTTTCTCAGTCTTTTGTTATAGCATTGATAGGCCTTGCTTTTAGTGGAGTAACCTAGGAAGATTCCTTCATCACTTCTTGCATAAAAATTTCCTATATCATCATCTCTTCTGATATAACACTTGCTTCCAAAGATCTTGAAGTACTTAACAATAGACTTGTGACCAAACCATAACTCATAAGGTGTCTTACCATAATTTCCATTAACATTCACCTGGTTCAAAGTATACATAGCAGTACTGACTGCTTCACTCCACTACATCTGAGATACATTTCCTTCCATCACCATTGTTCTGGAAACATCCATAATTGTTCTATTCTTTCTCTCTGCAACTCCATTCTGTTGAGGGGTTCCGGGAGTAGATAATTGTCTTTTAATTCCATGCTCTTTGCAAAAAGAGTTGAAGTCCTTGGAAATAAACTCACCACCTTTGTCAGATCTTATGCATTTGATTTTCAGACCTCTCATTTTCTGCCATAGCCTTGAAACTTTTGAACTTCTCCAATGCTTCATTTTTTTCTCTTAAAAAGGAAACCCAAATCATTCTAGAGTAATCATCAATAACCAACATAAAATACCTTTCTCCATGAATACTTCTAACTCTAGAGGGACCACAAAGGTCAGTATGTAGCAGCCCCAGCATATTATTTGAATGAAATTGTTTGCTCCAGAAAGAGACTCTAGTTTGTTTACCCATTTGACATTCCTTGTAGATTACATTAGCAGGCTTCACTAACTTAGGCAGATATATTGTTGGTTGAGTAGAACTTATCTTGATAATGTTGTCAAAGTTTACATGACACAACCTCCTATGCCAAAACCAGCTCTCATCTACTTGAGCAATTAAACAACTTTTGTTAGCAATATTCAGATGAAAAATATTACCTTTCATTTGTTTACCTATTGCAATCATATTCTTGGAACTTTCACATATCTTGCATCTTTCATCTTTGAATTGAAGATCATATCCCTTGTGAACCATCTGTCCAACACTCAACAGGTTGTTCTTTAGGCCTTCAAGATAGAGAACATCATCAGTGTTATCCTTACCACCAAGGAAAATAGATCCTCTACCATGAATGACACCAGCATTGTTATCTCCAAATCTTACAACCCCACCATCATACTTCTCTAGACTCACAAATTTTCTTTTATCACAAGCCATATGATGTGAGCATCCACTATCAATCACCAACTCATCCTTTTCTTCAACTTGGGTTGTAGGATCTTTTTCATCTATGGTAGATTCGATAGCCATAGGACTATATTCAATGGTAGCAATGAAATCCAATTCATCTTCCTTTCCATTATCTTTATCAGACTCATCATCAGTCACTCCTTCTTTAGCAAAGTAGCATCTCTTTTGGAATCTAGACTTTTTAGGCTTAGATCTAGGAACTCCATCAAGACATATTGATGCAAAATGACCTATTTTACTACATGAAAAACATTTAATAGGAAATACATCTTCATACTTACCTTTTCCTCTTCCTTCTTGCTTGGCAATCAGTCCTTCTAGTTCTTCTACCTCTCTTTCTTTATCTTCAAGTTGTTTCAATTCTTCATCATACTTGGATATCTTTCTGGAACTCTCTCCCAGACTATATCTTTGCCTATTACTTCTGGATATAGTGGCCTTTAATGCAGACTTATTCTTTAGTGTAGATTCACCAAATTCACTTATTTCAAAAGCAACAAGCTTTCTGATCAATGTGTCTCTTGTTATCTTGTTTACTGATCTTAACTCTTCAATAGCATGAAACTTCATCTTGTAGGAGGGAGGCAAGGATCTAAGTACTTTAGCCATAATTTCATCCTCATCCACAGAACCACCGACACCTTTAATACCCATCACAATTTCATTTACTCTCTGCATAAAAGAAGTGATATTTTCATCTTCGCCCATCTTCAAATTATCATACTTTCCTTTCAAGCTCTGTAGCCTAGCCATCTTCACCTATGCATCTCCTTCATAAAATGTTTCTAGTTTCATCCAAATCTCATGAACTGTCTCTAGACCTAATGCATTAGCCATCTCCGAATTTATCAGAGCACTCACCAAAGCTTCAATAGCCCTAACATTTTTTTCAGCATCTTTGATCTCATCAGCAATGGAGGGACCATTTTGAGGAATAGTATATGGATCTCTTGTAATCTTCTAGAAAGCTTCACCAATAAACTTTAAGTGACATTGCATTCTAACTTTCTATTGGATGTAAGGAACACTGAGAGGGGGGGTGAATTAGTGTTCAATGATTTTGACTTACAAATCAGATCTAAAAAACCATCAACAACAATAATAGAGCTTTATATTACATTAGCAACACATAAAAAATGAAAACATGTAGTCACATCAATAATAACCATAACACCAGATATTTTTACATGGAAACCCTGTTAGGGGAAAAACCATGGTGGAGATTAATCCACAAAGTTTACTATGTTAAAAGTAAACTAAAAGAGGGGAATTCACTTGCATCCAAGCACACTTCCTAGAGCTCACTACTCAAAGAAAGAGGCTCACTACCATACAATTATAATATATATTACAAAAAAATTTGAACTGAGAATATAGCATCTACAAATTCCTAGATTCAGTTCCACTGAAGCACACAATATTACTTTGGACCTTCTACTCGAATATGTTTTGCTCTGCTTTGTTCTCCTACTGAAAACCCTTCAGTAGTACAACTGATATTCAATCAATCAAATGATCTACTCTTTTTTGCACACATATACATCTCCTCTTGACATTATGCATACCATGCATACACAAAGTGAATTTCTGATCTTCCTTATATATCCGCTAACCCAAAAATTCAATACATGTCGGCCTTTCAAAAAATATAATATTGTTTGCATATATCAGCCATGTCATCCTTAAATCTTTAATTAGAAATTAAGTGTACCTTCATAAGTCGGCTAGACTTATAGAAGGGACCCACACCATGGTTCTAAACATAAAAAGATAGCAAAATAATTATTCCACATACATCCCCAATCCACCACATCAAGCATGTCGGCCACAATGAAAAAAAAATCATAAAACATGCCACTAAATGTCTTAACTCGAGCCATGATTAATACAACACCACAAACCTTCTTCATTAGAATAGCTTCATTAGAATAGTGTACGAGCTAAGATAACTTCCTTGGAGATACACACTTCAAAATAGTGATTCGGTGAAGTAGTCGGATCAGCATACCAACCAGATGTCTTGTTCTTTACTTTCTCTACTGATAGAATACAAAGAATTAGATTCTCTACTGGTATAAGTGCAACTGATACTGCGGATCAAGCTATAGACTCAAGTTTCCATCAATGACAACACAAGTAGCCAAATTCAACATCATCAAATCCATATGCCAATACTTTCCACATTGATTAGTTGGTACCATCAAATCCCAGACTATCCTTCTTGAATGTTGTTGCCATCTTAGATCACCTCAAGCTTTTAGACTTCTTCAGAGGAACCTGCTCTAATACCAATTGTTGGAAAAATAAGGACACACAACTAAGAGCGGGGGTGAATTAGTTGTGACAAATAATTCAACTTTTCTGACTTATCTTAACTTTAATCGTAGATATGATGAATAAGCAAACAACAACAAGCAATTAACACATCAGAGAGACAAATAACACCAAGATTTTTTATGTGGAAACCCTATTAGGGGAAAAACCACGGTGGATGTTAGTCCACAAGATTATACTCTATTAAAAGTATAAAGAGAAATAATAATGGGAATGCACATGCATTCATGCACACTTCCTAGAGCTCACTGCTCAAATACAAAGGAGAACTCATTGTCCAACAATACAAAAATATGGATTAGATCCACAGAGTATGAACCGAAAGAATAACTTCTACACAAGCCTGATTACAGTTCCAATTAAGCTCAAAAAACCTTCTTCACACTTCCTTCAATCTTCTTCACTCTTTGCTCTATAATCGAATGATAGAAACACTATTCACACACTTACACTTTCTTTGGAATACATTCACACTTATGCACACTAACTTCACTCAACCAACCACTCTTATATATCTCCTTCATGGAATTTCATCACATCTTAGCCAAAAAAAAAAAACATATTTTCAATGTTGTCCCAAATTGACAAATAAATTTCTAATGCAAAACCACCAAGGTCAGCCACAACATAGTGGGGACCAAAAATAATATCTCCAACACAAAAATACTTTAATTAATTTTTCCACAAAGATACACAACTTTCTACCATCAACATGTCAACCAAGAACATGAAAAATAGAGCATGCACAAGAAAAGATATTTAACCACGAGCTCACCAAGTAATGTGGACATACCAAAAATGATAGAGAATGATCTAGAGACACCCAAGAACACCAAAAAACAATAGAGAAGCATTTGTAACAATTGAGATTACTAGAATCATACAATCTTCATTGAGGAACACTGATAGAGACCAAAAAAACACTTTCAAGACACAACACAATCAAAACTTAATGTGGACCTCTAAAAATTTTGGTATATGATCTAGAAATGTTCAAAAATAAACCCTTTAATCCACACAAGCTAGTCTTCAATGTATAGAACAAAAAACCTTCATGACTTGCCCAATTCCACTGGGAACCTAGAACACTTCCTTTTACAATTTTCTCAATATCCTCGACATATACAACCTTTGATAAACCAAATGCTAATAGTGTTGACATCAATGACAACCACATATCAACAACCATATCCACAACATCCAACATGTCTATCTAAAATGATTTAGAGAGAAAGGAATGCTCCATCGATCATTATATTTCTTTTTTTGTGCTTGTGGATACCCTTGTAAAATAATCTGTGTGCATACTTGCTTTGTTGTGTGTAGGAAGGTCGTTTAGGGTATGTTGTTGACTATTGCATATGCTTTGGTCCAATATGTTCTAAGCTTCTAACTTGCATTCCAATGATTTTTTTGTATGTTAATGTGTGAACAAGAACTATCCTATCTATTTGTCAAGTCAAATTCCATTACACTAGATACAACATTGTCCTAGTTATCAATACCTTGATGCATTGTGTCTATGTGTTATATCAAACAATAAGGAATGATAGAAAATCCCAATCCCAAAGTGTGAGCAACTTATCCTGCATTTTGCATTGTCTGGTCACCATCCCTAATAAAGTCTAGATGGATCAAGGACTTGTTGGATCTTTTGAAGCAGTCATCATAATCAATGGTCATTCATTCTTTATTCTTCTATCCTCTCTTTGTGCTAACCTGGTATCATGACAATCAACAAAAACATCATTATTGCATCCACCTTGCATCCACAAACCATCAACATACATGCATCTCATAATCATGGCATAATCATAAAACTTCCATTAGCATAATCATTGCATATCACATCATACATTCTGCATAATCATTTGAGTTGTGATGAATAATAGAGATTTGTTATTTCAAGCATCTCAAATCGTTACATATCATAGGCATTTTCATCCATACATCCATATGCATACATCGTCATCATAAAATGTATAGAAAATATACAAAAAGAAATACATCCACATAATTTTCATCCATAACATGTGCATATCATAATCATCCATCCATATCATATTGCGAAAAGATAATGAAAAAGAACATAACATTGCATCTATCCATATCATGATCATCACATGTCACATAGGCATAAATAAAATTCATCCATACATGAAATAAAGTGAACACATCATAGCATAAATCATCCGTCTTCGTATCATATATATATATCAAAAAATGAATGTCATGGTACAAATTTTGGATCAGTGTATGCATATCAATAATAAGTACAATATCCACAAGGCTATCAAAAAGGAGCCCATGAATGTATATCTGTGATAAATAATGGGGGGAAAATCAAAAAGTGTATACATAATAGCTAGCCCTAATGGCTACTACCCTCTCTATCCTGTCTCTTAGGTTGATCCTCTGCTCATGGTTGTGCATCGCTACAATGTGAAAATTATGGTTGTCTCAATGCTGTTGGAACATCACAATGATAATGTTTCCTATAATATGCAGCCTCTATAATTTCCTCTCTATACAAATGCGTTGAAACAGTCCAACCATGAGTGGTCACCATCATCACCTCAATCTGTTGGCGCCAAGAAACCTCCTGGTCTCTCTCTCTCTCTCGTCACAACTTGTACTCACTGTAATAGCTAATCTATCTTAGCTATGACCACAACCACCTGCTGACAAGTAATAACCAAAACCTATTGGCATGCCTAATCTTGCTCACCAATCAATGTCTGCACCTGCTACTATAGCTACTGTATCTACGCATCCCAAGCATCTAGTGGTGGTGGTGGTCCTAGTTGAGGCTATACCTAAGGCTGCTAAGGAGGTTGTTGTTGTACAATCGGTGGGGTCTCCATGGTATGTGCAGGATCATCATGGAAAAAATAGGCCCTTAAGTGGCAAAAAATTTAGAAAAATCAAAGTTAGGCAAATTGACATAAAAATTGGAATAAGTTATCTATATTATTTCAAAAATATTTAGAATAGAATGTTGTAGCAAATTGGATGTAGTTCTAAAATACTATGTTTTATTTTATTTTTAAATCAATTTCAGTGAAGGTGGTACAATCTTGATGGTACTTAATTTTGAGGAAAAAATCAAAAGTAGGTGTCTTTAAAGACCACCTATTTTAATAAAATGATAATATTTTTTTATATTTTAGATATAGTAGGATTAATGTCTAGGATGTGGCCTTTATATTTTTTTGTAGAATTTTTTCCAAGTAAATAGTGGTATAGTTTTTTTATTACCAAATTTTAAAAATATAAAAACTCATATGTTTTGACCATAGCGTTAAAAACTTCATGAAATTCATTTTCTTTTTTTAATCTACCAAAAGGTATACAAAGCAGAGATGTGACACATGTTTCAAATTCAAAAAATGTATGCAGTTTGAAAGCTATAGATGTTTTTCAATCCAACCTATCAATCAGACTTTAGTCATAATTCCAAATAAAAATGAATAATAATTATTTATTAAATTCAAAGTAAAGAATGTTATATTGGTGGAAAGTTGAGAATCTCCTTTAAAGCCCTTTTCATTTCATGAATTTTGGGTTAAAAAATTAAGTCAACCACATGGGCCATCATATCACTTACATATTGCCTTTTGAAACCATCATGATCCTGCACATACCCTCCAGAACCTGACCATCCTGGCCATCTTGGCTATCCTATCCTTTGCCTCTCCCTTCTCCTATGCCCCTAGGTCTCCCTTTGGGAGGAACAATAGCTAGATATATCAATTGTCATGGAGGGACAAACCAAGCATCATATGCAGGTGCAGTCTCAGCTACAGTCTATCCTTGATCGTATGCCCAAGGCTAAGCCATCAACTATCTAAATATTTTTATTTTCTTGGGAGCTGGGATAGTCGATCCCCATGAGGGAGCCTCTCATGTTGATCTCGCAAAAATGTCCCTTTATGCATCATCAGGTCTATCCCAGACCTCGTTGAATTGTCGGGCTACCCTATCTAGTAGATATCTTTCAATAATATGGTGCTCTTAACCCTACATGTGTCGGCTCTACTTGGAAAAATATAACTATTGAATATCATCAAACCATGGTGGCATCTGTAGCCATGGGCACCAACAGAAAACTGTCATGTCATCAATCACCCATTGCCAATATGGGAGCTCAATCTGTCTAGTGTGCCTTATGGTATGACACCTATGTATCTCTAAATGACAAGACCATCTAGCTCCATGTCTTCCATCTGAACAATAGGCCAGATCATGACAATATCCTCTCATACCAAAATATGTAGCAGATTCACCCCTGCACCAATCGGTCTCCCATCACAGTAGAAAAAATCATGCAAATCATGATATCGGGAGGCTAGCATCATGAACCCCCACACAATTTTTTTTCCTCCTGTATAGTATTAGATTCCACACCAAGCCCCATCCTAGGTTGAATCCTCTACTATGTCTATCAGGAGCCACTAAACCTAAAATGATGGATACAATGATCAATTTGAAGTTTGACACATGACCTCTATATGACTCGAGGTCGATCTATGATGTAACCAAAGCAATATTATCCATCTTCATAACCTCAAGGAAGACATCAAATCTGACATCGGTGTCATAAATAACAAGATCTCCATGAATCAACAAGCGAAGGATCTACCAAACATCCTATAGAGTCACCATCGCCTCACCTGTTCGAAGGTGAAAAGACAAGGTCTCACTACGCCATCTCTTTCACATAGTAGTCATCATCACTAAGTGTGTTTGAATCATAGGCACATATGCAACATACCAGAGGCCGATCTCTCCTAGGTGCTCCTGGCGCAACTTTGATAAATCATCTAGTCTCTCGAAAACAGTGGGCTTGTGCTCCCATGACATTAGTGATGGAAATACCTCCTACATCCGTGAAGTGCACAACATCAGGAAATCATTGAAACTTTACTCAATTTGAAATTTACAACTCAAAAATCACAATAGTGTCACTATATTAAAATTGCAATTCTCAAGGCATTTAAAATTAAAAATCAAAAAATGTGTTGCCAAATAAACTAGTGTCGCAATTTAACCTTTGGAAAACCCTAACCCTAATTTCTAAATTGGCAAGTGCATCGCCATACAAGAACACATTTCCATTTAAAATTAGAAACCCTAATTTTAAATTGCAAATAGTGTTGCCATATAATATGCATCACCAATTTTAATTTGGGCATCACTATATAGTGACATTGCCAAAGATTAAACTTCAAAGCATAATAAATACATCAAAAATTCAAATTTCAAATCAAGTTTGGAGTTACATAACGACGGTCCTATGCCTTGAATCCACTGGGACTCTCGAACACGGTCAGAGATGTGCTTGAGAAGCTCTTGGTGCACCATTTCATGTGAGGGTCAAAGCTCAAAATAGCAAGAATCTCTTAAGTGTGAATGCACAAATGAATTGAAAGTGACCCTTCTTAGCTTATTTAAGATAGGGTTTATTATCAATTTTCACCAATTTTTCCAATCTAAACCTAATTTTGCATCATTTTTTTTTTTGGCATAATTCTTGCATCTCGGGGCCTTTCTAGACCCTGTGGCAACTTTTAACCTTTATTGAGAAATCAACCCAAATGTAAAAATTTTGCCCAATTTCTCAAGGGGGTAGAGATTCAGCTTTATCCTTCCATTGGGGAATCTAAAAAATTATAAATTATTTTATCTTTTTATTTAAGTAGCAGTTTTGATCTAAAAAGCATTATTCTTTGAACCAAAGCAGTAGGTACCTTGCTTCAAAGAGAGGGAAAATGTAGACATTGAAAATGTCCTAACTGATATCATATACTCAAAACAGGTTTACTAACATCATTTCCTCTTCAAATCCATCCTCTTTTCACTTAATTAATTAAATTAACCTAGCAAATTTAATTAATTGCATCATTTTCATCTATTGGCCTAATTAATTTAATTAGGTTAATTCATCCCCCTTCACGCTAATATTTCATCTCATTAAATTAAATACATCAAAAAATTTAATTTAATTCCCTAAGTCATCTTATTTAATTAAATAACCCTAAGTTATTTAATTAAATATCATTTCATCTATCCCCTATTCATTAAATCTTTTAATTTCATGAATAAAACACTTTAATTCTTCTAATCCCCTTATTGCATGATTAAATCTTGTTTAATTAGCAATTAAATTAACTTTCTTCTAAGAAAAGGGAATATTCCCATAGAATATTCCTTATCGTCTTTTTTGCATAGTTAAAACTTTGTTTTAATTTATAAAATGCATTTTTCCTCACCCATATTCTAAGAAATATTCTTATTCCTTCATCATTTGAAAAAGGGATATCTTTGGCCTCTTAAGCAAGTTTTAACCTTCAACCTTTTGAACAAGTCGCCTTTGACCTGTGTGAGTAGGTCAAAAGTGTGTTTGTTTGAGGCAAGTGTGAACCCTTGATTAAAATCCCATCATGCATTCTCATCCATTGATGAGAATCCATGATCCATGCCTCTCATCTCCTTCATCTTGGACCATTGATTAATCTTTTTAATCTGAACCCTTCATTCCTCATTTGCTCTCCTATAAATAGGTCACTATTTGGAGATAAATGGATCCATCTTTCAATTTCCAACTTATGTTGTTGATTTCATATGCACTCACACTCATATTTCACTCACTTTTTAGCTTATTTTAGTTAATTTTAATTGCATCATAACTTAGAGCATCCATCTTAGCTTGTCTATAAATTAGGGTTTTCATCTTTTCGATTAGAATTATTTTAGATTGGCTTAGCAATAGCATATTCAGTGCATCTTTAGCATAAAATCATGGTAACTTAGCTTGCATTATGTTTATTTTTAGCATAAACTAGGTTTTCATACATCAATCAGGATGGTTTCATCGATTCTCTTCCATAGAATCGACAAAACATGGCTCACTAATTATGGGATTGGGAAAGGGTTGTTGTTTCACATCAACACGACACCAATTCCAAAATAGGATAAGTTTCAAATGGGCTAGATTAGGAATTTAACTATTTTCTTAGTTTGTTGCTTTCTATTCAAGTAAAATGCTTAGTCTAGATTTCCAATTTGAATGATTTTGTTTGTAGATTTAGGTTTATTTGGAAAAGTTATTCTTA
>VDFB02000003.1:722160169-722179409 GCA_007258455.2 Sequoia sempervirens
TAGCTTCTAGAAGATTTCATCTCTTCTAGAAGATTCTAGTCCTTCTAGAAACATCTTGTAACATTTCTAGACAATCTTATTCCTTAAAAACGAATAGGTTGATGGAAGAAGGAGAGCATTGGAGGAAGAAAGCACTACTTGTATGGTGCAACACCTTCTTCACCCTCTCACACAATTATCTTAGCTAAAGTGGAATATGGGGGTCACCAATGGACAACGTTGTGTGAGGGAGATGGGTATGAGACACAATCAACATAGTCTCAACACATGCAATCACTAAGGCTATCACAACAAATAAATGCAGTTGGTCCTTCCTATTGTGCAAGCCTTTCTAGTTTGCATGCCCCCTCATGTTAAACCAAAACATAGGATTATACACTTGCATCCAAGTTTTAAGAGGTCGCATGAATTAACAAATCGAATAGGCTGCTTGAATTGGTAGATTGACCTAGAAGGCATCTAATGTAAATCACCTAATACAAATCATGTGAGGAAAATAATTATGAGTAGATGTGTATAGCCCACAAATGAATGTCATGGATTTTGGTGATATTTTTGGGTCAAATTGAAAGGTAATTGGGTCCAAAAAAGTCACCACCCCCAAAAGAATGGCAAATTTTTCATGCCATAAAGAGCAACAAGTTTTACACAGTCGAAATGAGCAGAGGGTTACACAAGGCAGTCTGTAGGTGAGTGAATGGGTCATGACTTGCTTGATCTTCCCATGTATTCTGCTTCTTGATCTTCTCATTTCCAAAAAATGATGAGCAAAGAGGATATGCCAGACATGATTCCCATTTCCCCCATGTTTATGCTCATATTTGGGATTTTTCACTAATTAAACAAAGACAAACTAGGATTTGAAGAGTAGAAAACAAACACAGGTTGTCAGTTGTGAGTCATCTTCCACCCAAACTGTTTATATTTTGACTTGTTCTTCCTAAAAATAGTTAACACACATCAATGGAATCAACAAAATACAATGGTTTGTTCACTTTTTTTTTTTATTGAACTATCTCCCCCAACAATTTGATACCTTATAAGAAATAGGAAATTATGGAAATGAGAAATAAGAACAAGTGAACAATACAAATTATTGTATTTATATGACCCAAATTACAATGAGTAAAAAACCTTGCATATATAGGAAAGGAAGAAAAAATCCACCTATGATTTGGATTGACAAGTTCCCTATGAAGGGGCATAAATGAGTAGAAAATTTTCCTATAGGTGTCAGCCTTAGGATCACTTGGAATGTGTAAACCAACAAAATATTTAACCAAGTCATCAACCTTGATGCTAAGTCTTGAGTGACCTTTGAGGTGAGATGGAAAGTCTTCTAACCTCAAAAAGGTAGAACATGAGGTTTACCAAATAATTTGGTAACCTCTAGAGGTCTAAAAGGTTGCACATTTAGTTAGACAAGATGTTGTTTAACCTCATCAACCTAAGTACACTTAAGTATAGTGAATAAATAAATTATTCACTCTAATAGCATACACTATTATTGTTATGTTTGCAAAGAAATTACTCTCTTGTGATAATTATTATGTTTCTTGACTATAGGTTTATTCCTTCTTCTCTTTCCCTTTTTTATCTCCCCCTTCATTATTATATGATTTTCTCACTTTTATATTTTCTTTTCCAGCTAGTTAGGATAGATTTAGAATATATTTTTTATTAAATTGAACTTCTCAAGCTATTTATTTTGTTCCACATAGAAAAACATCAAGCCCTTTATTATAATATTTCATTTAACACTAGATGATTCTTATAAATCCAAGACCTAGTACCCTTGAGACATGGGGAGATTGGAAAATCTTATTTAAATATATGAATTTCCCTTAACATTATATACTATCTATCATGAAATTTTTCTTAGTAATTAGGTATGATTAGGTCTCGTAAATAGTGCAATGGGACAAGTTGAAGTAGTTATATACAAAATTAATAACAACCTACTAAATATTCCATTGTTTTTTCTGTACAATTCAATGTTCAAATAGGGCCACCTTGGGACCAAACCTAACAAAAAATGTGCCTATCATCCCAATAAATTTTAGTAGGTGTTGACATAATCTTATTAAAATGGAATAGGCCTTAGCAATCCATCAATCAAAAGGTTTGAAAATTGAAAGAGTGATTATTTTTATCAACAATCAAGTTATCAAGGGATCACATTTATAACTTTTGGCAACATGAACATGATGGTTTATGGTGTTTTCATTGATAGAAACCCATCATAGAACTGATGGTTCAACTGCATGTATATATTCTAAACAATTCCGAAGAATACCAAGTGTTTTGGTAAAAATTGCCTAAGTCCTAGACTAGAAGAGTAAGTAATAGAGGAACAACTTTGTGGTATGTATTGCTCCACTTTGCATCATCTTGTCATGTGGTTATGAGGTTTTCATGGTACATATTGGAATATTTTACATCCAAAGCTTTGGGGTTGTGTATTTTCGATAATTGAACATATTGATAATAAAGTATCAGGCTTAATAGAAGTAGAGTTACAAATGTAGAGTACATATTAGAATGCTCTGCATTCCATCGTGGATGATTATTATTTTGTGTAGTTTTTAGGAAGTTTTTGGGGATGTCATAAGTGTGTGCACTCCAGGTGGAAACTGATTTGGTGATTTGTGTGTCAAGTTTTGGATGAAGATTTGGTTCATTCAATTGTTGCTTCACTAGTTTTGCTATGTGGTGCCGACCTAAGGGTTTTGTGGTCGTGTAGAGTTGAATTTTGTGAGTGGAATCATGGGAGTAATTATAGGTCATGCCAACCTATTTTGGTAAATAACATGTTTTTTTTCCTTTCAGAAGGTATGTGGGTTGGATTTTTGTGCTGAAAAGTTATGGTGCTATATGTTTCATCTAATTCAAATGACCTAATTGATGATATGTGTGTTTGTGGAATTATATATAAATATATAGAAGTTTAATTCAATGTTGTGATGTGATATAAGATTGGAATGAAGATTATATCTAGATTGAAGTGTGAAATGTGATAGTGGTGAAGTATGAAGTGTATAAAGTAAGTTTTTAGAGCTTAATTGGAATCATGTCTTCAACATGTTGTAGATGCATTGTTAGCAGTTCAAAATTTGGTAGGTAGCCATTCTTTTATTCTCTTTTCTATTTTTGACAGTGAGTCCTTTGGGTAGTGAGCCTTTCTTTCTAGACAGTGAGTCCTCCATTTTGTAATCCATTCTAACCTATTATAATATATTGTGAGGTAATCCTCACCATGTTTTTTCCCTTTCAAGGGTTTTCCAAGTAAATTAGGTGTTCTTGTGTTTATTGATGTGATGCATGCTTTAATTGTTCCTTTCCATTTCTATATGTTTGATGAGATGCTTTGAATGCATGTTTATGTTGATGAAGTTAATGAATTTTAGTGAATGTTGATTAACCCCCCTATCTCAGTATTCCATGTGTGTTCAACAATTTGTATAAGAGCTTGGTTCCTTCAATTAGATTAACCAAAAAAGGTAGATCTTGGAGGTCATGGAAAATATGATGTATCTTATCCCTTTGGAAGAAATTATGATGGAAGGGTTTACTGAAGAATATTGTGAAGTTGATGTGGTAGGAGAACTCATATTTTCTCTTAATGATCTAGATAAATTAGAATGTGAGAATAAAGATCGAAAGAAATATTAAGGAAGAAGATAAGTCCATCAAGAAAGTTAAAGAAATACTCAAGGAAACAAATTAGATAGTCACTAGTTTGAAAGTGCAAGTTGAAGAAGGAAAAAGAGTAGAAGACTACTTGAATGCCAAATTGAAAGACAAGTATGTGGAATGTAAGACTTGAAGAAGAATTTGTGTCTCTAAGGAAAGATCCAAAGAAATAAAATATTGAAGAGGAAAAAATCAACAATAGCTCCACCTTGCTTGATGATATGCTTGCAAGTCAAAAAGCTTCAAAAGAAAAAGAAGGATTATAGTTTGAAAAAGAAGAAATCTCAAACAAAAATTAGACTCCAAAAAATGCTAAAATGAAGAAAAATGAACAAACGAAGACTAGGTATAAGAAGAGAAATACCAAAAATATCTAGAACTAGAAGAAAAGTTTCAAGAGACCTCATATCAAACAACTAGATGCACAAAGGTATTCATCTTTTAATGGTTACTACTATTCTTGTAATAAATTTCAACATAGAATTATAGAGTATAGAAGTAGAATAAATGAAAACTTTCAATCATTTTCTAGTTAGTGCTATACATGCAATAGATTTATTCATTGAAATACAAAAAAATGGGTGAATCAAAAATGTGGGATGGATGAACAATGCAGGTTATGATACACCTAGTTTCCAATATTTCATTAGGAAATGAGATCCCCACAAAGCATTGAATAGAAAAACCTTTAGGTGAATCAAGTCAATGTGAGAATCTACAAATTTCCTTATGTTTTGAGGATGGGGGTCAAGGTCAAATAGCACTTTCGGAAGAAAAAAGAAAAATAGAAAATCAACTCCAAAATGCAATCTAACACTTGAAACAACAATATTAAACTCAATATTAGCAAAACAAAAAAACCAAATGTAGACTTGAGAAGGGAAAAAATGTGTTTTCCATTCACTAAGAGATAGTTTCTAAAGGTTCACTAGGACTCATTTTCCCATGGGTGAATGGGTCTTTTGTCAGGGTTTTTTTGCAACTTTCTAGAGCCTCTAATACTAATTTGTAGCTTCTAGAATTTTTCTGGGTTTCAATGTCAGAAAGTTGAAAATTAGATCTGTAGGTTAGATTTCATGATTTCATGACAACTTTTCCAATCTTTTCCAATCTTTCTCTTCAAAGGTTCTTCAATCATTCTTCCACCTAAATCTACATTCACACGCACAAGAGAGAAAAATGTTTTTTTTTGGTGAATGGGGGTTTTCCTTGGTCAAACCCTATTTTGGTAATCAAACCTTGATTTGAAATAATGAAATGAAAGAGGGAATGAAGAACGAACAAAGCTATCTTACCACTCCAAAAACCCTTGAAGAAACCTTGATAATGGAGATATTAGGAGGTTTTTGAACTTGCATGAAATGGTTGAATTGGATGTAGATCTTGACACTTGAATAATGCTTTGAATACTTGAACTTGATCTTGAGGCCTACATCATAATGTTAGCTCCAAAAACATGCATAATGCAAGAAGACTTTGACATGATGAATAGATATTAATTGTTGCAATAAATCTCTATTATATATTCTCTTGAAGTTCTCCAAAATTTCTCACAAAATTTCTATAAAAATGCTCTTAAGTTATCTTGGAAATCTAGGTGAAACTTAGTGAAAACATCTTGTATTTATTTTTGTGTATCCTTAATTTCTTGAAACTCAAATATCATAATTTCTTGAAACTCAAATATCACAAGCCGACATTGAAATATAGATTAAGAGGTTAAAATACCACAAAAAAATAATTTAAACTTATGTTCAAAGGTCTAGGGAGGACTCATTCGGCCATGGGAAAATGGGTCCTAGGTTCCTATTTCTAGAACATACATTTCTCAAGGTAAAGTGTTATGTTTAGGAATTAATTATAATTGTTGGGTTTCCCCTTTAGAAAATATATTTTATTAGGATTGTAAATGAATAAAAGGGATTAGTAAGGCCTAATTAAGCTCATTTTAATTAAGAGGACCCAAATAAGTGTGAAAATGTAAAGGGGTACATTTATCAACACTAAATTAGGACATTATTAAGTCCATTTTAATAAGTAGGGCCCAAATAGGTGTGAAAATGTAAAGGGATACAATTTGTATACACTACATTTATCCCACACTTTAGTGAGAGGATGACCTTACATGAAATTCACACTAAAGTAGACAATCATGAGACATTTAATTGTACAATCATTGGAAGGATAAGATGGAAAAGATTAAGGAGGAGGATCAAGCCCTAGAGATCGAAGATCTCACTGAAAAACTAATAAAGGCACAAGGAGACACATGCCTATATTAGACATATATATGCATGAATGAAAAAAAACTGAATCATACAATGTCAAAGACTCAAAGAAAGAAAGAGAAAGGAAAAGAAAAAAGGGGTGGATCAAGCCTCGACTGCCCAACTTGATGTGGATCAATCCTTAGTTGTTTGTCCAAAAATGTTTACAAGTGGAACTCATTGTCAACTATGAAAACAATAATGCACACTCACACATGCTAGTGAAATCTATTTTCCACTAACTGAGCCTCCAAGGGTGGAAAATGAGAGAATCTTATTCGGCTATGATACCATACAAAAGTTATAACTTTGATAACTTTAATAAGGAACCACACAATACAAACTTCAATCTCCATAAGGCTTAGAAAAATACGTTATGCTAACCACTTATAAACAAAAAAGGTTTCATAGGAAAGCAAAGTGTGTTATGCTTGGTGGCTATGAAAAAGGGTTGTAACTTTGAGCTTCACAAGGTTAGAAGGCTGCATTATGCTAAACATTATTAACAAAACACAAATAGGATTAGATATGTTCAAAGGGTTTTCTTTTTTTTTTTCATGTAAGGCCTCCTCTTAGGGAACATCATGCCTAATGTCTCCAAGAGAAGACAAGTATAGGATAAAGTATTCATAACTTAGGGTATGCAATGTGTAGTATCACCAATAAGAGGAAAGTCATATGAAAAGAAAGGTCACACTCTTTGAGGACATAAAACCCAATGAAACCACCAAAAAGAAGAAACATCATAGGAAGTAAGAAGATTGCAGCACAATGAAACATAATATAAAGCCAAAGATCTCCAAAATGATAATGTTAATATATGCCTCCACTTTAAAGAAATTGTTGACACCAAGCTAATATGAGAAATTACTTTAAAGTAGCAAATGATAAATTCTAAACAATACATGAGAGATTATTTAGAAAGCCCTATGTCAAGCATATGTTTCCAAATGAAGCTACGTTATGAAAAGGGGAGGGGTTGACCCCAAAATGAAATCCAAAATTCACACATAAGGGATCCACCGTGGATTCAATGTCAATTTATGTCTCTACTAAAATGATATTATAGAGCTTAGAAACATCAAATCATTCCCCAAATAACTCATGGAACTTGAAGAATGACACATAGAGAGTAAAAAATGAGAATTTTTTAGGTCAACATTGAACAGACATAAATTTTTTGATGCCTTATGTCATCCCCAAAAGGAAAACACAAGAAAAAAGAAAAGATAAAGTTTTATGACATATAGAAAAATGTAGGTACAAATAGAGGAATGCACATGAAGACACATCAAACAAAATAGTACGGGGGATCACATTACACACATGCAATCACACAAAGAACATGAAAAAAGAAAATAAATACAAGACTAGCAAGGCACATGCGAGTCAGCCTATAACATGTTGTCCACATCCAAATCTTGTTCATTGTATGTTGAATGGAGAAAACTAGCCAAAGGGATAATTTCAAGTGTCAAACTAAGACAAGGCTATCTACCTCCTTTCCCACACTAAGTGCAGGACAATGATGAGCCAAGATAGGTGGTGAGAATGAGCTCCTTACAATATAGAAGATGATTTGTGATGAATGTAAAATATGTAATAGTGAGTATACTATGATCCTACAACCACCACTTGGAAAGGAGAAAATTTTATGTAATTTCTATCCAATTATGTTGTCATAAGAAATTTTAGGAGGAGCAAAATCACTTAATATCAGCTTTAATCCATGATGTGCTCATCAATAAGATGACTAAGAGGTCTATGATATGCACAATAATTTATGTTCTTAGGCTTATTGCTTCTACTAAGAGGTGGCAGTTTAAAAATTCCTAGATGAAGAAGTCACTCCATTTATTGTACAATTTCTATCTTAGCATGTAGGAATGTCAACTCTTTGACTTTACAAGGTTTATATTTCTTACTTGTTTGAGGGGCTTGTTAAGGTGGATTTCAAAGGAGGAGGACCTAAGATGATCATATAATCCTTGTGAAGGATTTTTTCATTATGATTGAGGACACTTGTTTCCTTAGATGATGTGGTGGGAGAAGGATCTTGATATCCTAGACCTTTAGTGTCTTCATTTGGGATTTTATTCTAACAGCTTGTGAATCTCATGCTCATTTGTTGTGTCACATCCTTGTTTATCTAAGATCTTAAATCCTTGGCCATTATAATTCTCTTCTAGGTTGATGGGTGTGTTGGTGACTTTATTAACATAGGTTGGATGAGTATGCACTTGGTTGGAGAAATTAGGTTCACTCATGGTTGAAGGTTTTGGCTTGGTTTGTGACTTAATTTTTGGATGTAAAAGAGAAAAAATTTATAATGCTGGAATAGTAGGAGGTGTTGGTTGTTGCATGGAAGGGTAAAATGATGCATTGTTCTCAAGGTTGTCAAGGAAATTATGTATGAAGTTATGAATTCTTTCATCATCTTCACCTGAGATTTCTACTTCATGAGTACACTCATTAGGGGTTGGTTGAGCATGATTAAGTTTTATTGCATTAGGATCATTACAAAACACGCAATTTTAGACATCAACTAAAGATGTTAAGGAATTCCATATATTGCCAATGCACATGTCCATTATGAAATAATGAATTAAAATACAAAGAGATTCTCAAATTTTTAGATTTAAAACAATATAACTTGTTGATTATGCTATGCAAAAGCCTAAAAATGATATCAGATTATAGATGCAATTTTAAATTCAAACAATGCACTAAATTTGTGAAAGTAAGCTTAATATGATCAATTTTAGATAATGAAAAATTCTAGAAATTGAAACAACAAACTGAATACAGAAACACAAAATGTAGGAATAGTATTTTTAATACTCAAAAATTTAGAAAAAGCTTTGATCAGGGGCTTATTCACCCATGGGTGAATGGGTCTCACTTCAGGGTTATTAAAAATCAATTTACAGGTTCTTGAGGTAATTTATATGATTTTTAGATTTTGGTTTCAAATAGGAGGTTACAGTTTCAGATTTTTGCAAAATGAGAGGTCTAAATGCAAGTTGAAAATGGTGTTAAATGACAAGAAAAAAGACCTAATTTGAGATGCAAATTTTATTCAATTTTCTAATGTAAATGACTGATAATATAATGTTATGTAAATTATACTATGGAAAATGACTGAGAATTTTGAATTTTCCAAATTTTAAAGAATGCAAAAATACAAACCTAAAACCCTAAATAAGATTCAAACTAATGCAAGTAAACAACCCTAAATGATATGCAAATCAATGCACTACAATGAAAATGAATGAAAATCCTAGATATATGATTGAAAAATGGACTTCAAAATTAGCAAGTTATGATGCTCAAAATGTGGGTTCACCAAAATGAAACACCAAAAAATGGGTGAACCAAAAATGTGGGATGGATGAACAATGGGGGTTATAATACACCTATTTTCTAATATTTCATTAGGAAATGAGATCCCCACAAATAATTTCCTAAGAACCCTTACATGAATCACCTCAATGTGAGAATCTACAAATTTCGTTATGCTTTGATGATGGGGGTCAAGGTCAAACAACACTTTGGGGAGAAAAACTAAAAATAGCAAATCAACTTCAAAATGAAATCTAACACTTGAAAAAACAATATTAAACTCAATGTTAGCAGAACCATAAAACCAAATACATATATGAGAAGGGAAGAAATGTGTTTACTAGTCACTAGGAGGTAGTTTCTGAAGGTTGGTTAGGGCTCATTCTCCCATGGGAAAATGGGTCTTTTGTCAGGGTTTTCTACAACTTTAAAGAGCCTCTAATACTGATATGTAGCTTTTGATTTGTCTAGGCTTTAGTGTCAGAAAATTAGAAATATGTAGGTTAGATTTCATGATTTGACGATAACTTTGACAACTTTTGTAACTTTGACAACTTTTCCAATCTTTCTCTTCAAAGGGTTTTCAATCCTTCTTCCACCTAAATTAACAATCACACACACAAGAGAGATTTTTTTTTTTGGTTGAATGGAGGTTTACCTTGGTCAAACATTGTTTTGGTAATCAAACCTTGAATCAAAATAATGAAATGAAAGAGGGAATGAAGAATGAACAAAGCTATGTTACCACTCCACAGACCCTTGTAGAAACCTTGATGATGGAGATATTAGAAATTCTACAACTTGCATGAAATGGCTTCAATGAATGTGGATCTTGATACTTGAATAATGATTTGAATGCTTGAACTTGATCTTGAAACCTACATCACAATGTTAGCTCCAAAAACATGCATGATGCAAGAATAATTTGACATGATGAATAGATCTTGATTGTTGCAATAAATATTTGTTATATCTTATCTTGAATTCTCTTGATTTCTCTTGAATTTCTCCAATATTTCTCATAAAATTACTATAAAATTTCTCTTAAGTTATCTTGAAAATCTAGGTGAAACTTAGTGAAATAACTATATATTTATAGGTGTGTGTCCTTAATTTCCTGAAATTCAAATATCACAAGACAACATTGAAATATAAATTTGGAGATGTTAAAATACCACCAAAACATAATTTAAATTTAGATCTAAAGGTTTAGGGAGGACATGTCCTAGGTCCCTATTTTTGGAACACACATTGCTCGAGGTAAAGTGTTATGTTTAGGCATTAATTATTGTTGGGTTTCCCCTTCAAAATATGTAATTTATTAGGCTTGTAAATGAATTAAAAATGGCTTATTAAGGCCTAATTAAGCTCAATTTAATTAAGAGGGACCAAATAAATGTGAAGAACACTAATTTAAGGCATAGCAAGAAACTACTAACATTCCCCCCTAATTGAGTTGTGGTCAATCTCTAAGGAGTGCGATGAGCGGGAGTGCGATTTTGAACTTGAGAGGTGAAGTAGGAGAGGGCGATGGGAATGTAGATGATGAAGATGATCTGGGGGAAGCTTGGGGTTGCTACTGTGCATGGCCTTTGTGCCTATTCACTGTGAGATTCATCAGGCTAGATTGTTGTGGGAGGCTTGCCTGTCCTACAACTTGTGTTTGGTGAATGGAGCTTGTGGTGGTCGTTTTCTCCCTTCTCTATTTTTTCTTTCCCCTTTTGTGAAGTCTCTTTACCCTATTGCTTCCATTTCTAGTCCCTTTGTGGCTTCTAAGTGGTGCTTGGATGCTCTATTTTTTGGCTTGGAGCCTTTATGGGTTTGCAGTTGGCCTTTGTTTAGGCCTCACAATGTGGCCTAGGTGGGGGGTTCTTCTTTCTATTGTTGGAGCTCATTTTTTTGGGCCTTGTTCTCTTTGGCTACTACTTTTGGTGGGATAGGATTCCCCCTGTGTTTTCTTAGCTTGTATTTTTTCCCTTACTATGTGATGATATTTTGTGGTGGGGAGTTTTTTTTGTTCCTCTGCCCTTGGTCAGTTTTTGGCCTTGGCTTTCTATCAGTTGCTTGGGATCCTCCTCTTGCTTCTATGTTGTCCCTTTCTCTTGGGCTCTCTGTGGGAGTTTTTGTGTTCCCCTCCTATTTTATATGCTTTTTTTTTATGAAGGGCTTGGTCTGTCTATTTGGAAATATGGTTTGTGCTAGTGGTATCCTCGAATGGATGATGAATTTTTTTAGTTCTTTTGGAAGGTGGAACTGCTCATTATGCTAATGTTTCTCTAAATCCCCTTTGGTGGGTGTTATTTTTGTGGATGATGGGGCTATTTTGTGGCTTTATTAAGCCTTCTTGGCTTCTCTTTCCTTAGTTTTTAACTCTTAGATTCATTTTTTAGGTTGGGGGTGTGCTATTCCTAATGGCTAGGCTCCTCTAAATGGTAATGCTTAAGGATCAAAAGTTTCTTCACTCAAGATTGACTGTGGAGTCCTCATTTCCTTCTTCCAACCTCTAGTTTGCTTCCAGGCCAAAGGATGTCTTGACTTTCCTTTATGTGGGTGTAGTTTCTTTCTATTAGGTTCTTTAGCTAATGTCTTCAATGGAGGTAGAGGCTACTCCTATTGGGGTGGAGCTCTTTCTTATTGAGGTGGAAAGGGGTGTTGTGGATTGGGTGGGAAGCTCTGTGTCTTGTGGTAAAGGATCTCTCTTCATCCTCTCCTATAGAGGGGTACCCTCTCCTATTGAGGTGGAGGTTGGGTTGGTGTTTCTAGCTGATTGGTGTTGTGAGTTGGTTTGTTGTAGCTTGGTTGCTTTGTTTCCTAACTATTTTAGGTAGTTTCTTATAGTTTCTTGGGTTCTAGGTCCTTGTTAAAACTTGGTTATTGAGGGTTTTAGGTTCCCTTCAAAACCTATTCCCTGCAAAATGTGTTGTCTTGAATTGTTATTGATGTTGCTATTGTTGTGTTTTGGATGGTATGTGGTTTATCTTTTTTTCAACATGATTCTCCTTGATAGGGTATTAGGTCCCTTCAAAACTAGTTTGTAATGGGTTTCGGTCCCATAAAAACCTACTTTTCCTCATCAAAAGCACTAAATTAAGGCATTATTAAGTTCATTTTAATGAGGGCCCAAACAGGTGTAAAATTGTAAAGGGATACATTTTTCTACACTACAATCACAAGGGTAGTCATTGCAAAAGTTAGATGATGAATGGTTACAATAATGGTATGATGTTCCAATCATTTAATGGTTACTGTTATGCATTTAATAGGTTTGGTCATAAGGCTTATGAATGCATATCTAATATGGAAATAAGTAAGTATTTTCAATAAAAAGGTGTCATATGTTATAAATGCAATAAAGCAGGACAAGTAGCTAGGTTTTGTAGAAGTAAGAAAGTGACACCATCCAACTCACAAAAGAAGGTTGATCTGGTAAAGAAGGTTGATTTGGTTGAGATGAAGAATAAGATGAACAACATATGGAAAAAAAAGGAAGAGAATGAGGTGAAGAATGAATCTTTGTCAAATCCTGGTGTAGATGTTTCCTCTAGAAACTAGATAGAGAGCATTGGCTTAAGGGAGTTTTAGTAGAAAAATTTCCAACCTCGAGCCAAAGCTGGGATGCTAATATCTTCAGCATATTGGTACATGTGTAGGTTGATATTCTGGTGAAATTTTTGGTGATAAATCTCTTGTTGCAGAGATTTGTGAAATTTTTTGAGTTGCTTGTGATGATAAAGTAAGGATTTGACAACTTTTTGACTTAACTTTAATTGTATCAATTAATATGTATATCATTTCATTAGAAAAAGGGTTTAGATTTCATTATGCATATTCAAAATTTATTTTTGTTCAAGAATTTCAAGAGGAGAGTAGAGAAAAAGAGATATGGAGCATTTGTGAAGTGTTGTGTGAAACCCTACCAACAAATATTCATAAGGTATTTACTATTTCTTGCAAAACCATAGTTTTAGAGAGGTTGAAAATATTTACTCCTCAAGTTATTTATGTACTTGAGAGACCAAGACCTAAGTTCAAGAACCACCCATAAAAATCAATGGAAATAGATCCTAAAGGTGTGTTTTTGAGGGTTCCTAGTGGTGTAATGCACACAAAGGAAATATGTATATATATTCATACAAAGATGGATGAATATGATCACTTGAAGGTGGAAAAATTTAGGGAAAAGGTTTTAACTAGAGATGATTTCAAGATGAAACAAGAGTACTCTAGCTTGAAAGAAAAGAAATTGGATGTGTGGAATGAGTTTCCCAATTTTTTCTGAGGATGAGAGGGTGAAGTATGTCCTTAGAAGAATTCATGAAAAATTCATGTGGTTAGACATGTTGCACATGATCACTAAAGATGCAATTAAGGTTTTCACTAGTTTGTGTGTCACTAGACTAGTTCTAGCATTGAAGTCAATGAATAATGAGGTAGTGATGAAGCTTGTTGATGCAAATTTTGACAAGTTTTCCCTAACAGTGAATGACATTGAAGATTTGATAGTCAAGTATGCTTCTGTGTTGACTGGTTACAAGATATTCTTCATAAATAAAGAGAATTTTGTCTCAGCTAGCACAATACATATTGCACACTTGATGGTGAAGGAAGATCTAGATATTTATTTATGTGAGCTCTTGAGATTGCATTTTTTGGAGAATCTATAGAAGATTAAAAAAATAGTCAAAATACTATTTTTCAGTATGGTACTCTTATTATTTACTTATTGTTTTACTTTCTAAATGAAGTTCCTATGGAAAATAATGTTGTATGCAATGATAGTATTCTAGTAGTTATACAAATTATAGATCACTTGAGGAGATTTGTAGATTTTGAGTCCCAAAAGTAAGCTTTGTGGGGATTTTTAAAAATAGTTAAAGAGTGAATGCAAGAGAGATATAATATTCTAGCAAGTTTTGTGAATAAATACAAGAATGGCATAATATTTATAGTTTGCAAAGACTACTGCTATATGGTGGAAATTGAACCTAAAACTATTTTGGTTTTGGAGCTTGGTTATGAAGTAACATAATCTGACTTATAGGCCTTGCATAATTTGTATTGAGTAAACCTAGAGATCCAACAATAGAAAGGTTTGGTACCTATGAATAAAAATCCAACAAAGAAAACCTAGAGAAGAAAAGGAAAGATATTGCTAAAAAGGTTGAGAAGATGAAGGCTGATTTGGAGAGAGAGTTTGGTGCCCCTAAAATCCTTGTGGATAAATCTATAGGTACATTTTCCTCTCTGAAGACTCCAAAAAATTTAAGGTCAAGTAGGACCTTAGTTCGCACACCACCTACTATTGCAAAGCCTTCTCAAACTCCTCCCAGAACAAAACTCGTAAGTCGTTTTAAAATGAAAGATAACCCATCACCATTGTGCAACAGAAGTCTCCAAAGAGGAGAAAGAAAGAAAAATAAACCAAAGAAAAGTATGATATTTGTGAAGATGATGATGAAGAAGAAGGACCCTAAATGGTCTAGAAAAGGAAATCTAATATCTCTCAAGAAGAGACTGGTACAAAAGAAATAAAATTAAAGTGGTGGATACACAAAGTGAAGAGGAAGTAGAAAAGAAAAAGAAAGCCTTCATTTTTTAAAGAATAAAAAAGAGTTTTAGGTTAGGATAAGAAGGAGCATCTAAAGATAAGGCAAAAGGAAATGGAATAGCTAATAAATCTAAGAATACCTATACAATACAAAAGCATAGTCCTATAAAGTTAGATGCATTATTCAGTTGTATTGCAAAGTTTGTTATGCTGAAGGAAACTAGTGAAATGTATCTAGATACAAATTATGAAGAAAAGGAAGCAATTGAAGAGGCTATAGTCAAATACATGGTGACATTCAATACTGGCCTACATAAGATAGAGGATCAACTACCAAATGACTAAAAGGTGTGTTGAATGCAATAAGACAAGAAGCTATTGCAAAGGATGAAAAGATGAAGACATTTTCCTTGGAGAAGATTGGTTCCTCATTGTCTCATGAGGATAGAATCAAGTTGTCTTAGTTGGATAGCAAGAAATTTAGGACAAAGAAAAGAGTTAGTACTCATATGAGTGGAGATAAGGAAGATATTGAGAGGCTAAGAAAAGAGACATTGCAATCAATTGAAACACATGCTAAAGAGTTGGGATTTTTTGTAGGTGATGAAGATCATATGCAACAAGACACACCCCTCTTAGAAATCATTTATCTCGTTAATGAGAAAAATGAGCATGATAATGAGAAAAAAGAAGATATAATGATAGATAACACCCCTCTAGATGTAGAGGTAACTACTAAATAGATTCAAGAAGATAAGAAAGATTCCACAAAGAAGACTAAATCAAAAAATAGAAGAAACTTTTCCTCCAAAAGTTGTGAAGCATGCAAAAGTATGCTTTGGAAATTAAGAGAAAGAGAATAGTGATACTCATGAAGAAGAGAGTATTAAAATAGGTGGTGAATCCTTTGGACCCTCTAGAGATTCATTAAAAGATCTTTTGGATATGTCGTTATATTTTCAATCAATGGTTTCTACATAACTGCTGCAAAATCCTATTCAACAAGGTTAAGTGGACCTAGATAAGATTTCCCCTCTATAAAAGTTATAGCTTGGTGAATTATTTCAAGCCTCCATAAGGAAGGAGATTCTTCAAACTCACCAAAAGAGTACTCAATTGGTTGATGAAGTTATGAAGGTGTTTCTTGAAGGACTTCCTAGAGTATCTAGGTTATTGCTTGATTCTTTTAAGGAGTATTCTACTAGGTTGGAAGAGAATATAGATAAGGAAATGGAAAATAAACTCAATGATAAAAGATTAGTTGATATTTCTGATAAGTGTCACTAATACATTTGACTACAAAATCTGACGAAACTGTCCAACGAAATATGTAAAATTTGATGTTCATCGGGTGCTTGTAAAATTTGATTTGTAATTTCAATTTTTTTGAAAGTTTATCTCTGACGTTCGTCAAAATTTCAACGAACCTGGGGTTCATCAAAATGTCAATGAACCTGGGGTTCATCGAAATGTCAGCTATCATTTTTGTCAAATTTTTGATAAACATGAAAATTTTAAAAAAATCAAATTGTGGCCAACATAAAGAAAAGTGAGTTCACGCCTAATTTATTGCGACAATGTTTTTCTCTACTTAAGATAGTTTGTGGAGAACTAAGGATGATTTTCTTGGGAAAAATCAAAAAATTCAAGAAGATATCACTAGGTTGAGGGTAGTCATTTTCTTTTTGCATTTAGTTGTGAAGTAAGATTTGTAGTTCCAAGTTTGAAAATCATATTTTAAAGCAACATCTCATCAGATTTCATTTTTAGAGGTTAAGGGAAATTTAAATGTCTAGATTTTGTTGTGTGGAATCACCATAAGATCACAACCGAGGAACAAATTCTTGTGACTGTAATTATGTGATCCATAACTCTATTGGTCATGTGGCACAGTTGTGCTATAACAAATACAAGATGCATTCATGTGTGACCCAAGTTTAATGTGGCTATGTTGTGATAGAAATGAGGCACTCATATAATGTAGTTAATTCAGGTTGTATAATGTAGGTGTCAATCATCATTGGGTGCATTCAGGTTGTCTCAAATTTAATAGGTTAGGATGTAATTATAGCATGATCGAAGAGTGATTACCTCTTGCTGCAATAAAGAGCCTATAACTCTAGTTGATATGCAGAGTGGTTGTGTTATATCAATTATGTAGTGCATTCAAGCACAACCAATGTTTAATGGGCTATTCTAGAGAGTGATCAAGATTTTCTAAACCTTATGAATGTTACTTGACATATATTTGCATAATCTCAAATTCCTTCGCAGGCTTTTGAAGTATCAATGTATCCTATATAGGGTTTAGAATGATTTCTTTTAATTAAAATAAATAAATAAATGATGTATTTCCCTATAATTAGATAATGTGGAGATCTCCTAAATCTACCCCAGCACACTATCCTCTTTGGAACTATATTCATTACTCTAGCTACTAGGGTTTTGCATGTGACATCATTAATATCTTCATGACCGTGGCTTTTAAATAGATCTCAGTCTTTTCTTTAATCCTTTTCATGGTAACGCTTGAGTTCCATAATCCACCTTCAATCTCTTCTAAGAATGATGTCTTAAGCTAGACTGCATAGTATGCATATAAAGCAAGTCCTTCATACCTGCCATTGTTCCAAACCACCACTCACTGCCTTGCTTAAAATGTTGCCTCCATGAGCACAATAGCATGTTTTAAAATCATGGTATCCAGTGATTGACCTTTAAGGTCACCACTTTAATCATGAATATATAATAAGATTTTGGTCTTCAAACTCAAGGCATTATAGAGATAACATTGTGAATTGTTTGTTGTGTATAGTTTTATTTTCTTGCACATTTACTGCTTTGCTAACTTCCTTTAAGACTGGGTATTGCACCCTCAACTGCAATCTCAAACAACTCACTCACTATCACTTGAAGATTCCTTTCATGAGTATCCTTCTATAAAATCAAACTATGCCCTATAGACTACCTACTTACTACAAGGGATTCATTGTTTCATGGTATTGTAGTTCTTAAGATCCTTCAACCTTATTGACACTACTTCACAACCCACAAGGTATTATTCACTATTCTCCCATCTTTGATGAGTCTCAAAACACTGCTCAAACATGCAATCCACTACCTCCATTATACATTAATGGCTAAGAAGAAACATTGAACCTATGATTACCAATGTTACTTCATTTGGATAGTCATTCCCTAATTGCATTTGCCTTGTCTAACACTACCAAAAGCATTTGAAAAACCCTTAAGGTCAGGAAGGGGGTAAGGAAACTCACTGTTAAAATCTCACCTTTACTATGCAAGGTTTGAGCTTTATTATCTTGTCATTGCTTAGCCTATTTTTGACTGTCACATATCAAGTGACTATCATTCTTCTTACCGTAGATTGCATTTACACATGTCACTAAGCTACATAGTGTGTTTTTTATTGGCTACAATCTTTAGATTGCAAGATTTTGTTATTACCTACAATGTCTCAATCTTTCTAGTATTGCAACCTCACTAATCCACTATAGTTATTGTTTATGTTTCTATGGAGGCCTAGGTTTTGTACCCTAATCATGCTCTTACCAATGCTTCTATAGTTTTTTATTAGGACTCTCTCAATGTTGAGGGCCCTAGGGATAAGCTCATCATAAGAAGTGACACATTGCATCTTTAACTAAAAGGATAAATCTGTATTGATATTAGCAATGATGATTTCGACTTGTTGCTCCTTAGGAATGGGTCACTTGCTCTTACTAGCTTGCTACCTCCATTTTTGTAGGAATTTTGTGATCAAGTTCAATATTTTGATTTTAGGAGTCTTAATGGTTGGAAATCATAGCAAAATTAGAATTTAATAAGTTTTGGAATTAGCATTTTAAAGTGTTTTTTGGGGTCATTAACTTCAGACTATCTTCTCTTTTGCAGGGGTGGTTACATGCCAAATTTTTTTGCTGTAAAATATTAGAATCATTAGATTATGTTACCCCGCCTATGAATGCACCATTGGAGTGAGTCTGATTTATTTCAATAGATATAAATAGTCGCTTCTGGCAAAGAAAAATCATGTCAGATACTATTTTTCCAGAACAAAATGAAGAGACACTTGATAGATTGTGGGCTAGACTGAAAAGAAAGGGTGATGGGAAATGTTATTGTCCTTGCAATAATTGCAAGGGCTTAAAGACGAGAAAAATTTTAATCACAACAACTGAGAAACATTGTAGGAAGCATGGTCACATTGAAAGGGGGCATGATTATCATCCATTGGTAAGTTGTTTATTATATGTGTTTATATTGATTGAATTTGTAAATGTTTATATTGCTTTAACATTATATATATATATATAATCACTTGATCATGATCATGGTTTATTTGTGTCTATTATTATTATAAAGGTGG
>VDFB02000003.1:722179509-722215997 GCA_007258455.2 Sequoia sempervirens
AAGATGGGCTTATGTGAACATTGAATTGTACAGAAAAAAAAATGGAATATTTAGTAGGTTGTTATTAATTTTGTATATAACTACTTCAACTTGTCCCATTTCACTATTTACGAGACCTAATCATACCTAATTACGAAGAAAAATTTCATGATAGATAGTATATAATGTTAAGGGAAAGTCATATATTGAAATAAGATTTTCCAATCTCCCCATGTCTCAAGGGTACTAGGTCTTGGATTTATAAGAATCAACTAGTGTTAAATGAAATATTATAATAAAGGGCTTGATGTCTTTCTATGTGGAACAAAATAAATAGCTTGAGAAGTTCAATTTAAAAAAATATATATTCTAAATCTATCCTAACTAGCTGGAAAAGAAAATATAAAAGTGAGAAAATCATTTAATAATGAAGGGGGAGATAAAAAAGGGAAAGAGAAGAAGGAAGAAACCTATAGTCAAGAAACACAATAATTATCACAAGAGAGTAATTTCTTTGCAAACATAACAATAATAGTGTATGCTATTAGAGTGAATAATTTATATATTCACTATACTTAAGTGTACTTAGGTTGATGAGGTTAGACAACATCTTGTCTAACTAAATGTGCAACCTTTTAGACCTCTAGAGGTTACCAAATTATTTGGTAAACCTCATTTTCTACCTTTCTGAGGTTAGAAGACTTTCCATCTCACCTCAAAGGTCACTAAAGACTTAGCATCAAGGTTGATGACTTGGTCAAATATTTTGTTGGTTTACAAATTCCAAGTGATCCTAAGGTTGACACCTATAGGAAACTTTTCTACTCATTTATGCCCCTTCATAGGGAACTTTTCAATCCAAATCATAGGTGGATTTTGTCTTCCTTTCCTATATATGCAAGGCTTTTTACTCATTGTAATTTGGGTCATATAAATACAATAATTTGTATTGTTCACTTGTGCTTGTTTTGCATTTCCATAATTTCCTATTTCTTATAAGGTATCAAATTGTTGGGGGAGATAGTTCAATCCAAAAAAAGTGAACAAATCATTGTATTTTGTTGATTCCATTGATGTGTGTTAACTATTTTTAGGAAGAACAAGTCAAAATATAAATAGTTTGGGTGGAAGATGACTCACAACTGACAACCTGTGTTTGTTTGCTACTCTTCAAATCCTAGTTTTTCTTTGTTTAATCAGTGAAAAATCCCAAATATGAGCATAAACATGGGGGAAATTGGAATCATGTATGGCATATCCTCTTTTCTCATCATGTTTTGGAAATGAGAAGATCAAGAAACATAATACATGGGAAGATCAAGCAATTCATGACCCATTCACTCACCTACAGACTGCCTTGTGCAACCCTTTGCTCATTTCGACTGTGTAAAAATTGTTGCTCTCTATGGCATGAAAAAGTTGCCATTCTTTTGGGGGTGGTGAATTTTTTGGACCCAATTACCTTTCGATTTGACCCAGAAATATCACCAAAATCCATGACATTCATTTGTGGGCTATACACATCTACTCATAATTCTTTTCCTCACACGATTTGTATTAGGTGATTTACATCATATGCCTTCTAGGTCAATCTACCAATTCAAGCAGCCTATTCGATTTGTGAATTCATGCAACCTCTTAAAACTTGGATGCAAGCGTATAATCCTATGTTTTGGTTTAACATGAGGGGGCATGCAAAATAGAAAGGCTTGCACAATAGGAAGGACCAACTGCATTTATTTGTTGTGATAGCCTTAGTGATTGCATGTGTTGAGACTATGTTGATTGTGTCTCATACCCATCTCCCTCACACACAACGTTGTCCATTGGTGACCCCCATATTCCACTTTAGCTAAGCTAATTGTGTGAGAGAGTGAAGAAGGTGTTGCACCATACAAGCAGTGCTTTCTTCCTCCAACGCTCTCCTTCTTCCATCAACCTATTATTTTTTAAGGAATAAGATTGTATAGAAAAGTTACAAGATGTTTCTAGATGGACTAGAATCTTCTAGAAGAGATGAAATCTTCTAGAAGCTATGGAATCTTCTAGAAGCTAGAAGCAACTAGAATTTTTTCAAGGAAAAAGAATATTAGAGTTCTCTAGAATATTAGAAGTTTCTAGATCTTAGAGGCGTCAAGTATAAATATATGGTTTTCCAAATTATGAATGACACTACTCTTGAGGTAAGTTTTTGGATTGTATGTAAGAAAGTTAGATCAATATATTTTTTTCTAGCCATTTCTAATTGTTTTATGCTCTATTTTTTCCCTATTTGTTGTTGTTATTTTATTATTTGGGAATTTTCTTACATGGTATTAGAGCAAGGCTTATTATAATAGGGTTAAGATATTGTTGGATTGATATTTGATTAGCAAGATAATATTTGAAGTGGTTCAACCTATTTGTTTGAGGGTTGTTTCTTTCTAACATGTGATCTACAAATGAAAGTTTTCTGATTTTTTATGGAAGTGGTTACATAGATTGGAAGATTACAATTAAGAATGATTTGAGAGAAAAGGCCCTATGGAGTATAGTGAATAAAGATATTGGAAAACCTCAACAAAAGAGTGAAAAGGGGTTATGGAAATGCAAGTTAGAGCAAGCTAGAGGAATTATTGGTAAGGCCTTGAGTTCCAATCTCAATAGAAGGTTTCTTGATATTGATAATCCAATAGAACTATGAGAGAATATAGAAAAATATTATAAAGATGCATATATTTCTAGTGTGTTTAGCATAAAAGAGAAATTGATGAACACAGGCCAGCTGATTTTGAAGAAATGGCTAATTATTTTAATGAGGCCACATATTTAAATGCCTAGTTGAAGAAAATAGGTTTTGAATATGCAAAAGAGGATGTTTAGTTGATTGCAATGGTTGAAAGTAAGCTTCCCCAACCTTACAAGGTATTTAAATAATCAAGGAAAAGGCTTATTCAATTAAATCCTAATACCCCCCAACAAACTTTTGATCAATTTTTTAAGTCAATTTTGGATGAAAAGGCTCAACTTATTAAAGAAGGTTATATTAAGAAGAATAATGTGTATGCAAATAAGAGTAAATAATTTTATAGATATGATGATGGAAAGAAGAATTGGAAAGGATTATAATAAATTTCAAAATAATGGTGGTTCTAACTAGTTTTCTAAAAAAGAAAGTGTAGAAAAGTAGTTGGAAAGAAACCCCATTATTTATAGGTATTGTGGAGGTGAGAATCATATAGAAAAAAATTGTTTGAAGAAGAGGAACAATGAAAGAAAAAAATATAATACTAAGTAAGAATGGTTTAAGGAAATATATATAAACAAAGCTTTGTAGCCATCTCCAAGCAAGTAAAATCAAGTGTAGAGGTAACTTCTGAACCCGAAAATACATCTAGAGTAAAGGGAGGATACTTTGCTTCAGATTCTAATAAAGAATGGTGTTAGATAAGGAAATGCCAGTTAGGGTTGATTACACTCGATTCATGATGAATTTAAGAATAACTTTTCCAAATAAACCTAAATCTACAAACAAAATCATTCAAATTGGAAATCTAGACTAAGCATTTTACTTGAATAGAAAGCAACAAACTAAGAAAATAGTTAAATTCCTAATCTAGCCCATTTGAAACTTATCCTATTTTGGAATTGGTGTCGTGTTGATGTGAAACAACAACCCTTTCCCAATCCCATAATTAGTGAGCCATGTTTTGTCGATTCTATGGAAGAGAATCGATGAAACCATCCTGATTGATGTATGAAAACCTAGTTTATGCTAAAAATAAACATAATGCAAGCTAAGTTACCATGATTTTATGCTAAAGATGCACTGAATATGCTATTGCTAAGCCAATCTAAAATAATTCTAATCGAAAAGATGAAAACCCTAATTTATAGACAAGCTAAGATGGATGCTCTAAGTTATGATGCAATTAAAATTAACTAAAATAAGCTAAAAAGTGAGTGAAATATGAGTGTGAGTGCATATGAAATCAACAACATAAGTTGGAAATTGAAAGATGGATCCATTTATCTCCAAATAGTGACCTATTTATAGGAGAGCAAATGAGGAATGAAGGGTTCAGATTAAAAAGATTAATCAATGGTCCAAGATGAAGGAGATGAGAGGCATGGATCATGGATTCTCATCAATGGATGAGAATGCATGATGGGATTTTAATCAAGGGTTCACACTTGCCTCAAACAAACACACTTTTGACCTACTCACACAGGTCAAAGGCGACTTGTTCAAAAGGTTGAAGGTTAAAACTTGCTTAAGAGGCCAAAGATATCCCTTTTTCAAATGATGAAGGAATAAGAATATTTCTTAGAATATGGGTGAGGAAAAATGCATTTTATAAATTAAAACAAAGTTTTAACTATGCAAAAAAGACGATAAGGAATATTCTATGGGAATATTCCCTTTTCTTAGAAGAAAGTTAATTTAATTGCTAATTAAACAAGATTTAATCATGCAATAAGGGGATTAGAAGAATTAAAGTGTTTTATTCATGAAATTAAAAGATTTAATGAATAGGGGATAGATGAAATGATATTTAATTAAATAACTTAGGGTTATTTAATTAAATAAGATGACTTAGGGAATTAAATTAAATTTTTTGATGTATTTAATTTAATGAGATGAAATATTAGCGTGAAGGGGGATGAATTAACCTAATTAAATTAATTAGGCCAATAGATGAAAATGATGCAATTAATTAAATTTGCTAGGTTAATTTAATTAATTAAGTGAAAAGAGGATGGATTTGAAGAGGAAATGATGTTAGTAAACCTGTTTTGAGTATATGATATCAGTTAGGACATTTTCAATGTCTACATTTTCCCTCTCTTTGAAGCAAGGTACCTACTGCTTTGGTTCAAAGAATAATGCTTTTTAGATCAAAACTGCTACTTAAATAAAAAGATAAAATAATTTATAATTTTTTAGATTCCCCAATGGAAGGATAAAGCTGAATCTCTACCCCCTTGAGAAATTGGGCAAAATTTTTACATTTGGGTTGATTTCTCAATAAAGGTTAAAAGTTGCCACAGGGTCTAGAAAGGCCCCGAGATGCAAGAATTATGCCAAAAAAAAAAATGATGCAAAATTAGGTTTAGATTGGAAAAATTGGTGAAAATTGATAATAAACCCTATCTTCAAGGTTAAATTAGGGAAAAAAACCCTAATTTTCTAGCTTAAATAAGCTAAGAAGTGTCACTTTCAATTCATTTGTGCATTCACACTTAAGAGATTCTTGCTATTTTGAGCTTTGACCCTCCCATGAAATGGTGCACCAAGAGCTTCCCAAGCACATCTCTGACCGTGTTCGATAGTTCCACTGGCTTCAAGGCATAGGACCACCATTATGTAACTCCAAACTTGATTTGAAATTTGACTTTTTGATGTATTTATTATGCTTTGAAGTTTAATCTTTGGCAGTGTCACTATATAGTGATGCCCAAATTGAAATCGGCGATGCATATTATATGGCAACACTATTTGTGATTTAAAATTAGGGTTTCTAATTTTAAATGGAAACATGTTCTTGTATGGCAATGCACTTTCCAATTTAGAAATTAGGGTTAGGGTTTTTCAAAGGTTAAATTGCAGCGCTAGTTTATTTGGCAACACATTTTTTGATTTGTAATTTTAAATGCCTTGAGAATTGTAATTTGTAATTTTAATATAGTGACACTATTATATTTTTGAGTTGTAAATTTCAAATTGAGTAAAGTTTCAATGATTTCCTGATGTTGTGCACTTCGTGGATGTAGGAGGTCTTTCCACCACTGATATCATGGGAGCACAAGCCCACTATTTTGGAGAGACTAGATGATTTATCAGAGTTACACCAGGAGCACCTAGGAGAGATCGACCTCTGGTATGTTGCATATGTGCCTATGATTCAAACACACTTAGTGATGATGACTACTATGTGAAAGAGATGGCATTGTGAGACCTTGTTTTTTCACCTTCAGACAGGTGAGGCGATGGTGATTCTATAGGATGTTTGGCAGATCCTTCGTTTGCTGATTCATGGAGATCTTGTGATTTATGACACCAATGTTAGGTTTGATGTCTTTCTTGAGGTTATGGAGATGGATCATATTGCTTTGGTTACATCATAGATCGACCATGAGTCATATAGAGGTCATGTGCCGAACTTAAAATTGATCGTCGTAGCCATCATTTTGGGTTTGGTGGCTCCTGATAGACATAGCAGAGGATTCAACCTAGGATGGGGCTTGGTGTGGGGGCCTGTGATGCTAGCCTCCCGATATCATGATTTGCATGATTTTGTCTATTGTGATGGGAGACCGATTGGTGCAGGGGTGAATCTGCTACATACTTTGGTGTGGGAGGATATTTTCATGATCTAGCCTATTGTTCAGATGGAAGACATGGAGCTAGATGATCTTGTCATTTAGAGATACATAGGTGCCATACCATAAGGCACACTAGACAGATTGGGCTCCCATATTGGTGATGGGTGATTGATGACATGACAGTTTTATGTTGGCGCCCATGGCTACAGATGCCACCATGGTTTGATGATATTCAACAGTTATATTTTTCCAGGTAGAACCGATACATGCAGGGTTGAGAGCACCATATTATTGAAAGATATCTACCAGATAGGGTAGCCCGACAATTCGGCGAGGTCTAGGATAGACCTGATGTTGCATAAAGGACCATTTTTGTGAGATCAACATGAGAGGCTCCCACATGGGGATCGACTATCCCATCTCCCAAGGAAATAGAAAGATTTAGATAGTTGGTGGCTTAGCCTTGGGCATACGATCAAGGACAGACAGTAGCTAAGACTGCACCTGCATATGATGCTTGTTTTGTCCCTCCCTAACAATTGATATATCTAGTGGTTGTTCCTCCCAAAGGGAGACCTAGGGGCATAGGAGCAGGGAGAGGCAAAGGACAGGGTAGCCAGGATGGTCAGGTTCTAGAGGGTATGTGCAGGATCATGATGAGCCAAAAAGTGGTAATATGTAAGTGATATGATGGCCCATGTGGCTAACAACTTTTTTTAACCCAAAATTGATGAATAAGCGGTTTTAAGGAGATTCTCAACTTTCCACAAATATAAATTATTCTTTACTTTGAATTTAATAAAATTATTATTTATTTTATTTGAATTATGACTAAAGTCTTGATTGATGATGATTGAAAAACATCTATAGCTTTCAAAGCAGTATCACATTTTTTAATTTGAAACATCGTCACATTCTATGCTTTGTATACTATAGGATTAAAAAGAAAAAATGAATTTCATGAAGTTTTGACCAAGTTAAGGTGTGAGACATATGAGTTTTATATTTTTTTAAAATTTGTAATAAAAAATCATAATTAATTATTTACTTGGAAAAAATTACAAAAAAATATGCATCACATCGGACATGAATCCTCTACTTATATCTAAAAATATTATAAAAATATTATCATTTTATTTGGTTAGAGATTGGTTAGAAAGACACCTACTTTTATTTTTCCCTAAAAGTACTACTACATTGAAATTTCAAATTTTCACCAAATAGTTTTTAAAAAATAAACATAGTAGTTTGGAAACTACATTCAATTTGCTACAGATTCTATTCTTAAATATTTTTGAAATAATATAGATAACTTATTCAAATTTTTACATCAAGTTGCCTAACTCTGATTTTTCTAAATTTTTTTCCACTTAAGGGCCTATTTTTTCCATGATGATCCTGCACATACCCTGGAGACCCCACCGATTGTACAACAACAACCTCCTTAGCAGCCTCAGGTATAGCCTCAACCAGGACCACCACGACCACTAGATGTTTGGGATGCATAGATACAGTAGCTATAGTAGAAAGTGAAAATATTGACTGGTGAGCAAGATCAGGCCTGCCAACAGGTTTTGGTTATTACTACTGACTGAGACCATATTGGTCAGCACGTGGTTGTGGTCATAGTTGAGAGAGATTAGCTATTACATCGAGTACAGGTTGTGACAAGAGAGAGAGAGAGACCAGGAGGTTTCTTGGTGCCAGTAGATTGTGGTGATGATGGTGACCACTCATGGTTGGACAATTTCAACGCATTTGTATAGAGAGGCAATTATAGAGGCTGCATATTAAGGCAACATTATCATTGTGATGTGTTGGTGGCATTAAGACAACCATAATTTTCACAGTGTAGCGATACACAACCATGAGCAAAGGATCAACTTGAGAGACAGGCTAGAGAGGGTAGTAGCCATTAGGGCTAGCTATTATGTATACACTTTTTGATTTTCCCCCCATTATTTATCACAGATATACATTCATGGGCTCCTTTTTTATATCCTTGTGGATATTGTACTTATTATTGATATACATACACTGATCCAAAATTTGTACCATGACATTCATTTTTTGATATATATATGATACGAAGACGGATGATTCATGCTATGATGTGTTCACTTTATTTCATGTATGGATGGACTTTATTTATGCCTATGTTACATGTGATGATCATGATATGGATAGATGCAATGTTATGTTCTTTTTCATTATATTTTTGCAATATGATATGGATGGATGATTATGATATCCACATGTTATGGATGAAAATTATGTGGATGTATTTCTTTTTGTATATTTTCTATACATTTTATGATGATGATGTATGCATATGGATGTATGGATATAAATGCCTATGATATGTAATGATTTGAGATGCTTAAAATAACAAATATCTATTATTCATCAGAACTCAAATGATTATGCAAAATGTATGATGTGATATGCAATGATTATGCTAATGGAAGTTTTATGATTATGCCATGATTACGAGATGCATGTATGCTGATGGTTTGTGGATGCAGGTTGGATGCACTAATGATGTTTTTGCTGATTGTCATGATACCAGGTTAGCATGAAGAGAGGATAGAAGAATAAAGAATGAATGACCATTGATTATGATGGCTGCTTCAAAAGATCCAACAAGTCCTTGATCCATCTAGACTTTATTAGGGATGGTGACCAGACAATGCAAAATGCAGGATACGTTGCTCACACTTCAGGATTGGGATTTTCTATCATTCCTTATTGTTTGATATAAAACATAGACACAATGCATCAAGGTATTGATAACCAGGATGACATTGTATCTATTGTAATGGAATTTGACTTGAAAAATAGATAGGATAGTTCTTGTTCACACATTGACATATAAAAACATCATTGGAATGCAAGTTAGAAGCTTAGAACATATTGGACCAAAGCATATGCAATAGTCAACAACATACCATAAACGACCTTCCTACACACAACAAAGCAAGTATGCACCAAGATTATTTTACAAGGGTATCCACAAGCACAACAAAAGAAATATAATGATCGATGGACCATTCCTTTCTCTCTGAATCATTTTAGATAGATATGTTAGATGTTGTGGATATGGCTGCTGATATGTGGTCATTGATGTCAAAAATATTACCATTTGGTTTATCAAAGGTTGTATATGTCGAGGATATTGAGAAAATTGTAAAAGGAAATTTTCTAGGTTCCTAGTGGAATTGTGCAGGTCTTGAAGGTTTTTTGTTCTATACATTGAAGAGTAGCTCAAGTGTGGATTAAAGGGTTTATTTCTTAATGTTTCTAGATCATATGCCAAAATTTTTAGAGGTCCACATAAAGTTTTGATTGTGTTGTGGCTTGAAAGTGTTTTTGTGGTCTCTGTTAGTGTTCCTAAATGAAGATTGTATGATTCTGGTAATCTCAGTTGTTACAGATGCTTCTCTATTGTTTTTTGGTGTTCTTGAGTGTCTCTAGATCATTCTCTATCTTTTTGGTACATCCACATTACTTGGTAAGCTTGTGGTTAAAGATCTTTTCTTGCGCATGCTCGGTTTTTCATGTCCTTGGCTGACATGTTGATGGTAGCATGTTGTGTATATTTGTGGAAAAATTAATTAAAGTATTTTTGTGTTGGAGATATTATTTTTGGTCCCCACTATGTTGTGGCTGACCTTGGTGGTTTTGCATTAGAAATTTATTTGTCAATTTGGGACTACATTGAAAATATGTTTTATTTTTCTGGCTAAGATGTGATGAAATCCCATGAAGCAGATATATAAGAGTGGTTGGTTGAGTGATGTTAGTGTGCATAAGTGTGAATGTATTCCAAAGAAAGTGTAAGTGTGTGAATAGTGTTTCTATCATTCGATTATAGAGCAAAGAGTGAAGAAAATTGAAGGAAGCGTGGAGAAGGTTTTTTGAGATTAATTGGAACTGTAATTAGGCTTGTGTAGAAGTTATTCTTTCGGTTCATACTCTTTGGATCTAATCCATATTTATGTATTGTTGGACAATGAGTTCTTCTTTGTATTTGAGCAGTGAGCTCTAGGTAGTGTGTATGAATGCATGTGCATTCCCCTTATTATTTCTCTTTATACTTTTAACAGAGCATAATCATGTGGACTAACATCCACCATGGTTTTTCCCCTAACAGGGTTTCCACATAAAAAATATTGGTGTTATTTGTCTCTCTGATGTGTTAATTGCTTGTGGTTGTTTGCTTATTCATCATATATGTGATTAAAGTTAAGATAAGTAAGAAAAGTTGAATTTTTTGTCATAACTGAGTCACCCCCTCTCAGTTGTGTGTCTTTATTTTTCCAACAATTGGTATTAGAGCAGGTTCCTCTGAAGAAGTCTAAAAGCTTGAGGTGATCTAAGATGGCTACAACATTCAAGAAGGATAGTCTGAGATTTGATGGTACCAACTAATCAATGTGGAAAGTGTTGGCATATGGCTTTGATGATGTCGACTTTGGCTACTTGTGTTGTCATTTATGGAAACTTGAGTCTATAGTTTGATCCGCAGTATTAGTTGCACTTATACCAGTAGAGAATCTAATTCTTTGTATTCTATCGGCAGAGAAAGTAAAGAACAAGACATTTGGTTGGTATGTTGATCTGACTACTTCACCGAATCACTATTTTGAAGTGTGTATCTCCAAGGAAGTTTTCTTAGCTCATACGCTATTCTACTGAAGAATTTTTGTGGTGTTGTATTAATCATAGCTTGAGTTAAGATGTTTAGTGGCATGTTTTATGATTTGTTTTTCATTGTGGCCGACATGCTTGATGTGGTGGATTGCAGATGTATGTGGAATAATTATTTTTCTATCTTTTATGTTTAGAACCATGGTGTGGGTCCCTTCTATAAGTCTAGCCGACTTATGAAGGTATGCTTCATTTCTAATTAAAGATTTAAGGCTGACATGGCTAATATATGCAAATAATATTATATTTTGTTGAAAAGTTAACATGTATTGAATTTTTGGGTTAGCGGATATATAAGGAAGATCGGAAATTCACTTTGTGTATGCATGGTATGCGTAATTTCAAGAGGAGATATATATGTGTGTGAAAAAGAGTAGATCAGTTGATTGATCAAATATCAGTTGTACTACTGAAGGGTTTTCAATAGGAGAACAAAGCAGAGCAAAACATATTCAAGTAGAAGGTCCAAAGTTAGATTGTGCGCTTCAATGGAACTGAATCTAGGAATTTGTAGATGTTATATTCTCAGTTCAATTTTTTTTGTAATATATGTTATAATTGTATGGTAGTGAGCCTCTTTCTTTGAGTAGTGAGCTCTAGGAAATGTGCTTGGATGCAAGTACATTCCCCTCTTTTATTTTACTTTTAACAGAGTAAACTTTGTGGATTAATATCCATCATGGTTTTTCCCCTAACAAGGTTTCCACGTAAAAATGTCTAGTGTTATGGTTATTATTGATGTGACTGCATGTTTTCATTTGTTATGTGTTGCTAATGTAATATAAAGCTCTATTATTGTTGTTCATGGTTTTTTAGATCTGATTTGTAAGTCAAAATCATTGAACACTAATTCACCCCCCCTCTCAGTGTTCCTTACATCCAACAAAAAGTTAGAATGCAATGTCACTTAAAGTGTATTAGTGAAGCTTTCTGGAAGATTACAAGAGATCCATATACTATCCTCAAAATGGTCCCTCCATTGCTGATGAGATCAAAGATGCTGAAAAATAATGTTAGGGCTATTGAAGCTTTGGTGAGTGCTCTGATAGATTCGAAGATGGCTAATGTGTTAGGTCTAGATACAGCTCATGAGATTTGGATGAAACTAGAAACTTTTTATGAAGGAGATGCACAGGTGAAGATGGCTAGGCTACAAAGTTTGAAAGGAAAGTATGAGAATTTGAAGATGGGCGAAGATGAAAATATCACTTCTTTCATGCAGAGAGTAAATGAAATTGTGATGGGTATTAAAGGTGTTGGTGGTTCTGTGGATGAGGATGAAATTGTGGCTAAAGTACTCAGATCCTTTCCTGCCTCCTACAAGATGAAGGTTCATGCTATTGAAGAGTTCAGATCAGTAAACAAGATAACAAGAGACACATTGATCAGAAAGCTTGCTGCTTTTGAAATAAGTGAATTTGGTGAATCTACACCAAAGATTAAGTCTGCATTCAAGGCCACTATATCTAGAAGTAATAGGAAAAGATATAGTCCGGGAGAGAGTTCCAGAAAGATATCCAAGTATGATGAAGAATTGAAACAAATTGAAGATAAAGAAAGAGAGGTAGAAGAACTAGAAGGACTGATTGCCAAGCAAGAAGGAAGAGGAAAAGGTAAGTATGAAGATGTATTTCCTATTAAATTTTTTTCATGTAGTAAAATAGGTCATTTTGCATCAAGATGTCCTGAAGGAGTTCCTAGATCTAAGCCTAAAAATTATAGATTCCAAAAGAGATGCTACTTTTCTAAAGGAGTGACTGATGATGAGTCTGATAAAGATAATGGAAAGGAAGATGAATGGGATTCCATTTCTACCATTGAAGATAGTCCTATGGCTACCGAATCTACCATAGATGAAAAATCTCCTACAACCCAAGTTGAAGGAAAGGATGAGTGGGTGATTGATAGTGGATGCTCACATCATATGGCTAGTGATAAAAGCATATTTGTGAGTCTAGAGAAGTATGATGGTGGGGTTTTAATATTTGGAGATAACAATGCTTGTCTCATTCGAGGTAGAGGATCTATTTTCCTTGGTGGTAAGGATAACACTGATGATGTTCTCTATGTTGAGGCCTAAAGCACAACCTATTGAGTGTTGGACAGATGGTTCACAAGGGATACGATCTTCAATTCAAAGATGAAAGATGCAAGATATGTGAAAGTTCGAAGAATATGATTGCAACAGGTAAACAAATGAAAGGTAATATTTTTCATTTGAATACTACTAATGTAAGTTGTTTAATTGCTCAAGTAGATGAGAGCTAGTTGTGGCATATGAGGTTGTGTCATGTAAACTTTGACAACATTATCAAGATAAGTTCTACTCTATCAGCAAGATATCTTCCTAAGTTAGTGAAGCCTACTAATGTAATCTACAAGGAATGTCAGATGGATAAACAAACTAGAGTCTCTTTCTAGAGCAAACAATTTCATTCAAATAATTTGTTGGAGCTGCTACATACTGACCTTTGTGGTCCCTCTAGAGTTAGAAGTATTCATGGAGAAAGGTATTTTATGTTGGTTATTGATGATTACTCTAGAATGATTTGGGTTTCCTTTTTAAGAGAAAAAATTGAAGCATTGGAGAAGTTCAAAAGTTTCAAGGCTATGGAAGAAAATGAGAAAGGTCTAAAAATCAAATGCCTAAGATCTGACAGAGGTGGTGAGTTTATTTCCAAGGACTTCAACTCTTTTTTCAAAGAGCATGGAATTAAAAGATAGTTATCTGCTCCCAGAACCCCTCAATAGAATGGAGTTGCAGAGAGAAAGAATTGAACAATTATGGATGTTTCCAAAACAATGGTGATGGAAGGAAATGTATCTCAGATGTATTGGAGTGAAGCAGTAAGTATTGCTATGTATACTTTGAATCAGGTGAATGTTAATGGAAATTATGGTAAGACACCTTATGAGTTATGGCTTGGTCACAAGCCTACTGTTAAGTACTTCAAGATCTTTGGAAGAAAGTGTTATATCAGAAGAGATGATGATATAAGAAAATTTTATGCAAGAAGCGATGAGGGAATCTTCCTAGGTTACTCCACTAAAAGCAAGGCATATCAATGCTATAACAAAAGACTAAGAAAGATGGTTGAAAGTGCAAATGTCAAAGTTGATGAGAACTCTATCAAAACATCTAGATATTGTAGTTATGATTCAGATGAAGACATCACAACCCAAGGGAAGAATACTCAAACACAAAATGTACTTCAGATTATTCCATACGTTCTGATGAAGCAACCTCAATCTATTCTGGTAAATCAAGTCGATTAGGAGACACAGACAAATGCAAGTGTAGAAGAAAGGTCAAAAGAGTTAGAAGTTCAAGAATGTCCCAAAAGAGTAAAGGAGTGCAAACTAGAAGAAAAATTACAGAAGAATATTGTATGATATCCAAGATTGAGCCTAAAAGTGTCATTGAAGCTTGTCAAGATGAAAACTGGTTGGAAGCTATGAAGGAAGAGCTAACAAAGATTGAAAAGAATGACACATGGTTACTGGTTCTGAGGCCTAAAGACAAAAATGTGATTGGTACTAAATGGGTGTTTAGAAACAAGTTGAATGAAGAAGGTGATGTATGGAATAAAGAAAGACTAGTATGTAAAGGGTATTCTCAAATTGAAGGTATTGATTTTGAAGAAACCTTTGCTCATGTCGCTAGGATTGAAGCTGTTAGACTATTTCTTGCTTATACCACACACAAGAACTATAAGGTCTATCAAATGGATGTAAAGTCTACATTTATGAATGGAGAACTAGAAGAAGTGTACATTGAACAACTAGATGGATTCCAACTAACAAACAAAAAATATATGGTTTGCAGATAGAAGAAATCTCTATATGGACTTAAGCAAGCCCCCAAAGCCTAGTATGCTAGATTGGACAAATACCTATTGAAGCCTGGATTCACTATATTAAAGGTACTGCTGACAACAACTTATACTTCAAAGTGGATCATGATAAAGAGTTAATTATAGAAGTCTTTGTTGATGATATCATTTTTGGAGGAGATGACAATCTATGTATGAAGTTTTTTAAACAAGATGAAGAATGAATTTGAATGAGTATGATTGGAGAAATGAAGTTCTTTCTAGGATTGGAAGTTACTCAGTTGGACAAGTGGATTTTCATATCTCAGTCCAAATATGTGAAAGAACTGTTGAAGAAGTTCAAAATGGATGAATCCAAACTTGTTGGTACTCCCATGGTGACCAAATGTAAGTTGACACAGAATGATGATTCTCCTAAGGAAAATCAAACCAGATATAGGTCAATGATTGATGGATTTCTTTACTTGACTCAGAATAGACTAGACATTATGAATGTTGTAAGTATGGTTGCTAGATTTCAAGTGGATCCAAATGAATCACATGTAATTGTGGTGAAGAGAATTTTTAGGTATCTAAAAGGAACAATTGGCTTTGGACTTTGGTATCCAAAGGAGGATGATCTCACTTTGTGTGCATATATTGATGTGGATTGGGCTGGTGATGTAGATGAAAGAAAAATTACTAGTGGTGGTGCTTTCTTCCTAGGGAAGAAATTGGTGTCCTCGTTGAGCAAAAATAAAAAACTCAATTTCTCTATCTACTAATGAAGCATAATACATTGTTGCTGCTAATAATTGTACTCTAGTGATATGGATGAAACAGATGCTAAGAGATATCAGGGAGTTATATGAAGAACCTATTTCAATATACTATGACAACTCAAGTGCAATAAATATCTCAAGGAATTTGGTGCTGCATTCCAAGAATAAACATATATCATTCAAGTTTCATTTCTTAAGGGAGAAAGTGAATGAGAAAGAAGTCAAATTGGAGTACGTGCCTACCAAAGAATAGATTACAAATATATTTACTAAGCCTTTGCTAAAGGATTCTTTTGAGTATCTCAGAGGAATGCTAGGGGTAATCACCCCTCCTGATAAGAATGCAAAGATGTATTTTCTTGCATCAATCCATGAATTTCATTGCTATATTCTAATCTGGATTGATGTTTCCATGGCTACTACTCAGGGGGAGTAGTCAGATGTGTAGGTATGTGGTTCATAGCGTGTATTTGGAAAGTTAATTTTTACCTTTTCCATTTATGTCAAAGGGGGAGAAGTGTTATGTGAAAAATATTTTCAAGAGAAGTGCAGGAGAAGTAAGTGTGTTGGGTTGATGGTATTTTTCATATCATGTGTTTCCATCAATGCAAAAGGGGGAGATTGTTGGATGCTTTGGATATGGATGTTGATATGTGGTTGTCAATGACGTCAACAATATTAGCATTTGGTTTATCAGATGTTGTATATGTCAAGGATATTGAGAAATTTGTAAAAGGAAGTGTTCTAGGTTCCTAATGGAACTATGCAGGTCATGAAGGTGTTTTGTTCTATATGTTGAAGACTAGCTTGTGTGGATTAAAGGGTTTATTGTAAAATGTTTCTTGATAATCTACCAGAAGTTTCAGAGGCCCGCGTAAAGTTTTGATTGTGTTGTGGCTTGACAGTGTTTCTGTGGTCTTTGTCAGTGTTCATGAATGAAGATTGTATGATTATGGTAATCTCAGTTGTTGTGGATTCTTCTCTATTGTTTCTTGGTGTTCTTGGATGTCTCTAGATCATTCTCTATCTTTGTGGTATTTCCACATTACTTGGTGAGGTTGTGGTTAAAGATCTTTTCTTGCACATGCTCGGTTTTTCATGTTCTTGGCTGACATGTTGATGGTAGCGTGTTGTGGATCTTTGTGGTGAAATTAATTAAATTATTTTTGTGTTGGAGATATTATTTTTGGTCCCCACTATGTTGTGGCCAACCTTGGTGGTTTAGCATTAGAATTTTTTTTTTCAATTTCGGCTGACATTGAAAATATGTTTTATTTTTCTGGTCGACTAAGATGTGATGAAATCCCATGAAGCGGATATATAAGAGTGGTTGGTTGAGTGAATTTAGTGTGTACATAAGTGTGAATGTATGCCAAAGAAAGTGTAAGTTTGAGAATAGTGTTTCTATCATTCGATTACCAAGCAGAGAGTGAAGAAGATTGAAGGAAGTGTGAAGAAGGTTTTCTGAGCTTAATTGGAACTGTAATTAGGCTTGTGTAGAAGCTATTTTTTCAGTTCATACTCTATGGATCTAATCCATATTTCTATATTGTTGGACAGTGAGTCCTCCTTTGTATTTGAGCAGTGAGCTATAGGTAGTTTGCTTGAATGCATGTGCATTCCCCTTATTATTTCTCTTTATAATTTTAACAGAGTATAATCTTGTGGACTAACATCCACCATGGTTTTTCCCCTAATAGGGTTTCCACATAAAAAATATTGATGTTATTTGTCTCTCTAATGTGTTAATTTCTTGTGGTTGTTTTCTTATTCATTAGATTTGAGATTAAAGTTAAGATAAGTCAGAAAAGTTGAAGTTTTTGTCACAACTGATTCACCCCCCTCTTAGTTGCGTGTCCTTATTTTTCCAACAAGACATCATCGAGAGGTCCTCGGAATGGGTCATTAGGATAAATCATAAGAAAAGATCAATAATAAACAGTCAGCGTTATCTATAGCTCTTGCCTAGTTTAAGTTTAGCTAAGTGATATCTAATAATGATGTCCATCGCAAGAAGGATACATCCTAGGACATGTTGATCACAGGGTTTTTTGATGTTGGGACGATGATACTAAGATTAGTTGTTGCTATAAAATTCACTGACACATTTACCTAGGATCTAGACTTTAGATTTTGAATTTTAGGTTCGCACTTTATGACTTGATATTCTTGTTGTCTATTTGTTTCACCAAAGGTTGAAGGTGACGATTAATTTATTATGGGTGAAATTTTATTGCAGGTGTAAGCGAGATGGGATGGATGGCTTTTGGATTTTTTAGAATATTTTAATGTTTTTGGTATTTTGAGAATGTTTTGAGGCTGTTTTTGGTCTTTTTGAAATTTTATGTGGATGTTTATGTTTTCAATTTTCTAAGGCTGTTTAGGGTTTTCTTGAAATATTTGAGTCTTTTTAGGTCTTTTAAATTTTCTAATATTTTTGGATTTTCCATTTTCTAAATGTTTTTGTGTTTTCTGAATATTTGAATGTTTAGCAGTTTTTCAAATATTTGAATGTTTAGGAGTTTTTTGATAATTTGTGAGTTTCAACCAAGAACCTAACCTAAGAGACCTATACTAGGGGCCTCAGAGGCTAATCAAAGATAAGCATTGTCTACATTATACATGTAGAGACCACATAGTTTGATTGACCCGACTTATTTACAAGATGAAAATAAGAATAGATGAAAGATGCTAGTTTATTATGATGAACTCCTAAAGGACTGACCTAGGGTGTCTTGGGGGCACATCAATGATGGCCTTGCCTACATTCAAGCTCAAAGACTCGTAGTTCAACAAGAGGACTCTATTTTTTGGATTTTCGATGTTTGATCTTTTTAGGGTTTTTGATGTTTTTTTGGATATTTTAGATTTTTCCTTTACAATTTTATAATTTTTTTTGGATTTTAGCTCTACAGGATTTTGCAAATGTTTTTGGATTATCTAGATAAGATTTTATGAATGTTTTTGTGATTTTCTGATAAGATATGACCTCAAGATATACAAGAACTAGATTGCGATCCATAATGAAATGCCCCCAGTGTGACATGTTAGACTACTTCTATAAAGGCAGGATAGAATGACCTTTGGAACATGCCAAGTAGTGCTAAAGGGTTCATGATACCTTACAGTTTCAAGCCATGATAAGGGTGCAAATGATGGATAAATGGTGATGCAAATAATGATAGGGCGAAAGAGCCAAAATAATAGATGGAGGTGCTTTATTTATGCAAGGCGCCTGTTTCCCAGGTTTTCACCAAGGTACTTGCCCAAAGCACCCCCATAGTGGTTTTCACTAGAGGACAATTATTTTTTCCTTACTTTTTTCAATCCTTTTTTTTTTTTTTAGTTTTTTTTTTTTTTTATATTATTTGATTTATACCCTTCAAGAATATGCATAATTTTTTTTTGAGATGCAATCTATTAGTTGGCTCCCACAAGGGTTCACCTTCAAGGGTTGACAGTTGATATGCTCTTGATCCATAGCTTGCTGTGACGACAAAGGAACCCAACCAGTTCGGCTCAAACTTTCTTTTGTTGTCTTGATCTAGAAAGTTCTTTTGATTATGCTTCAAGACAATATCTCTTACCTCTAGGGAATGATTGAAATTTGATCTCTCATTATAGCTCTATTTCAGTTGATTTTGATATACCTGCAAATGATTGAGGGCATCATGATGACGTTCATCTAGGAATTCTATCCCATTCAGTTGAGACAATTTGCATTCTTCCTCAGTTATCAGGTTTTGCGGTGATACCCACAATGAAGGGAGCTCAACCTCAATGGGCAAGATGACTTTTGATCCATAGACTAGGGAGAAAGGGGTTGCACCTATATGTGTGTAGATATTGGTTCAATATGCCTAGAGAGTGAGATTTAGTTGCAGATGTCAGTCACGACCAACTTCATTCACTATTTTCTTTAGGACTTTTAGGATTGTTTTGTTCATAGCCTCAGCTTGACCATTTCCTTAGGGAGAGTAGGGGGTAGAGAATCAGTGTTGGATATTGAATTTTTGGTACAACTCTTTCACATCCTGGTTTTTAAAAGGAGTTCCATTATCTGAGATGAGGGTTTGTGGAACACCATAATGACAAATTAGCTAATTCAGGATAAACTTGGTAATTTGTTTCCTTATTATATAGGTCATAGGAAAGGCTCCAACCCACTTAGTAAAGTATTTAGTGGCAGTTATGATATACTTGTGGCCGTTGGATGAGGTTGGAGTGATTTTTCCTTTGAGGTCAAGTCCCCACTATGAAAAAGGCCATGGTGTAATTATCAGTTGCAATTCTTGAGCTGGAGCATGAATTAGATCCCCATGCTATTGACACTAGAAGCATTTTTGCACATACTGATGAGCTTCTTTTTCCATAGTTGGCCAATAGTACCTCATCCTCAACAATTTCCTAGCTCATGTCATACCACTAGAATGGGACCCACATATGCCATCATATACTTATGTTAAAGAAGTTAAGGCTTCATCTTGGTTAAGACATCTTAGTAATGTCCCTTTGATGCTTTGTCTGTAAAGGGTATCACGTAGGATCAAAAATTGAGATTCCTTTTTAACAAAGGTCCTTTTAAGGTTTGAGGTGATACTGATGGAAGGGGTCCTCTGTTAAGGTAAGTAAATATGTCACAGTACCATAGGGATCTAGGACTAACAATGACACACATGAATTCAGATTCAAGGATTTCAAAAGTTGGTACGAGAAGATATTCTACCAAGAATTCACATTTGAGGATGTTGTTTTGCATTTCTAGTAGTGATCTGATTATTTCTATGGCTTCTATTGCTCTATTTTTCATGTGAAGAAGATGCTCAAAATTTATGTCTATAAAAGGTTCTTTGAGATTCTCCACCATCTTCTTGTAAGGAGTGAGGTTGTCATCTTTAGTTTTATAGTTGTCATTGACTTGGTTGATAACCAGCTATGAGTCTCCATAGGCTTTCATCTCTTGAATCTTCCATTGAACTACTATCCTTAGACCTGCGATCAAGGCTTCGTACTCAAAAATGTTGTTGGTATAGGGAAATGATAGCCTGTAGGATTTTGGGATGCAATCACCTTGGGGGGTGATGAAAAGAATGCCTGCTCCTGATTCATGTTGGGTGAATGATCCATAAAAGTACATCTTCCATTGAGATATGAGGTTGACAAGGAATATTGATTCATAAGGAAACTCAGATATCAATGGGTTCTCAACATAAGTGGGTGCTTCTGCTAGTTGGTCTGCCATCACTTGTCCTTTTATTACATTATGCTCCACATAATCTATGCCAAATTCTATTAAGATCGTCATCCATTTAGCCATTCATCCTGTGAGGGTTGCTTGGATAATAGTTATTTTAATGGATCAATCTTTGAAATGGGATTGATTTGATGTGATAACATGTAGTGCCTGAACTTTTTTGAAGCAAAAACTATTGCTAGGAATTCCTTATCAATTGGTGAATAGTTTATCTCATAGCCTACCAAGGTTCTGCTGATATAATAGATGGCTCTTTCCTTCTTTTTTTCATCATGTTGTGCTAAAAGAGCTCCTAATGTTGCTGGTGTTGCTTAGATATACAAGATCAATGGCTTGTTAGGTATTGGTAGCATGAGCACTAGAGGTGTTAGTAAGTAATATTTGATCTACTGGAAAGATTTATCACAATTTTCATCCCATTTGTAGGTTATCCCTTTTATGGAGAAGATGTGAAAGGGATGAATTTTATTTGATAGTTTTGCTATAAACCTTCTAATGGACTGCAATCTTCCTTGTAACCCTCTCATCTTCCTTAATGTTTGCAGTGGTTCCATGTCTAGGATGGATTTTACCTTTGCTGGATCAATTTTTATCCCTCTTTGTGAAACAATGAAGCCCATAAGTTTCCTTGATGTGACCCCAAATACACACTTTTTTGGATTTAGTCATACCTTATATTCTTCAAGTCTATCAAATATAGGTCCTAAGACTTGTATGTGCTCACTTCTCTTTTTTGATTTTTCCAAAATATCATCCACGTAATCTTCAACTATTTTGTGGATCATGTCATGAAAGATGAGGGTCATTTCTCTTTTATAGGTTGCTCATGTATTCTTTAACCCAACTAGCATCACATTCCAACAATAGGTTCCATGTGGACAAGTGAATGTAGTTTTATGTTGATCCTCCTTGGTGATTATAATTTGATTGTAGCCTGAAAAACCATCCATAAGTGACAACATTTCATGCCTAGTTGTTGAGTCCACAATGAGATCGATGTTGGGAAGAGGGAAATCATCCTTCAAACATGCCTTGTTTAGATCTCTAAAATCAGTGCATATTATGATGCCCCTAGTTGGTTTTGAGATTGGTACCAAGTTTGAAACCCACTCAGGATAATCTATTAGTCAGATGAATCCAACATCAAGAAGCTTTTGTAATTCTAATTTAACCAAGAGTGCTATCTAAGGATGCATCTTTCTTATTTTTTGTTTAACTGGTTTGGCTTTAGGATAGATTGCTAAGTGATGCACAACCACTTCTAGATCAATGCCTAGCATATTTTTGTATGACCATGCAAAGTTAGTTCTTCACTCTTTGAGGAATGCTACAAGATTCTTCTATTCTTCAGCTAACGAGGATTTGACATAAAAAGTGATCTTAGGTGCCTCCTCTATTCCCACATTGACTAGAGTGGATTTTTTTGCTAGCATTGCTCACTTCTCTAGATACATTGCACTAAGGGGGAGATTGAATCCCTCATCCTTGGGTGCCTCAAAGAGGTTTTCACCATCGAATCCATCCTTTTTTTTACTATTTTAGGATTAGAGAATGTCACTAGGTTGTTTTCACTCAAGGATCTACATGTTAGTTGCATTTCATTTATTTTATGACTAAATGATTCAATTATCTCCCCATAATATTCACCTATGTCAAGCTCTATGTTGAAGCCTACTTTGCAATCTACCCATGATAAGTTGTCACAAACTCCCATGAATTTTGAGATCGCTTCATCATTTTTTAATAAATCTAGAATTGGTGGTCCTTGTTGGTCCATGTTAATGAGTTGTGGGTATACTAGGCATATTTTAGTTGGTTGGTTACTTGAGACAAAGGATGTTATGGATATTATAAAGAGGGTGTTGTTCTTAAATAGATCAACAACATCAAGGGGAAATTAATTTAAGGTTGTATCACGCGATGTAGGTGACCAAGAGGAAGCCTTGGCTTGTTTAGCAGAAATACCTTTGCCAGTAAGTGTGACCTTGCTAGTAGTACAACCTAAGCCAACATTCTTTATTTGTTTCTCGGGAATGATGGGTTCTAGTAAACCATTATCATTATTTCCTAGCTTTTCATTCTTGTTATATCCCCAATTTTGCATTTGCTCTAAGCCTTTGTTGTCATCTTCAATGGGAAGAATAGGAACAAGTCATTCATCTTAATAGAGAAGCTTAGAGAAGTCTTCTTCATTGATATCTTCTTGGATCAAATCTCCCCACTTGGTGAAGGTAATAGCTACCATCTTGATTGTTTCATATTCTTTGGTGCTAGATGTTGGTTTCCCATGAGATTGAGAATAAATGGGTAACTTTCCTAAGACAAAGGTTTCTTTCAATAGTTTGTAGTTTCCACAACCGTCATCCTAGATCACTGCTTTCATGTAGGGTATACTCTACATAATGGACATTTTTATTGCTGAGGTAGAGGCTAGGGATGATGGGTAAATAAATGAGCTTGATGGTGTAGGCCCTTCATCAATTTTAGGTATTTGGGGGATCTTATAGAACTTGGCATCAAGACTTTTTCAATAGTAGTAAGACTATGGATCTCCATGGATAGTGATTTCTATACCTTCAAAAGGAAACTTCACACATTGATGATAAATTGAGGCTACAACTTTTAGGGCATGGATTCAGGGTCGACCAAGTAGTATGTTAAAGGGAAGACCAAGATCAAGCACTTGGCATGTAGTTTTTGCAATAAGAGGTCTCACTTGGATTGGAAGTGGAATGATTCCTTGTGATACCCATTCTTAGTTGTCATATGCTCTTATGGTGGTACTTTTTGTATTCTCAATAATATCTTTTGAATAGCCCAAATTTTTGATCAATTGCAAGGTACAAATGTTCAAACCAACACCTCCATCTACTAAGACTCTATTTACCTCATTTTTATGAATGAAAACCTCAAGATGTAAAGCACGGTTATGAGATATTTGTGATGGTAGGTCTTGATTAGAAAAGATAAGAATATGGTTTATGATATTCCCTACTATAGCTTGAAACTAATCGGTATCAATGTTCTCAGGAACATATGACTCAGACAAGGATTTTTCCAATATTTCCTTATGTGTGGGAGATAACCTTAAGATTTCTAAGATTGATATTTGTGTGGGGGTCTTCTTAAGCTGATATAGAAGATTGTACTTACTAGGATTAGATGTGGGAAAAGTAGGCTATGTTCTAGATTGAGATGAGAATCCTTTAATAGTTATTTTGCCACATGGTGTGGTGATTCCACATTCTATACTAGCTCTTTTGATGGTGACAAAAGCGATAACACTATCATAGGAGGCAACTACATTGGAATAGGTATGTTGCACATTGGTGTAATTCTCAACTTTTTCATTGTTATTTTCTTTGTTATGATCCAAAATTAGGTTCTTGTATATCTTAAGATCCTGGTTCTCAGTTGGTACCTCAATAGATATGCTATCATTTTCTATGAGATCTTGGATGATGTTCTTGAGTTTCATGCAGTTTTCTATTTTATGCCCTTTGATTTTATGAAAGTCATAGAGATCACACTTGTTGTACCGGGATGGCTTCTCTTGTGGTTCTTGGTATTTTTCAAAGTTGGTAAGTGTTATCATATTTGACTCTACTAATTTATGCATGATTGTCTCGATGGGTTTTGATAACTATGTATACTTGCATTTGGGATAGTTGTTCCTATTTGTGTTTTTCCTTTGTTGCATGTCAGTGTTATTAATCTGATATTTTTGAGGAGGTTTTGTTTGTTGCACAGTCAGTTGGATGTTAGCAACTTTATTGTTATTAGGTCTAGGAGAACTTAGCACTACCTTAGCATATAGCACACCATCATTTGTTATTTTTTTATTCTTTTCCTAGACAAGGTTTTTCATTCAAACTAGTTGAAGGAAGGTTGTATTTGTAAGTTTGAGTATTTCCTTGTGAGATTAAGGCTCTCTTAGTGCTAAGGGATCTAAAATGTTTTTTGTCATATGATGTAATGCATCACATTTTCAAGTGGAAAGACATATTTGGATCTAGATTAGCTATGATGGTTCCTACTTGTTCATCAGGAAGAGGCCACTTTTTTTTTCTAACTCTTTGTCTCCATCATTGTAAGAAATTAGTGAAATTTTCTCCTTTATTTTGTCTAAGAGTGTATAATTCTTGTAGATTGACGTCCATTTCAAGATTTAAGGAGTAGTGATTGATGAATTTATCGGTAATTTATTAGAAAGTTCTGATACCATGAGGCATATGAGAAAACCAATCCATAGCATGACCTATTAAACTTCAAGGGAAGAGACACATTAGATATGAATCATTGTAAGCCACTTCCATGAAAATGACATTAAATTCTTTGATATGGTCCACACGACTTCCTCTCCCTTTATGTTTGTCAAATTTGGGAATTTCAAAACCAGGAGGAAATGGTATCATTGCTATGTTTCTTTCAAATGGGTAAGGACACAAGTTTTATGTATGCGGTTTCTTTGTCTTGCCCATGTGAAGGTCCTACATTTCCTGTGAGATTATTTTCAAGTGTGATGCTAGATCATCTTGTGGGTTGGGTGGAGGAATATATGGTGGGATGAAAGATGAGTTGTATGGGGTGTCTGGTGGTGTGAGATTCTATGAAAGTGATGGATATATTCCTAATGCATTTGGATTAACTATGTTCAAATGAGGACAATAGCAACCTTTTTGTTGTTGTTGAGAATATTGTTGAGCTAGTAAGGATTTTGTTGATATTCTTTTTGTTTTTGCACCATTAGGGATTTTTGTTGTTCGTATTATTGTTGGTGTGCTAATAAAGTTGATTTTTATGATTGATTTTGTTGTTGTGCAGCTTGTTGTGCTACTAAGGCTACTTGTTGTTGCTATCATTGTTGTTGTACTAAGGTTATTTTCTATTCTTGATGTTGTTTTTGTGCTAAGGTTGCTTGTTGTACTTGTTGTTGTTGGACAGCTTGCTAATAGGCTTGTGCTTGCTATAAAGCTAAGGCATGTGCTTGTAATGTGGGATTAGGCGATTGTTGAGACATTAATGGAATATTATGGATATTGATGTTTTGAGTGGGTAGTGGGTTGCTAGTGAGAGGTGGAGGGTTCCCTTGATTAATCATTCCTTTTAAGATGGTAGAATGAGGTGGAGGAATGTATGTTTGAGGTCCTAATTGATTTGGAACAGTAAATGGAACTGTGGGAAAAGATGAGGATGATGCCATTAAATTTTGCAATGGAAATGACACACTAGGACCTTGAGTCCACTGATTAAAGAGATTTCCCTATCCCATGTTTTAAGGATTACCTTATGCTAAAGATGTAAACAAGAGATTTGTGATCAAGGTGCTTCCTAGATTGAATGAACTTGTAATCAAGGGATTGTTTTGAGGTGGATTGATGGTGGATGATGTGGATGTGTTTTGTGAAACCCATGGAATAGATGAACCCATTAGAGGATTGGGTAAGGATGTCCCTATTTGAGTCAAGGGTTGAATCTATGGTATGGTATTTATATGCCCTTATGTATTGTTTTGAGATACAGGATCCACACTACTTTGTTTAATGGTAGGATCACTTATGGTACTCATGGATATGGATGAAGAAGGATTCCCTCAATATGTTGAATTCATGGTTGAATAATGAAGATCAAGAGGTGTGTATATTTTTTTAGGATCTTCAAGAATGGGAGGAGCATCAAAGCTAGGAATCCAAGTGGTTGTGTTAGATGGAGGATTAGTTTCAAGTGTTCCCACAAATGTACTATTTTAAAATGAAAGGGCATGACCAAATTCTTTAGTAAGGATTGTTGCAAGACTAGGAATATAAGTTTGATTTATCCCTAGTGATGGAATTGTGAAACCTTGTGTTAAATTCTATGCCACAAATGTCAGGGAGATAGGAGCTACATTTTCAAAGGCTTTATGTTCCATAAGTTCCTCTCTAGTGAGTTCAAAGGGGTTGTTTGTGACATCTTCTATCTCATATGGTCTTGATGGTGATGAAGGTTGTTGTGATGGTGTAACCTAACTCCTTGGATCAAACTCTAAAGGATTTGGATAAATTGAGGTAAATGTCACTTTGGTTTTCTCCATGATTATCTTGTATTGTGATCTAGTATTTACCATAAATTTTGTGTCACATGTGGGAGATTTTTGTTGTGATTTGTTATGTTTGAACTCTCTAGTTGACTCAAATATAGGTAAAAGAGATGATCTATGCCTTTTGGGATAAATTGTGATGGTGGGGTGTGAAAGGATGAGTGATGTGGGAAGTGATCTTTGCAAACATTTTTTGGACAACACTTTGGACTTGAGTTTGATTCTTCGATGTTGGGATAAAGGATGCAAATGAACATATAAATATTTAGGGTAGACTTGTGACCTTCAAGATGAGCTAGTTCAAAAATTATAACTAACATAGCTAAGTGCATGGAAAAGGATACATTTCACATACAAAGTAGCTAAGTTAGCAATTGGTTTGATTTGATTTGACGTTTAAGTCACAAAGTGTTGGTGTACTCAAAATTTTGCAAAGTTGGTTGAATTGAAGGATGAAATTTGATGAAGGGGTGAATGAGATGTTTGATCCAATGTTGACTTAAAGTGAACCTTTTTTTTTCCAAGACCAAGGTAGTGAGAATGATAGTAGACCTCTAAAATGTTCAAATTCTAAAGACTCAATATTGATTTAAATGAGAGGACGAATGGGAATGTTCAAATATGTTCAGGCTCTCCTAGCTTGAGAATAAAAGTTTCTCATCAAGGTGTAATAATTGCAGTAAAATGTTGAATCCCACTTTTGAACAAACCTTGTTCTACGATTCCTATCTCTGAAATGATGGGCTGGAGATTTTCCCCTGTGGATTTTGATTGTTTGATGAATCATTTATAGGAGTTTGGTATCATGTGAAAAGATCAAGATTTTGACTCCAAAAGAATGCATATAATTCTATATTGTACCTTGAAGTGTGTCTATAAAATTTTGCTACCAACCTATCTGTATTTGTGTGAAGCGCTAAAAGGTTTTTCTTGAGAGATTTTGGAGAAAGATGTCTAGGTCTAAAATGATGACCTTTAGACCTTTCCTTAGGGATCTTGATTTTATGTGGCATCATTTATAAACAGTTTAAGTTTATAGAAGGAAGGGAGATATTTATTGACATGCAGGAGGTGGCAATGTGGGCCCTCCAACCTCAATATCATCTTGTTCATCTTGTTCATCTAAAATGGTTGTTGTGTTTCTCCATTGTGTATTTGTTTCCTTGGTTTCAAAAGTGAAGCTTCTCAAACTGCTAATGAGATCGGTTTGTTCACCATTAATGATTTCAAAATTTGGCTGAATTATAGCACCTAGAAGATTAGGTTGTTCAATAGAGCGATTGGTCTCCAAATAGTCATATGGGGTTCATTTATCAATTTATCTTTTCTTAAGTTAATTTATTTAACAAACACTTGTCTTGATTATGTCTTCAAACAAGATTTTTACATGCAAAACATCATAACTTTTACAATGTCCATTTCATGAAAATTATGAGATTAAAGCCATAATTTTCCATGTTGTCTTTGGGAAAATATGGGTTTGAGATTACTGTCAAGATATTTATAAATCACTAAGGATAAATCCTTAGGACAAGAAGTAATATCAAGGCTAACTCAAGAAGTCCATATTTGAGCCAAAGTGTTTGAAATTTTGAGGATGATAGTGAATGTTTGTTTTTGTATCATTTTGAAACCAAGCAAAGTGTTAAACTGACTCACAATCATTTAAAATCCTAAGATCTAGAAATGACCATATTTGTTTAGTCCCCACTAGGATTTCTCCAAACAATAGACAATGTGAACAGTTAGAGATTTGGAACCACTAGCTCCCCTCCACGACACACACTTCTTGGGACCACCAAATCTCAAAATCTTTAAAATCTAGAGATTGAAAGGAATTTTTCTATTTCTACAATTGAATAGTATAAATGTGGGGTGGCTTTAGAACAACCGTTCTTGCACCAACAAATGTTTTAGTATTTTGGCTTGCTAAAAAAATGGGTTCTAGTAAGGACTTCCATTTGAAGTGGCCATGCACGTGGAAATATTAGCTCAAGATTATGGAGAATCAAGAGACCTCCCAGTCCTTTCCCTAAGGAAGGATTTTTATGTATCACATGGATACTATGGGTAACACTTTTCGGTATGACACATATGTACTTGTTGTCAATGACTTTAGTCACAACACATTTTTATATAGCGATTGGAATAGCTTGGATTTATCCCATTACCACTTGAGTCATTCCCTTGGGGTGAGTAATTTTTCCCACCAAGGTAGGCTCTCTATAGATAAACAATAGTGAGAAAGTACATTTGTAGTTCGATCATCTTTTCTTGCATGAACAAAGAGATAACACACACTATGCCTTTTTCTCACACTTGCAAGGGGGCTCAGTTTTAATCCGAATTGAAAGATGTAAGTGATTTTGCAAAGTGTCAAGGAATGTTTCTATTTCTCAAGATCGCCAAATGGTGTGAGATAATTGCATACACATCCACTAAAAATGTTGAAAACCACAAAATATAGCAAATAGTTGTAAATTTTAACCCCTCAAAGCAGTGATGAGTGTGTTTTAAGCACCAATTGAAAAATGAAATTTCCTTGTTCAATTTTAAGCCCAAAGTAAAATGATGATGTGAGGGTTCAATTTTATCCAACTTTGAGCATTCATTTTAAACCTAGTTGAAATTTAGTATGCTTCCTAAAGAAGAAGGTAGAAAGCATAAAATTGGGTTATAATTTCCCTAAAGCATCAAGTGCTTGTTATAATTATAGAATTCAAGATAGAAAATATTTTCTTCACTTTAGCTCTATATCTTTAAACCTGCAAAACCCTATTAGCCTAACAACTAGAACATGGTCAGAAGCACATCAGTGGTCAACTAAATCAAAGAAATTAAATTAAATTTTTAAAAAACAAGCGTAAAATTTCTTACCCTGGCTAGTTGTCGCTGAACACGGTAGTGCCATAGTTTGAAGTATGGGCATCGCTCTGGTGAAAATAGGTGTCACTCTGTAGCAAGAACAATGAGCATGATAGCATTGGGATTTTTCTCAGCCTCACTGCACACATTGGCATCATGGTTTGAATTTTTTTAGCGTCACTCTGGTGAATTTTAGCGTCGTCGTTTGAACTTCTTGATACCTCCAAATTAAATAAGCATTGACATATTTAAATCAACATTGGTGCATTAATTCAACATCAGGATTTCAAATTATGATGGCATTGCTATATGGTGACGCTCTTTAAATAGTATCGATGTTTGTATTTTGAGCATCAAGTGTTACAACTTGCAAACCAACAAACAAAAAAAAATTGAGCAAAAAAATTGTTAAGTTAATGGTTTACCCTCCTAGCACCAGAATGTGAGACGAGGAAATGCTAGTGAGGGTCGATTACACTTGATTCATGATGAATCAAAGCATAACTTCACCAAACAAACCTACATCTACAAAAAAGATCATTCAAATTGGAAATCTAAACCAAGCATTTTACTAAAATTGAAAGCTACAAACTAAGAAAATAGTTAAATTCCTAATCTAACCCATTTGAAACTTATAATGTTTCGGAATTGGTGTCGTGTTGATGTGAAATGATGACACTTTCCCAATCCCATGATTAGTGAGTCAATTTCCATCGATTCTATGGATGAGAATCGACGAAACCATTGTGATTGATGTATGAAAACCTAGTTTATGGGTGCTGCCACAATAGTGGTTTACACTTTCTGGGAGATCTTGATTTTTGCTGAAATCACATATTTTTAGAAAATATAATGATTTAAGCCTTGAAAAGTTCCATTTACAGGATTCCAATTAAAGAGGGTTTGATCAAACCACCTTAGACCAATCCCCTTGGATAGAACCACTGGTTTAAACCATACCTATATGAGTCTCCTTTACACCCATCAAAATGTTGATAAAAACCACTTTTTGATTTACCTTTTCAGGATCAAATGAATTCATTTAAAATTTATTTTTTTGTAGAAATTTATGTAGTCCTTATTATAAAGCTTTGAGAAAATTATAATTTTAATTAAATTAAATAGATTATTATATTTTATTTTTTCTGTAGGTTTTCTTTGAAAAATCAAACAATTGCACCGCGTGGAAAATAGAGATTATCAAATTTTTTTGAAGAAATAGGTGCACCAGGATATTGCAATCCCTTGATCTAAAAAAATAAAATTAATTTCAATACAGCCACAAAAAATTACAGCGTTTTGCGATCCTACTATGTCTAAATTGTAATTTTGTTTGAATTCAAAACGATTAAAAGAAAAAATATTCAATAAAAAATATATAACCAAGTGGAAGCACTAGATGTAGAAGCTAAAATCCAAATTTTATAGGAATTTTATCCCTCACAGGAAAAAAAAGTTATGCATTATATGGTGGAGGTGTGTCACTTTTTTAAAATGTTTCTAAAAACCTTAGTTTTTGAGGAGATGGAAAGAGAAATGCAATATAATTCAAAAAAAATTAAAAATATATATTTAGAATCTCTAGAAAAATGTCACAACTCACTAGTTTGCATCATTTTCAAATTCCTCATGGTTTAGCAGTTATAGGTGTAAAGTGGAATTGGTTCACAAAAATTATTTCAGTGTCCAGTTTGGCCAAAAATTGTAAACCACTATTGTGGGATCACCCTTAAATGCTAAAAATGAAAATGATGCAAGCTAAGTTACCATGATTTTATGCTAGAGATGCATTGATTATGCTATTGCTAAGCTAATCTAAAATAATTCTAAGCTAAAAGATGAAAACCCTAATTTATAAATGAAAGAGCTAAGATGGATGCATTGGAAGCCATTAATGGATGCTCTATAGCTATGGATTCAGTGAATTAACTAAAATAAGCTAAAAGTCAGGTGATATTAGTCCGAGTGTATAGATTCAACAACATAAGTTTTCAATCAGATGGATCCATTTTTCTCCAAATAGTGACCTATTTATAGGAGAGAAAATGAGGAATGAAGGGTTGAGATCAAAAAGACTAATCAATGGCCCAAGATGGAGGAGATGAGAGACATGGATCATTGATTCTCATGAGGGAATATGAAGGAGATGAGAGGCATGGATCACATGGAGAATCATGATGGTGTACAATCAGGGTTCACACTTGCCTCAAACAAACACACTTTTGACCCTCACATAGGTCAAGGCGGCTTATTCAAGAGTTGAAGGATTCACTTGCTTAAAACCAAGTGAAAATATCCTTACAAATGATGAAGGAATAGAATATTCCTTAGAATATTTATTCCTTTGGGTGAAGAGAAAAGAGGAATTTTTATAAATTAAAACAAGTTTAATTGTGCAAAAAAAAAAGGAATAAGAGAATATTAGAATTCCTTTGATAGAAATTTAGTTTAATTGCTAATTAATAGGGAATTTACAATCATGCAATTAGGGGATTAGAAAATTAAAGTGTTTTATTCATTAAATTATTTAACTTAATGTATGGGGGAGAGATGAAATGATAATTAATTAAATAACTTAGGGTTATGTAATTTAATGAGATGAAATATTAGCGTGAAGGGGGTGGATTAATCCAATTAAATTAAGTATCCCAATAGATGAAAATGATGCAATTAATTAAATTAGCTAGGTTAATTTAATTAATTGACCAAAAAGACGATGGATTTGAAGATGAAATGATGTTAGTAAAGCTGTATCAAGTGTATGATATCGATTGGGACATTTTTTAGTGTCTACAAATGGATTCTAGATTTAGGAGCATCTTTTCACATGAATGGAGATAGATCTTTATTTATTGACTTTCATGAATAAAAGAATTCAAATCAAGAAATCACTATTAGCAATAAAATGAAACTATCAGTTCTAGGAACAGGAATTGTCAGTGTAATAAATGGAGCTCTGAAAAATGTTTTACTAGTTGAAGGATTGGTAGTGAATCTTTTTTAAGTATATAGAATTGCTCAGGTTGGATATGAGTTTGTTGTTATTGTTGATCAACTTATTGTAAGAGATGGAAAGGGCCCAAAAAGAGTTATTTCTATTCGTAGAATTGACCATAAAGAAAGTCTCTTTAAACTTGTTGGATTCATTGGTGATGAATACACCCTCTCATGCTTTTTTTGCTCAAAGTGATTATATGTCAAAAATATGGCATGCTAGAATTAGACATAAAAATTATAGAAAATTACAAGACATGGTTTGAAAGAATATGGCTAGAGGATTAAAAAAGACTTGAACATTTAAAGGTGTATGTGAAGGATTTGTGTTAGGTAAACACCATCAATATCCTTTCAATTCAGGAAAAACATAGAGATCAATTCATCCCCTACAACTCATTCATAGTGATTTATGTGAACCAGGATATCCTTCCATCTCAGGTACCAAGTACCTTCTCAATTTTATTGATGATTATGGTTGACAAGTATGGGTTTATTTTCTTGAAAAAAAAAAGTGAAGTATTCAAGGTATTTCAAAGGTTTAAGGCATTAGTTGAAAAAAAATTTGGAAAAATAATTAAATTCTTAAGGACAAAAAATGGGGGTGAATATTGTATTTATACATTAGAATCATTTTGTGAAAAATATGGTATTGAGGTACAAAGAATAGTTCCATATACCCCTCAATAAAATGGAGTAGCTAAATGAATGAATAGAACTCTTTTAGAAATGGCTCATTGTATGTTGTATTTTAAAAGTTTGCATAATAAATTTTGGGGATTGGTTGTCTCTTGTGATGCACATATTGTGAATAGAATCCCCACCAAAGCCCTCACAAATGTCACTCTTGAAGAAGCATGGAGTGGAAGAAAGCCTCACACTAGGTATTTAAAAGTATTTGGGTGTATTGCTTGGGATCACATCCCATAAGAAAACATGAAAAAGATAGAACCAAAGAGTCATAAGTGTTTATTTATGGGCTATAGTGAAGAGTCAAAGGATTAAAAATTGCATGATTTGGAAACAAAAATGATCTTTATTAGCAGAGATGTAAAGTTTAATGAGCATTCACAACTTACAACCACAAATGATTTCCACATTTTAGATATTTTACAAAGAAATAGAAAATATAATAAAGAGGATGATAAGAGCACTACTACTAATGGAGATGATATAGCTAATAGTAGTGATGAAGAAGAAGAACTTCTAGCTAGACAAAAGAAAAAGAGTATTGAAGAGATATATAGAAAAATCCCAAAACTCCAAGGAATGGCAGTGCCCTCATGGAAAAATTCTTACAAATATATGACCTAATCTCATATGAGAAAGCTAGAGGGAATAAAGAATGGGAGCAAGCCATGAAAGAGGAATATGATGCATTTCTAAAGAATAAAACTTGGGAACTTTTTCCCCTTCCCAAAGGTAAGAATGTTATTAGTTGCAAATGGTCTTACAAAAAAAAAAAAAATCTAATGGAGCCATAGAAAAATACAAAGCTAGATTGGTTGCTAAGTGATTCAATCAAAAGGAAGGTGTTGATTATGAAGAAAAAATTTCTCTTGTTATCAAAATGAACATAGTTAGAATTATTCTTTCTCTAGAAGCTAGTCTTGGATGGCATGTTCATCAAATGGATGTTAAAAATGTTTTATTAAATGGAGATTCAGTTGAAGAAATATACATATATCAACCACCTATTTTTGTAGATGAAAAAAATCCTCACCTTGTTTGCAGATTAAAGAAATAACTTTATGGTATAAAACAAGCACCAAGAGCATGGAATAAAAAGATAGACATATACTTCAAGCATCATAGATTTAAAAGGCGTAATATGATTCAAATCTTTATATGAAGAAAGTTCAAGATGAGATTATTCTTGTTACAATTTATGTAGATAATTTAATCACTGCTAGACCAAATATTGGATAATCAAATATTTAAAATTAGAACTTAAAAGGGCATTTCATATAAGTGATTTTGGAGAATTAAACTATTTTCTTGGTTTACAAGTTTGCAGACTACATGATGGACTGTTTCTTTGCCAATCAAAATATGCTTTGGATATTTTAGAAAAGTTTAACATGCTAGAATGCAAGCCAAATTCTACTCCCTTTCATTCTAGAATCAATCTTACTAAAGAATGTACATCAAATAGGGTAGATGCTACTTTATACAAGGGGAAACTTGGTTTATCTAACTCTTTCTAGACTAGAGATTTGTTTTGTAGTTAATCAAGTATCAATATTTATGCAAGAACCTAAAGAAAGTCATTGGTTGGTTGCAAAAAGGATAGTGGGGTATGTTCATGGAACAATACACTATGGAATTGACTATTCGCAGAAGTCCTCAATTTGTTTGGTTGGATTTACTTATTCAAATTGGGGAGGTGATATAGATGAAAAAAACTCTACAGGTGGTTATACTTTCAGCTTGGATCAAGCCCTATTACATGGAGCAGCAAAAAGAAAACAACTACATCATTATCTTCACGTGAAGTAGAATATAGAGCAGAAAAAGAAGCAAGAAAGGAAGTAGTTTGGATTCAAAATCTTCTATTGGAGCTTGGTTTTCCCCAAAGTTCTACTACTTTATATTGTGACAATCAAAGTACCATACAGGTTGACAACAATCTAGTTTTTCATGCTAAGAAAAAACATATTGAGCTTGATGTTCATTACATATGAGATCTTGTTCAAGAAAATCTTTTCAATCTACAATATTCTCCAAGTGAAGAACTAACAACTAATGTATTTACTAAGAGTATGATTGAAGCCAAATTCTTGAAATTGTGAAAAATGCTTGGTATGTTTGAGGTGAACATGAAGGGTGGGTGGTAGTATAATGTTCCCCTCTCATTTTTATCTCCCCCTCTTCTTTGTATCTTGTTTGTAATATTCTATCCAATCTTAAGTGGGGATGTTAAGGAATACGATTTTCTAGAAAAGTTAAAGATGTTTCGAAAAGGACTAAAATCTTCTAGAAGAGATAGAATCTTCTACAAGCTAAAAGCAACTAGAAGTTGTTCAAGGAAAAATATCATTCTAGCTTTAGAGTTCTCTAGAATATTAGAAGTTTCTAGATCTTAGAGGCTTCAAGTATAAATATAAGGTTGTCCATTGTGAACAACACTACTATTGAGGTAAGTTGTTGGATTGTATGTAAGTTAGATCAATATAATTTCTTTAAGCCATTTCTCACTATTTTATGCTCTATTTTTTCCCTGTTTTCTATTGTTATTTTATTATTTGAGCATGTTCTTACAATATTTGCATGCATCGACCTAAATTAAGAGCTACACATTGGACAAGACCTCAACTATACCTAAGACATATTCATCTATGGTGTTGCACCCAACTCTTTCTAGTTCCATCCCATCAAATTTGTCATTTTTCACAACATAAAAGCTTCAACAAGAATCAAATTGGTCAAGAAAATCAATAACAACACATTTTGTGCCATATCTTCCAAGGATATGGTCAAAACCTCAACACTTTACATCACTTTCCCTTGACTCAGTCAAAATATAACAATACAAGCATGTTTTTGGGTAGCATTTATATGTCAATTATAACTAACATTTAGTGTTATATTGACATTTTTTGTTAATTTCTAATAGTTAATTAAACCATCACTTTTTTTGCTAACTGGTTAGATTGATCATTAAGTTTGGAAAAGGGGGAGGCGACTTTTATTTTCCTTAGTTAAAA